>VWZS01006986.1:290699-369408 GCA_013397075.1 Rhabdornis inornatus
AAAAAAGCCCTGAAAAAAAGATATAAAATACTGCAGTGACAGAGAATATCGTACATACGTCCAAGAAACACAATCTAAATTATGAGGATGTAGTAGAGATGGTAGAACCTTGTACAATCGACTTCCTCAAGGAATTCAGTATCAATTAAACATTTCAGTTATGCACAAACCTGCAGTGGAACTGGCACACAGTGGCTTTGGAAGAAGCTAAAGTAACTCTAGTTATATCATATTCCTAAACTCCAAATCGTGATGAGAAAACTCATTACTTTAACTTTGGAGTTAGAACAAGAAGCAGGAAGTTGGCAAAGAAGCCTCACAGCCTGTATACATCATATTAGGTAGTAAAAGTTACTTTCCCAATACTTCATTAGGCTATACCTCATGAAGGACCTATGTCAGATTTCACATGACAAAGGAGAATTTAATATTTTCTATAAATTCTATAAATTCTATAAATTCTATAAATTCTATATAATATTAAAAGCTATCTCATGGCTTCCTTGCACCGACACATTCTATCAGCACAAGATTAACTAAGTCCAGAGAGAAAGACTAATCGTGTTCCAAAGGACAACATGCTAATCCTCCTTCATGGACAAGGTAAAATTCTCATATATAATTTTCCAGTACAAAGAGAATATTCAAAAGACCTGTATCTTTCCCTAAAATCAGATGGAGGTTTAACTACCACATCAGTAGTTATACTGATCAGTTTCATCAGTAAAATTAAACCCCAAAAAGGAACTGTACCTAAATATAAAAACCTCAGTATTTGCTCTCACTGTGCTGGAGATGTGGCATGCCTTGTGAGTTGCTTAAAAACAGTATTTTATCAGCATAGACATCCAGATTTCAGGAAAACATAAACGGCCAACATTTTTGAACTGATAGGAGCTTGCATACTTAATGTTGTGCATTGTTTTTCAGTTACTTCAGTTGTAATTTTGTTAACTTAAGGTCATATAAGTACAATTATTTCATCTTAAGAAAACAAAGCAGCACGTATGCTTAAGACATTCTAAAACAAATATAACCTAATGCTTATTACCATAGCTTGAAATTTGTTATTATGAGGAAAAAGAATGCATAATGAAAAATGTGAAAACAATTCTAGGTCTGGTAACTGTATCTTAACAAAATGTAATGTCTTGTGTCTGAAATTTTACATTTAATTCTTCAGTTCTCAAGCCTACACACACCATGCAGTTGCACTTTCAGGCATTAATTACCATTTTTCAACATGCATGCTTCAGACTTTCACTCGATTTTAGACTACATGAAAACAAATTCTGGGAAACCTTGCCTGAATTCCCACATCCACCACAGAGAATACAGAAAGGAATTTCCTCTAAATTAGAACAGCACCCTTAGCAAAATCCCAAAGTGTTATTAAAATATTATGAGTGACAAAACTATATTCAAAACTGGTTTGCAATCTTAGCAAGAGCCTTTGTCTTCGTAGAAAGAATAATTAATTTTTTTTTTTTAAATTAGGCCGTTACAATAGTTCTCACTTATGTTGGTTAAAATACAGTGAGGGTTAATTTGCTTCTAATTGTTATGCATATAGCTTGTATTTCAATGGAGAAATATTAAGCTATCCCTTAAAATTTCTATTAACCTTCCCCTTTTACATCCCTTAGAGTTTCACCCAGAGTATTATTACTCTCATGGCACCCAACCTCCAGCTATGCATATTCCTCAGAAGGGAAGGTATGTGCCTTCCCTGTAAGCCAATAAAATCAGTGGGATGGTTATTTGGGTAATTCTGCTGGCACTTCCCACAAGACAGCATGTAAGTTGATATGCAAAGACTACCCAGGAGCGTGAAGTAAGATTCAAAACTCTATCTTGTAACATGGGAGTCCCACGGACCACTGTAACACACCGTTGGAAGCCACTGAGTCAACTAATTAAAGACAATTTTACAGCCAGACTATTTGTTATCTGTACCTCTCAATAACATGGAATAGCCTAAAGGGAACAATGGCTCTCTAGCTTTAAAAAAAAAAAATCCTCTATTGTCATGTATCTTTAAATTTAATTCTTGTATTTACATGGATAATATTGATTAACAGTGTTTTTTGAAAGTAAGAGAGGGAAACTACACTGAAAGTATCAGTGCAGCAAAACTTAAAAAATGACTAGAAGAAAAGATAACCTAAAAGATGAATAGTAAATGATAAAAGAGACCCAGTGGATTTTACCTAATACCATGATAATAAACAGCCCCTGGATCTAAATCAGTTTTTCTCTTTATCCTAATTCAGCTTTCAGAAGTATCATATTTCTATAACAAACCCTTCTGAAATACGCCATTTCGTAGATTATTTCATTAGTAATACTCTCAATATCTGATGAAACAACATATCAAGACTAGCTGTTAGAACCAGACATGGATTTTCTGATATATCATTCCCTAGATGGAAAATGGTTTTCTGTGAAAAAGAAAGTACTCATAGGAATGTGCTGATTTGATTTAAAATGAAAAAAGATTTCAGTCCAGATAAAAATATTCTGATCAAACATTTGCAGACTCAACAGCAGGTTTTTTAATAACAAGTGATAAAAAAGCTTATTTTATCATCTATAAAATTTAAAGTAATTTTTTTTAGAGTATATTCTTCTCTTTTAAGTTTCCTGTATTGTGATAAGTAGATGTTCCATGAGATGAATTTCCATATGTCCTTTTATATAGCTGAGAAATTCTCATTTAATTTTAGAAGAAACATTTTTGAGCTTGGTGCAATTCTAAGATACAACGCAAAGAAATATCAATTTATTACTGTCTTCTTTTCCCGTATCATGCAACAGTCAAACATATCACAGAAAATTTGGAAAAACTACTGGGATATAATAGGGTTTTTAACAGCAGACTAGAGTTAATTAATAGAGTTAGGAAGTTAGGATATTGCTACTACTTCAAAACAAAAAGGGAGTCAGCGCATTGTATACTCGTTAAAGCTTTGCTGATATTTAATATGTTTATCAAAAGTATAAGTCTGTATCTGCCTCAATTTAAAAATTTCAAAAATAAATTATCATGTGTCCAATAGCAAATATTAACGAGGACAAATGTTAACATTTCAAAAGAGTTTTGGTCATTCAAATTGTCTTGCTCAATCTCCAAAAACCACAGTAATCGCTTTTACAGTTCCTTTAATTGAAAGTACAATAATCACATTAGCAGCAGAAAATAAGCACAAGCAGGCTTGTTTCAAGGTTAAGAAAACAAGGCACAACATAATCATTCTGAACGTGATCCAACCCTCATTACGAATTGTTATGTCAAAGAATTCTTATCTGTGTGTTTAATACAGCACATATCAGCACTGAACCAAATGGCAATATGAGAGTTTGGGGACTGCACTGTCGCGGCAGAACACGAGGTAATGAGTTGCTGTGAGAGCACTTACAGAGAGCACAGTGATAAAATAGGCCTGTAAGGTATAACTTCCTCATTTTACACTGAGATTTCACCACGTTCAGTAGCATAACTGCTGGTAAATCAAAAGCCACACCTTGTATTTACCTGTGACGTTTGTTACCTTCACATGTGCCAGTCTGATCACTCAGCAATCCCCTCTCCTGTGGGCAGACAGGGTCTAGAAGGCGTGAAAATCAGGAACTCAGCGTTCCACATCACACATGATGTGTGCTCCTGCAAGAACCAGGCACACAGATGCTTCAGCTTCACATCCTTGTCAGCCCTGATCATGAATGGATGGTTTCCATCCCTCAGTGCACCACAAGAGTCACCTCACAACTTTTCTTTCTCTGCCTGTGTCTGTGCGGAAGACATTAGTTTCTTATGAAGATTCTCCCCCCATTTAGACCATTCTTCTACTCCATTTCCCTTCATGATGTCCACAATAAGCATCCCAAGTTTTCTCACCCAAATATCTCACCTAATTTAGGGTCAGTGTATCTTGTGACAAGAGATTGTTTTATTTCCTTTAGGTATTTAACAGTCCCATCTAATCTCCAGGGGAGAGGGAACTTCTTGCTTGAATAAAGATGTAACTTTCTATCTCTTTCCTGTCAAGCTTCTTTTCGTGGCAAAAAGTCTTTCCATATTTTTGTTCTTGCTTACTAGCTTTTACTCTCCCTCACAAAACCTGCAAGTAACCACAAAAAGGCCATTTTTATTGGACCTTTCCATAGACCTCAGACTGGGATTTTCCATCTCACTGGTCTTTCTGTTTATTTCTTTACCATCCTCTTCTGCAAAAGGTGTAATGGCTCATACCTGTCCATCTTAAAAATGAGATAATGAGAATGACTTGTGATTCTGACCTCCAAACTGCACTGCTTGCTGTGCACCTCTAACTGTTTCTACTGTCATATACATCTGCACTTCTCCTTAAGCAGAAGAAACTATGGACTAACTTCACATTTTCAGAGTTTAGAGTTTGTCTTCATGCTTAAATCCCTCCCTGAATCAACCAAAGCATCTGACAATGCTTTTCCCAGACTAAAAGATACAACTTACATTGAGTTCCTCGAGGTTTTGTTTTCACCTTAGCACTAAGTACATACAGCACTGCCATATATATGCACTGCCTATATAGGAAACATCCACTTTTAGTTTCTGCAGTTCAAGGTACTTGGAATAAGTATTCTATTGCTTTCAGCTATCAAGACAGGCAGTTCTCATTCAGTATAATATCTCACCAGAAATTCTAGAAACCCTAGATGAACTCTTGAACTGCTTCCTTGAATCTGTACTCCAGAAGCTGAGGTGTTGCTTTTTTATGTCTTTCTATCCTTGGGCAGAAATTCTCTATATGTTTTTTATTCTTGCTTTAACCTTTTCTCATATCCTGCCATCTTATATTTGAGATTATTAAATGCCACCTTTTGCTGCTTAAACACCATACCCCTTAAAATTTTTATATGAAAGAGAAAAAAAACCAATGAAATAATCAAAACATTTTGCTGTACTGTTTTTTAGTCTTTACTTACAAGTTTCACTTTAATTTCATTATAGATAAGTGTTTTCTCATAACTAATGATACTTTTTAATAAAAGCTATATGATAGAGCTTATCATGAATGTTTAGGCCACCTAAAGACCACATTCTTCCTATCAATCCTTATCCAATGAGTCTATCAAGATATAAAACTTGCACAGTTTTGAAAAACAGCTTGCATTTTTAGAGAACAGACTGGCTCACCATGTTTAAATATCTGCTTAAATAATAATATTCTGAGACATAGTATTAGCCCATGGCCAGTGCTATATTGAGTAACCACAGTTTTATTATTTATTAGGACTGGAAGTTGGATCTTCATGTAATTTGTCTCTGTCCCTATCTAGTATGGTTGCTTTAACCTGTACAGACTCAATATGTAAAGTTAAGCAATTTTCAGATTTTTTCACCTGGTACTGACATTCTGTTCTCTCAGAGTCTGTATTTCTGTTAATTGAAGACAGAATCATATTTAAAAAAAAACAAAAAAAAACAAAAAAAACCCAAAACCACAAAAAAAACTGGCAAAAAAGCTTTTCTAGCTGATTTTCTGCAAGATAACCTAAACTAAAGCCTAGGAGGTAATGTAACAATTGGCTGCATAATAAAGACTGCATCACAATGTGCACACAAAAAAAGGAAACTCAGGAGACAAGTTCAAACCTAATTTTCTAATGTTAAGACATGGGTATGTAAACTCAATGTTATTTTAACACGAAAAGAAACATCTTTTTTAACTTTAAAACAAATGAACAGTCAGAGAAAGGGAAGAATCTGTCATGTAATGCTGAAGCTGACCGCCCAGGAGCCATTTAAACCATCAAGAAAGGAACAGCTGGGACCAATAATAAGCTGTTATCCTTCTTGGTGATTAGCTGATACTTGACAGAACAGATGTATTTAGGAGTTTTGGAACCTAGTTCTAAATTCTGGAGGTCACAAGTCTCTTACTGAGACTCTTCAGAGAAACAAATCTCGTTGCAGAAAATTAAAGCATCCAAGAGCTCCCCTGAATCTAAAGAGGGGCATGAGGAACCATCAGAAATTAGCTGGAGTTCTTTTCACTAAAACACCCTTCCAGTCTCCCTAATCTCCAAGATACCCCCATATCTTGTTTCCTGCTCTTATTTCCTTTACTGATGGAGGTGTAGGCACACCATACACCATGTACTGATGCACATAAATGTGGGGGTCAATGCAAGCAACGATGCTCCTTACACAAATCTTAAATTCACAGGATCTGCTCATCTTCCTTCTAATTTAATTAGCACCAAACTTTACTGACATAAAGACAATTGAATGAATAAATTTTGTCTTAATTCTTAGCTTCAGATATGAAGACATATTGTTGCCTTTCAAAAATGCAAAAACTATTTTTCAGAAATGATGAGACGTTTTCTAGATGGTATGTGGCACATAATTTCCTTTGGGTAGCATGTTAGGCTATATTTAGCAGTAGAATTCAGTTTGGTAGTAAGTTTTATTGTGGAAAAGTATTTATTTCAAACTACTGTTCTTTGGAAACCATTGTGTCAGTGTTTCTATTTCACTCTAGTGGCTATTATTTGGTCTCTTTATTGCATTAACAGTAAGCAATAATAAGTCAAGGAGGTTTTATTCAGAGAAAGATGCTAAGAAGTACCCACAAAGGGACAACAGTGAAGACTGAAAGCAGAAGTAGGGACTCACTTACTTCAAATTTCTCTACCAGTTTAGGCTGCCAAAAAAAAGGGATATAAAAGCCAATAGTAAATGTAAAAACAGGTATTCCATTATTCCCAGGTTTTCTGAAAAGTCAGACAGGTTTTATGAAAATAAGAAAGATCTGTCCAAACAAATAAGAATATTTCATATTGAACTATATGTGTAACACAAAATGTAACAGGGATGAAGCAGTAGACTGTGTTAAAATAGGTTGAAATGCCATGATATGGCCTATAACTGAATATATTAATAGAAGAATAATAAAAGAGATTAGCCTGAAATTTTTTTCCTGAATGTTGTCATCCTTAATCTACAAATGAAAAACAGTAAGCAATGAAAAAACATCCGAAAACTCTTCCTCTCCTTTCCCTCTTTATGCACAGAGTCTGCTCTGTCAATCAGAAGGCAGAACCAAGCTGCCAGTTTTCAGCATGTCACATGATGGAGAAATTCCTGTGTGCTGTGCCTTCTGTGTTCAGAGAATGACAAGAAGTGACACTGGCCATTGGGATGTACAAGGTGGGAGTCAGAGGTGGGGGTTGGGGAATTTTTTGGCTGTAGGCTTCTTCCTGTTAGGTAGGATCTCTAAAAGCAGGTTCTTGAGAAAAATGCAGATTTTCTTTATTATCTATTTCAAGTCTAGAAGTTGCAGAATTTGCAAGAAAATTCCTGTTTGAAAGAGCGATTAACTTGTTTACTACATTGAAGCAAAAAATTGCTGGAATGAACTTTTAGTGCCACTTCATGTTGACATTATCCATTTCTTCTCTGAGCCTGAATGTAACTGCTATGTCACTGATATGAAACCACTGACTACTGGCTGAAAAATAGTGAAAAATGAGAAGATCTTTTCAGTCATGGAAAGATGCCTTCAGTTCTTGAAGTTCTTGAAGTTCACTAAGTTCCACTGCACATTGGGCTCCTTTGAATCATTTTGTTTGGACCAAGAGCTGGGAAAAAATATATCCTGTCCCACACATTCATCTAAAAAATTTAGATTTTTTAGATGAATATGCATAGATTTTTTTTCCCCAAGAATTTTATGGAATAATCTCTCAAAGATCTCTCAACATCAACAGCGCATAGATGAAGGAGATCATAGCAAGAGAGCTGTAGTATAATGATGTAAGAATGACTTTTTCACTGTTTAGTCATCCTGTGCAATTCAACAATCTGAGCTGCTTTCTTTTGACACTGCACAGCAGGCTCACCTTTATCCTTGAAGAGTAAGCCTGCTGTGCAATCAGCATATACAGCCCTCCAAGGCTTGCATGGCCTAGAAGGCAGCCTGCATTACCCGCTGGATAGAGCCCTTTGAGACTCTTTTCAGCAATCATCAGTCACACTGAGTTTAGGCCCACATTTCTTAAACCAAAGAAAATACGAAGTGCATTGAATCCTCCATTAGTTAAGGATGCAACTGGCCATGAATATTATCAGAATTCTGAAAGCAATTTCGGTGACCAAAATTCAGTTTGTTAGACAGACAATTTCTCATTCATAATTTCAACAGATGTGTTTAAATTACAAGCAGTTATCAGACAAAAATACTCTCAAATTATTGATGAAAAGTACATATTTCCTAGAAATAATACTGTAAAATAACCATCTTACACAATAAAGTAAAATTGCTAATTTACTTTTATTAATGTAAATTTTCCTTAAAAACTCATATAATAGATAGGTCTATCTGTATTTGCTTCATGTTCCATATTTAAATTCTTCACATTCACTCTTTAGGTTTTCCACAGTGTGATCATTTTCAGCAATTTAACTAGGAATTTAAAAAGCGACCAACCAATCAACACCATCACCAACAAAAAATCCATACCATGTAAATTAAGCAAGGCTAGATTTCCAAGTACTGTGTTTTAAGCACATGCATATACGATCACGTGCAAAAACTCATGGCAATATATACCCAAAGAAAGGGAAATCCTTTCAGAGAAGGTTCTTAAAGCACTCAGTGCAACTGGCAAAATTGCATTTATGTAAGAGAACAGCTTCACAAACCTAGTTAGAGTTCCTCCAACTTGCTGCACAGTTCTTGTACTATATATGCACAGACTTTATTGTGACACCTGTATTTTTGCAATTGCAAATGTTGTGTGTGGATTTATGCCTATTTGTAGGCCACCATCTTCAAAAAATACATGTCCCTTTTACTTTTGTCCTTATTTAAGAAATTTTTGTAAATAGACCCTGGGTTGCACAGCAAAATCACTTCTAATGACATTAAAAAGTAACAATATTTGCATGTGATCCAAGCGTGGGACCATTCATTTCAGTGTGTGCAGAGTCAGTGTCTCGGTTTTACTGCTGGACTATTCAAGCACTTACAAAATATAGTGCTGTTTTAGGCTGATACCTAAACCACCTGACTTTCAGGAAAAATCAGTAATTTTTGTTGCCATTCCCCAGAGCATTTTTCATTTAGTTGCCTAAATAGAGAGTTGTCTTCTTTCAGATGTCAAGTTTTTCATAACATTTTTGTCCCCCACAGACCGAGGAGGATTAAAGCACAGAGAATGACTCCTTTCCTCAGCTGCAACTTGAAGTGATGCTGACATTAAGCTGCTGAAAACCTTTAAATTATAAAGTGTTTTCACTAAACTTCCTGCTCTACAGAAGAGAGGTTAAATTGCACTGTCTTTCTTGTACCAAATGTGACAAATGGTCACAGAACCCAAAAAATGTGAGTATTCACAACACAAGCAAATTCTACTTTCAAGAGCAAGAGTATCTGAGAAACAAAGCTGCAGCTTCCCCACAATGAACAAGGCAAGCATAAAGCACTGTAGCACTTCAGCAATAATAAACAGGTGGGAGTCTTCTATTTGGGTGATACTTGTAAAGTGGTCTTGCTGCATTAGATTTTGTAACCCAGACTAATGGGCTGTAAGCAGCTATGTAAATGGGTTAAATTAAGAGGAAGGAAAATATCTTTTGAATATCCTTATATATACATATATATACACATATAAGTTAAGTGCACACATGTATAAATAGCAGATTTTAAGACCTCATCAATAGGCAAAGAATGCATCACAGTATTTTAAGATCAGTACTTTAAAAACTTTTCTTTGGACACTATCCCATTTTTTCTGGAGCGTAAGTATCACGCATAGTCTAAGGAAATTTTTCCTTATGAAAGGACTTCTTAGGAAAGGTATACCTAAAAGGTAGCTATAAAAAAAGTGAGGAATCAAAACTTTTCTAACAGATGTTAGCACAAATACATGAAGTTCTGCAAGGATGGCAGATTTTTAACAAAACTTTGTTTAAACAAAACTTTTACAAAGTTTGTAAGTGTGTAATAAGCATCTGTATAGGATTCGATGAAAAGGTCATGTTTCTCGCAGAAGCATAGAATCATTGGAAAGAAAATGAAGGTGTAACAATTGATGTGAATGCCTATGCAACTGAACTGCCACTAGCGAGCCTCAAACCCCTGAGGAAAAGTTTTATGCTCAGTGCCAGGAGAGCCTGGTGTAATATGATGCCCTGTGATATATAGGATGTCTGTATGATCTGTGCTGGCCTTAAACTTTGCAAACCTCAGATGATTAATACATCATGTCCAGTATAAATATGCACACAAACATGCCATGATATGTTTTGTACCAAAGACTCAGGTCTGTGTTTGAGCTCTGTTGGAAAAAAAAACTGTCAATGAAGAACTTTGCATCTTGGACTTCCTGTGCTTTTCTTAGCACATTTTAACCAAGACAAGCAAAACCTGAAAATGTTGGCTTCTGAACATATGGAATGCTAGCCACTGAGTCAGTGCAACCTGATACCTATTGCAGAAGAGAGAGAATTCATCATCAGCTTTTAGAATAAACAAACAAGAATGGTGAGATACTCTACAGTCTGTGATCCAAATATCAACTGACTGAATATCTGCACTTAATGGCTTGCTGTAATGGACACCAGTCCACTATCCTGCCTAAGCTGAATAAGTCTCTTGGCACTTGGTCATTCAGCTGTTCAACACATGAACAATATTCTTCATTCTTCCTAGCTGCTGAACAAGACCACTTGTGATTTATGAGGTAGAATTCTTAAGCTGTTATCTAGATATTTAGCTTTTTGACATTTAAATGTCAGCTGACCAAACTAAGTCACTTCAAATTCAATGGTATGATGCAGTAGCCTCCTCACTGTGACTCAGCTTGACTTAAAATAGGCAAACTGTGAAGCACTGTGTGAATTGCTTGGTTAGTTGAAAGCTGTATTGTTCCTGTAAGGAAAATACTATAAAATCCTAGCCATTCCTTCCACAACATCATGTAAGCTACACACTGGCTTTAACAAGACAATGTCTTAATCACAAAAGACCAATAATATATCTGAATACAACTTTAAAAAACTTTTTCTGAAAAACAAAAGAGCATGATTAGAGGAATTATATAATGTAATCCTGCACAAATAGTGGTATGAGTTATTGTTAAAGAAGACAATCCCTTTTATAAAACTTCAATTTCTACTATCAAGGAGCTGTATCAGGCTCTAAAAATGCAATATTTGAGGTATCCAAGTGCTGTTACCAGTTCAGAGCTCTACAAATCTCATAAAATAGGCTTTGTACATTGCTTTATTCCACTTAGTAGTCCTCTGTTCCTCGGAACACAAACTCAAATATTACTCAAGTAAATAATGGATGCACTTATTAAGAGTTACTAGGAGAAGCAGCATTAAAAACAGCAATGAAAAAAGTATAGGAAATAAATGCCCTGAAAAACATTGTAGAATTACTGATTATCTGCATGCTGACTCATCAGTCATTTCCACACATTCTAAGATCTCTTGGTAAACCTGCAGTTTGGTAGAGAGTCACCTTTAATGGAGAGGGATGTATAACTTCCTGTTCCCTCTCAAATTTAGAAACCTCTGTGAATCAATGAATGCTTAATTTAAGATTATGTGATATATAGGAAGTCTTGGAATTTTTCCATAGAAATTACAGGATTTCTAAAAGCTACTCTGAACAACACGAAAGCTTTTATTGTTAGATATTACAGCATCAGAGAGGAATCATGTACATATATGTATGTACATGATTCCTCTTTGATGCTGTAATATCTAACAAGTTTATACAAGATGGAAATAAAAGAGTAATAAAAATTAACAGAATTTTAGGGGGAAAAAATGTTATTTTTTCTAATAACATGTTTATACAAAGCACAATGTTTAGTAATGAAATTCAGTAATTCACTTTCGTGGATTATAGTTTAGTAAGTGATACAGCAGATACCAGCCATCATTTACAAGAAGATGCCATCTGCTGAGCAAACATGCAATCAGCAGGCGCTTCCTATTACACTGGAATCTTTTTTGTCCTTTATTGCATTTCTAAAGCCCCTCAAGCAATCTGAGCCAGTGCAGCAAATGAAGAAAGCAAAGGACTCCTCAATGACCCCAATATCAATTCTGCTTTGTGCTTCACGCTATCTCAAGGCTATGGACCTCATAGGTTAGTTCAAGCAAGAGACAGAAAATAGTACATAAAGTGTGTGTGTGTATATGTATATAGTTCCAAGGCAACCCTGTAGATAATGACAGCCTAACCTTTGAGATTAAACATACTTCAAAAAAGCATTACAATATTAAACGTACTTGGATGCAAGCATTAAATTATTCACCCTTACACCATTTAATCGTTGCTTCATAATACGTCTCTTTTTTTGTTCCACTTTTTCAGTTTGCTTCTGCTCTTTATCTTTCTCATGAACACTCTGATGCAAATAGGAGACCTTCTGGTGAATTTATGCATAAACAGATGTGTTAGTATTCAAAAGTTATTGTTTAACATCTATAGACATCAGGAAAAAAGCATTAGTCATTAAATACTTTCACAGTTACCATTCCTAAGCTTCTTTTGGTTTTCCTTTCCATAATCATTTTCTCATCATGTCGGTTTATATACTGTATGCTTTGAATGATAAAATCCATTTTGAAATAGAAAATACCTCTGCTGCTTCAGAAAACCTTTTTTATCTTGCACAAAAACAAACTAAATAAAGTTGTGAAGTAAACATATATATTTGAAATAGCCTCCATAGAGCAAAATAGAAGTATATTAATTGTTATCACCACCTCATGTAAAATACAGCTAAGGACAGCTAACAAGAGGAGGAAGAAGAAACTAATATATTACAATATCTCATTTTTCTCTTTTTCATTAATCCAGTCTATTATTAATTGGCATCTCAAGAAAAATGGTTCTTGTCTATTGTATTAATTTCATTTGCATCATTAACACGAGCACCAAATATTAAATGAAAGAAACTATGATTAATACATTTAGTAAGGAAAATTTTACATTAATAAATATGCATAAATGAATTGCATAATATTTCTATTATTCAAGGTTTAAAATTCCATTTAGAAAGTATTAAAATAGGTATTCATATTTCCATTCTGAAAAGCTTTATACAATACAAAAGTTCTCTCCAGAAATTAGCACTATCTTTTGGCTATCACTTGCATACAAATCTGCTTGTGCAAACTCTTTCTCGAAGCCTTTACCAGAGAGGCAAATACGCAGGTGTAGACCATGATGTATAACACACACCACACCTCTCTAGGTTTCCACAGAACTAATGATGTGATCTTTGTCACATTGTTTCTACTTAGTTTCAGCTGGGGAAGGGCTAACAACATTAGTCACTGCCATTAATGCCTTGTTTTGAAAATACTATTAGATATTAGAAGAATCTTCTTTCTTTTTTAATTTTTCAATTTGACTTATTAAGCCCGCATTGAAAATAAACCACCACATAATCCATTATCTGAGCTCAAACCATTCAACATCTCCCATCTCTCATCCAAAAGTGGGGAAGTATTGCTGCCTGCAGATTATGCCAAGAGCCCTTCAAAGAGAGTGACACTAAAAACCTGAAGATGATATTCCATGACAAGGTGTGCACTAGCAGTTGGATAAGAGAACTACAAACCTACAGACTGATTCTGCAACAAATCACCCTCCCTGCTGATGCACTAGAATTTGTCCTCTCTGGCCTTTGAGAAAAATAAAAAATACTGTATCTAAACTCAATAGGCTCAATAGATGCTGATACTTCAATGTTCTCTAACAAGTATCTGGCTTACAGAAAGCTCCTTGCCTTAATTAATAGCTAATTTTCCTACTCTGTTTCACTAATGACAGAAGACTGAAAAAATTAAATTTTTCCCACATTTCCTGTTGCTTTCAGAGCCAATTTGCAAAAGAAGAAAAGGAACAAGCACCTTGTTAAGAAAAAGACATTCATAAAGACTAAAGGTCAAAGTATAAAGTGTTGTATTTTTTCAACAAAGATAAAAAAAATGCTAGGAACTGGTCCTGACTCTACTACTTTTACTCCATGGCTATCTTGAAATGTATCTTTGTTTCTAAATCAGATACTTGTCTCTCAGTCTCTTCAATGCTCTTCCTATCTTCACAGATTCATAAAATGTTAAGGGACCTTAGGGATCACGTAGTCCCAACCTACCCTTTTCAAAATATAGTGGTTGGTGATAAATGCATCCTTTTTCAGTTTTAAATCATAGTCTACAAACATAGTTTACTATGTTTATGTAGTTTACATAGTTTACTTACTGTGAGTCTTTCAAGCAGGAAATACAGCATAAATTCTGAACTCCTATAGAATGGCACAATATTAGGTAAAGCTATGGATGTGACAATCTGGTTAGCAGATGGAATGGACAAGCTTCCCGGAAAACCACTAACATTTCTTGGTCCCTGTTGCATTAGAAGAACCCCTTTGGCTGTCTCAGAATAGAGTCTCATCTAAACTACTCTGTACTTTCACCATCACTAGTAAATGATAGCTTTTGTACTTTTCACAGCTTTGACATCGTTAAACTTTGTTATAATAGGAAGAAAAAGCCTCTTGACAGCAAGGATGTGAATGTTGTCTAGCACAGAGAAATAAGGGTTTGGAAGAAAAATAGGAGAAAAAGGCTCAGTTGAAACAGAACTTAAAACCCACCCTAAAAGAAGTACAACATGCATCTCAAAGACTTTATTACGGCAAAACATGAACTATAATTGAAAAAAAACCCAAAAAACAGCTTGGGGACAAATTTACTTCCTATTAGGAAAGTGTCCCTTTTTTCTGTCTGTAAAAGGAAGAAAATGGGCTGAAAATGCCACTAAGAATCTTGCTCAAGAATCCAGTGAAGAGAAAGGAGCGTTTTAGTTTCAGTGAGTAATCAAAAAGAGTAAGTATTAAACAGAAAAAAAGGAAGAAGGTGTTTGGAATCAAACCTATCACACTGTGTCAGTCAGGCCAAGAAATGTTCCCTTCAGCTTTCTCTAAAGCAAAGCCTGAGAATCAGAGGGAACTTGTACATCAATCACAAATACATATGATGGAGACCTTGTGCATCACTGGGCTTAGAAAAGGAACATTCAACATTTTCTGCTAATGTCTTGGACAAACAGGAATTTCAGGGTGTCTCTTAGGACTTATCTTTCTATAAATTGGACATGTAGCTATTTAATTCTATTCTGAGTTCTTGCACAGCTCAAAGTCACAGAATGGAAGGGAACAAGTTCTGCAACAAAAGCAAATGGAGATTGTCACTGTTCAGAAGAAAATAAAAAAGGTTCAGATTTCTCTTTCCAAAAAGAGAGGAATAAAAATCTCAGAAGGACTTCTGGTCATCACAGTAAATCCAACATTCTGTTCTAAAGAAAAATAGCCTTTGACAGCTCTCAGAGTAAATCTCTCCTGAGACCACTGAAAAGGACCCAAATGGGGTTCTGACTCAAGGACTTATAGTAAAAGACTGAAATGCCTCCCTCCAGTTTTCTCTTGTTCTTCTGGTCCCATAAGGTGTTGGAATCCATCAGAGCACTCACAGCATGCAAGTATTCATCTCAGGATGAGCAGGAACAATGGAGCCAAAAAAATCCTTTATTTCATAATGGTAAGTGTGGGAGTATTAATAGTAAAGATATTTCTTCCCAGAGGTATTATAGGTCTCCTTTATAGGAAGAAAGAGATGGTGAATCTCAATGGTACTCACTACCAACTGTGAGAAGGCTCTCAGGATGCCTTACACACTGCTGTGCTAATAATGCATCACAGGAGATCTTTCCCAGTCATTAGAAGGAGTTTGGATGAGAAGAAAGTATTTAATTTTACTATCTGGTATCAAGTTTTGTATAAGAAAAAGGCCATGCTTTTACACTGTGCAAGGGTTCTATATGCAGCCAGTGTTGGCTTAAGGTCTGAAGCATTGATGCATTGTCATTGCACCCTCCTCATCTCCCTCACAGGAGATGCACAAAAATAGCAACTGGAAATCCACTGCCTGCCTACAGCTGGTTACTGGGCAGTCACCACTAATAAAACAGTTCAGCAGCTGCTGATTTTTCCAGGTGTGTTGAGTTTGAGTGGTAAGCTTCTGGCAACAATGTGGCTGCAGAATCACAGAATGAACTGAGAACATATGAGAACAGCTCTGCAAACGTCAAGGTCAATGGAGAAGGAAGTGGAGAAGGTACTCCAGGTGATGAAGCAGAAATTCCCCTACAGCCCATGGAGGTCCATGTTGGAGAAGATATCCACCTGCAGCCTATGGACAACCCCATGCTGGGAGCAGGTGGACACTGAGAGGAGACTGTGAACCTGTGGGAATCCTGCACTGGAACAGACTGCATGAAAGACCTGTGGAACTGTGGAGAAAGAAGCCCACAACAGACCAGGTTCGCTGGGAGAACTTCTAATTCTGTGGAGAGCCCACCCTGGAACAGTTTGCTCCTGAAGGACTGCATCCTGTGGAATGGACCCATGCTGGAGCAGTCTGTGAAGAGCTGAAGCCCATGGTAAGGACTCATGCAGGACAATTTCATGGATGACTTTGTCTCATTGTCTCCTGTGGAACATTGTCTACATTGGAACACGGGAAGAATGTGAGGAGTCTTCCCACTGAGGAAGAAGTAGTATCAGAGACAACATGTGATGAACTGATAAACACAGTTTATCTCCCATTCTCCATCCCCTTGTACCACTCCAGGAAAGGAGGTAGGGAAAATCATAAGTCAATCATAAGACCAGGAAGAAGGAAGGGATAGGGAGCAGGTGTTTTAAGACTTACTTTACTTCTCAGTATCCTGGTAGTGATTATGTTGTTAATAAGTTCAACTGATATCTCCTTGTCCCTTCTGTTTTGCCTGTGGTGGTGTTCAGTGAGTGATGTCTCCCAGTCCTTATCTCAGCTCATGAACCCATTGTTACATTTTCTCTCCCCTGTCCAACTGAAAAGGGAAGTGAGTGGCTTGGTGGGCACTTGGTATGCAGCCAGGGTCAACACACTACACTTGCAAAGACACCTTGAAGAGCAACAAAATCCAAAAAGTGACACTGTAGTGAAATTTTTAAAAAAATTGAAAAGGGGTTTTATAAAAAATTATTTTATTAAAAACTTTATGGTGTCCAACATCTAAAAATAAAATACTTGCAAGCCAAGGGTGACTACTTACAGATACCATATTGGAGGCTTAAAGGACATGCGAGCAAGCATTGACAGACACTTCGGAAATATATATTAAAAAAAAAATCAATGTCACTAACAGAAGGGGAACTATTAGCAGCAAGACAAAAAGTTGAAAATATGTCTAAGAGAGGAAAACAGAAAAGATCCTGAACTTTGCTGATTAAAATACAAAAATGCAATCAGGCAAGGTAAATAAGAGTATTTGAAAAAACCTGCAAGAGACATAAACCAAGTACTTTTTCAAACACATCTAACAGGAAATCTGCTAGAGACAAAGTTAGCCAAACAGATGATCAGAAGGACTTAGAGACAGGTTTACCATGAACACTCAGAAAACAAACTGTGATAGGAGAAAAAAGAACCCAAATTCCAAAACAGATAAAATCTGTAAAGTCCTAAGAAGCAATCTCATATTATTGAATTATTATTGAATAACTCATTAATAATTGAATTACCATAAAAAAATAATTTGCTTCCAAATGGAAAACTTGATGCACAGGAGAGGAATCAACATGACCAGGCAGCAGTGCCTCAAAATTCATCAGTTTTCTGAAGGATTTAATTAGAATGTGAGAAAGGATATATGGGTGATACAGTCTACCTGAACTCCTAAGTGGTATTTGATAAATATATTTTAATAAAAGGATGTAAGACAGCAAATAAGCAGGGGCTTTATCTGAATCCCCTATAAGATCCTAATTTCTAAGACTAATAACTAACAATCCTTAAATACTTAAAACATAAAATTCCCCTGATTGTACAGTGTGACATTCATTTGTGTAAATATTTCAGCACACAACAGTGACCTCCAAATTGACCTTGTGCCACTGAGCACCACCCTCTGAGCTTGGCCATTCAGCTAATTTTCAATTCACTGTCTGTTCATCTAGCCCTTGGATCAATAGCTTGTCCTCAATAGATGAGGATCTTAATGGGAGACAGTGTAAGTCCAGGCAGACAATATCCACTGTTCTCCCCCTGTCTACCAGGCCAGCCACCGCTGTTTGATAACTGGTCAAGCATGACATTTCTTTGGTGAATCCATACACACTACTCATGATGACTTTCTTGCCTTTTAAACGTGCCTGGAAAATGTTTTGCAGGATTAGCTGCTCCATCATTTTTCTGTGTCTTGAGGCAAGGCTGACTAGCCTGTAGATCCCTGATTTCTCCTTCTTGCCTTTCTTGAACACAGGGGTGACATCTTCCTTCCTCCAGTCCAGAAAGCACTTCTCCCAGTCATAATCTTTCCCAGCATTCCTGGGTACATCCCATCAAGGCCCATGGAATTATCAATGTCCAGTTTGAATAAGTACTGTCTGATCTGATTCCCTTCCACAAATGAAATGCATTCCTTTCCCCAGCCTTTCCCCTTGGTCTCTGGGACCCAGGATTCCTGAAGGCTGGTTCTTGCAGAACAGGCTGGAGCAAAGAAGGAATTCAGTACTGCAGCCTTTTCCTGTGCCATCATGTTCCCTGCCCCAAGCAGCAATGGGCTCACATTTTCTGTAGTCTTCCTTTTGTGATGTCTGCCCTTACAGAAGTCCTTCTTTGTTGTCTTTGATATCTCTTGCCTAATTCAATTCCCTTTTGGCTTCAACTTTTCCAGCTGAATCTCTACACGCTCATACAATGTTGCTGTATTTCTTTTAGGTTACCTGTCCCTGATTCCATTTTCTATATTCCACCTTCTATATTCTTCCTTTTTTGCATCTGAGGTTTGCCTGGAGCTCCTTGTTCATCCATGCAAGCCTCCTGGCATTTTTGCCTGACTTCCTACTCATTGGAATGGATGGCTCTTGTGTTTGAAGGGGATGATATTTGAATACTAAATAGCTTTTTTTGGCCCCTCTTCTCAAATATAATATAAAACTATCAATTTTGGATGAAAAGAAAGTGTCAAGGACAGCCTTTTTATCTGAAAGTGTTAAATTGGTCAAAGAGTCTCAGTTCATCTCTTTTATGATAAATGGCCATCTACACGATATTTCATACCAGTGTAGTGGTATGTTAGTTATATGGCTGATGAGTTCAAATTACAAGTTACTATTTCCAGAATTTTTAGGTCACGTAAAACAATTTGTTTGCATAAAGGCAAACTTGCAGTAGAAGTGAACTCTTTAACTTAAAACTTAAGTTAAAGAGTTCACTTCTTTAAGAAGCAAACTAAAATACCACTCAATTACACCATTGCATTACACAGAAAAAAAGCCCACAGCAACTTAGCTGCCCTGCCCAAAATTCAAGCAACAAAAACCACAAAAGAAGAGAACAAAACACACTGGCTATATATATATAGATGGATTACACCTAACCTGTGGTATAGGTACTGCACAGGTTGGGAGCTGGGAATTTTCCATGCACCAGCTGGGAATCGAACCCAGGTCACAAGAATGGGAACCTTGCATGATACCACTACACCACTGGTGCTTCCCTGGAGTGTATTGTCATTCAGTGTCATTTCACTTTAATCCACTCCAAAGCATCTGTTAACAAGAACCTCAGTTACCCTGACTCAGAGGCAGGTCATAATAAGGACTACACAGGAAAAAGAATTTTCTACCAGAAAAAAATTGCCTGAAGAACATAACACATATCCTAAAATACTGACAAAACGTCACTGGGCAATTAACTACTCCCTTTTCCTAGGGACGTTTTGAAAGAGTAAACATGGAAAACCCTAGAAAGGTCTTCTGTTTATTTCTTAAAATGTGTATAAACAGTCAATATTCTTTTGGTGAAGGCAAAGACTAGATGGCTTCACAGATTCCTTCCAAAATGTCTATGGTTATAAAAAGATTTAAATTTCAAAACCGTAAAGCCAAGACAGTAATTCATCTCAACAGTGCAGAGAAAGCAGATGTGTGCTGAAGCTGGAAAGAAATTAAAGGGACCAAACAATAATTGTTCCATTCTGACTTCCTATACCTTTCATGTGGAGCAAAATTGTTTTGATGCATACACAGCTACCCATGACTCTGGAAGTCAAAGCATTTTTTAGGCATGGATGCAAGAAAAACATAAATATTCCAGGCAGAAAAGCAAGTGGACTGCAGCTGAAAGAAGTTCTTTGGTGCAATGTGTTCCATTACCCATGGAACACATGTACAAGCATTGAAACTTTTATCACAGCTTCTGCAGCTTTTTCAGGAACTCTGCCCCATTTGAGAAGCATACTAAGGGTTTAATTTTTAAAATTAATTTATTATTACTTTAAATTATTTAATTAATTAGACTATTTTCTGAAGACTTAATGCATTTAGCAACTGCACGTAGCATGAGGACCTGAGATTTCCTGATCGAGTAGTATCTGCAAGATATATTCAGCCTTTATGGGAATTGAGTTCATATCAGGTTAAATGCACTGCTTTTCCTCAGCTTCTTTCATTCAAGATACCTAACATAATATGAAGGAAAGGTACACAACGGAAGAAATTAGTGGCAGACCAGAGAATTTAAAGGTTTCTGAGCAGAACCAAATATCCTGCCTCTCTCATAGCACTTAATGGCAACTTTCCAACTATATTTATGTACAACCCTTGTATAAAACAAATTTCTTATTCAGCCAAAAACTCCAGAAAAGATAAAAGGAGACTTTCAAATAAAAAGACCTACAAACAACCCTCTTTATTTGTCCTTGCACTCAGTAACACATAGGAGGAATGGACTCAACTTCTAATTTTTAGGAGAGATTAGCAATTACTTTCTTCCTAAAGATCTAGTATGTTAGATGCTAGATTGGTGGTTTTGAAAGTGGAATTAAGAAAATGTTAAGGTTCCATAAAATAGTGTTCCAGACAGCCTATTTAAGAGTAAACTTAAAATGTCATAGGAAAGCAATAAAAAGAAATCTGGGATTGTATAAGAAGAAGAATCCTGTTTTTACACTAAAGCAAGATGCAGAATGCATTTCTTCTGAATTGAATACTACATTTAGCCTATACTGATTATTTCCTATGACTAGACTAAATGGCAGTCTGAAAAGATATTTCTTTCTCAAACAATAGTTTCAGATCATCTTTTGAAGATATAAATAGAGCTCATGGAATCCCTCATTACTGGGAATTTTTCATAATTTGTCATTCTCTGAGACTTGAATCTGAACTTTCACATGCACTTCTTGAATTCCCAAACATGTGGAAGGACAATGGCCAGGACACACTCACAGCAATACTAATTATATATGAAATAGACAATACTCTAAGGATTTCTCTTGTGAACATCCCCAGTCTTTATATGATCTCTGTAAAGTTTTAGTGTACAACATGGTCTCAATGCTTCTCAAATCCACTTTCTGAGAACTCACCTCTCAATCCTGATTCTCTCTATTTGTCTCTACAAATTCTAACAAACCTGAGTTTCCTCTTCCAGCTTCTCAGTTAATACTTCCAAGACAGGTAAGATCTCTTTCCATTATCACAGGTACTATGAAATAAAAATTCTGTTGATCAAGAAAAATATCAATGAAATTGAAAATAATAAATTTGGAAAGCTGTCACTAATTTTAAAATGTTCTAATAATCCCAATAAGTAGTTCCATCAACATCAGAACTAATGAAGCCTGGTTTATTACCCATTTGTGTCCCATCATTGATTTACATTGGTGTGTTAAGGTGTGAGCTCTGGCTTGGACCATTAGTAAGGACTCTGGACATAACTCCTCCTTTCTTTCATCTTTTTATCCCCTCCCTTTTCCCACACCTCTTGTATGGCATTTTTGGGATCTAGTAAGGAATGTTTTCATGCTGACAGGATGCATTTATTCAACTCAGTCATCAATTTCTACAAAACTTGTAAGAATCTAATTATTTTCAAGATTTTTTTTTTGTAAGATGACTTTGTTGAAATCAGACAATAAAATCCAAAATTTCTGGGGGGATGAAGATGATAACCTGTCAGATAAATAAAACCGGCATACAAGCAGAGTTCAAAGGAAGAGGGAACTAAAAAAATGTGATTTTTTTTCCCTGCACTGAGAATATTATGTACAGTATTTTTTAAAGTATAGATATTTGGAATCAATAAACTGAAAAGCTACCAAATATATGTGCATATCTTAAAATAATTCAGAGAAAAATAGAGAAAAATAGAATTTCAGATTCTATGTTTATAACCATCACAAACGAAAAAAACCATCCTAAAAGCTTTTACCAAAATGTTTTGGGGACTGAGATTTCTGTTAAGAAAGATAATTTCAGAATCTTCCTCAGTTTCAAGGTATGTATTTTCTTTTTGAATAATTTTACCTGTTTTTCTTTCAAGTAAAAAAATAAAAAGTTAGCTGCTAAATAACAGCCTGAAACAATTTGAAATTGTTGAAATGTGTTATTACAGACAGACTTACATTAAAAGTAAGGTTCCTTTTGTAGGTGTGTTTTAAATGGAAAAATATTTTTTTGTCCTATATTCATATTGCTATCATTACCTATTTCTCATTTTTTTGCACAAATTCTCTTTTTTTCCCCCTCATGTTCTTAATATTTACATTTCAAACTCTCCAATGCTTCATTAATATTTAGAATCCTTTGATTTATGGCCAATAGATTGCTTTCCTTGATGGATTTCTAATGAACATCAGACCATTAGGACACCTTGACATAAGCTGAAATCATTTCAGGCCAACACAGAACGCACAAGTATGCAATTATTTTAAACTCATTTATGTTGCAAAAAAATTAAAAAGAAAGGGTACTGGTTCTCCCACAGCTTTTATCATTTAAAAAGCAGAATCTGGAGATTTTATGCTCTCTTGTCCTTGGGCTGCTATTTTGTTACTCAAACATTCTATATAAAAATATTTCATAAAGTAAGCAATACAAATTTCTCATGTTTCTTTGTGATAATTAAACAATATTTTTTAAAAGTCAATTTAAAAGGAAGACTATTAAAGAGCAATTAGGGATGTTTTATGCTATAGTGTGCATTTGTGCACTGTCCTTGCAGTGTAACCTAGCAGAACATTTAGGCTTCACAGTCTCAGTGAGGGCGCACTCACAGCCTGCTAATTCCTACATGACATATGTGGTATAACTAAGCAGAATACCTCAAGTTTTTCTCAGCCTTCAGATTTTCCTTGATAACATCAACATCCTTTCCTTCAGCATCTCTCTTAATTCATTTGAGTCATGCAAAGATTCATAAAATTACAGAATGGTTTGGGTTGGGAGGCACTTTAAAGGTCATCTGGTTCCAACCTCCTTTGCCACAGAAGGGGACACCTTCCACTAGATCAGGTTGCTCAGGGCCCCATCCAGCCTGGCCTTGAACACTCCCAGGGATGGAGAATCCATAACTTCTCTGCTCAAATCAATGATGGATCAATCACTAGAGCTTAAGGAAAATGAGGATGTTAGGGAAGCAACCATCTAGAGGATAAAGAAATAATTTAAAGTGGCTTTAGATGGAGAAAGGCATAACTGTTCACATGAAGCCTTAATGAACTTTGTTTCCTTCCCTCTCCTTCCTCTGCAAAAGTTGAAACAACATCACATCCTGGCAGAACTGACCTATACAATCCACATAGAGATGAGAGTCCAATTGGAATATGACCAGACAACAAACATGTTGTTTGGTCTAGCAGTATCAAGGTTGATAATATAAGTCTTAGAGAATAATGTGTGTGAGAAAATCAGGATTAGGACACAGGTACTTTGAATGGCATGTAATTTCCCACTGGTATCTTGAGCATGTGATGAACAGATTTACATAAAAACCTTTGTGACTGTCCCAGCAGCTAAGGAGGGACTTCTTGTCTTGACCAGAATGTCAGAGCTCTGTTGTACTTCTCTAGGGTTCTGGCAATTGTCTGTGGATGACTGTACCTTCCTAAATATCTGGGGACTGAAAGTCCCAACCCAAATGATTATGGATTTTAAAGCATGATCTAAGAAAAAGCTGCAATGAAGTACTTTTACTAAACTAGAAAGAGGAGATAAAACCCCAAATTGTTAAGCCTCCCAATATGCAAAATACTCTGAGAAAGATAATACACCAACCATGAAAATGTTCAAGGCCAGGTTGGATGGAGCTTTGAGGAACTTGGACTAGTCAGAGGTGTCTCTGTCCTCAGCAAGGGGCTGGAACTAGATGATCTTTAAGGTCCCTTCCAATCCAAACTGTTCTATGGTTCTTGATATAGGAACTGCGAGAAAGACAAAGACTTGGTTATATCTACAGGGGAAAAAAAAACCAAAAAACTCAACTGATTAAGTATGAGCAAAATGCCCTAGTTTTTAAATTGCTAGTGTATAGGAAAAACATTATTCAGAAATGTTTTTCGCTTTTTCAATGCTTTTAGAGCAAACATTTTGACAGGAATTACTTGAAATAATGTCACACAGTGCAGGTAATTAATGAAGACAAAAGAATAAAAGAATAGTTAAGTATGAGAGCAATTTTATAAAAAAGATTTCTTCTAATCTTTGAGAAACAAAGCCCATGTAGATACAGAAAATAGGTTTAATCCATACAGATACCTTTTGCAATGTAAATCTGAATAGCATGATAAAAAGAAAACTCAGAGTTGTCCTTACAGTGTCAGAAGTTGTAACATTCCTAACAGATCGCATATAACATTTGAAATCATCATGAATTAACACAAGAAAAAAGAGCTAAGAAAAACAGTGCTGAAAAACATTAGTTTACGCCACTTTTTCTGTCTTCAAAATTATCGGTGTATGTGACAATTGTCATTTTCTAATTTGGGCCTGATCCAAACCCCACTGAAGACACTGAAAACAATCCCAGTATTTTCCTATTTCCCAAAATAACTAAATAACCTCAGAAATATTTCTATGATGACCAGAAGAATAATTTTGTTCTTTGTGAATATCCACTGTTATTTATAAAGATGCATTCAGTTTGTTGATTTAGCCATGTTTTTGAAGGAAATTGGCAATAACAAATCAGCTTTTTGATAAACTTAATTTGTGTCACCTTTAGGTGGTCACCTAATGGAGCAGTTCCATGCTCCACCTTATCCCTGTTGTGCATGTCTGTGTTTGTTTTGTCTTGGTCTTAATAACCAGGTGGTACCTGCTGAAGTATATCTGGTCACCAATCCCAGATGGAAATATATGCAGAAAGAAAAACAAAAGGATAAAATAAGGCTTATTAATAAGTATTGGCTCTATTTGAATATAGTTCTGTTCTCAATATCTGTTGGTAGCAATTGCTGGCACCACTAATAGAAAAAAAACTGTAATACACAGCTAAAATAAAAAAGGCCCACGCTCATTGTGGTCATAATATGACTGTATCTTTGCTTTTGTAGGAGGTGGGGGTGCTTTAGGAATTTTTTTTGGTTGTTTTGGTTAAATTCTGGGCATGCTTGGTAGATTTAGCTTCTCAGAAATCCTCCATATTGCATATTCTGGATTCCACTTGATCCTTAGCAGGACCTATTTATCAAGATGGACAATCCACAACGGTACTGAGAGTGTACAAGAAAATAAATTGCATATTTATTTACACTTGTACATATATACACACACACATATATAGATAGATATATATATAGATAGATAGATAGATAGATAGATATATAGATATAGATATAGATA
The DNA here is from genome assembly GCA_013397075.1 of Rhabdornis inornatus. Lineage (NCBI taxonomy): Eukaryota > Metazoa > Chordata > Aves > Passeriformes > Rhabdornithidae > Rhabdornis > Rhabdornis inornatus. The sequence continues at coordinate 316,452 of VWZS01006986.1, forward strand.
TATAGACACATACATGTAAAAACATAACAGATTCTGTTGTGGGCATCTACATTTTCTAGGCATTTTCTACTGGTTCAACAGGAGCTGTCACTTAACTGAAAACTCACAGTCAGGCTCTGTGAGGAGCTCCAGTTCAGATTTTAGACTGCAAAGTACAAGATTTCAAAATTAATTATAGGCAAATATAGCAGAAAACAGGGAAATTTTAAGTAAAATAGGGTATCATTATGCATGATGTAAAAGTGTATGACATGCCATCTCAGATTAAAAAGTCTGCTAACTTCAGAGGACACTTATGCTGTCCCACTACCTGCACACATTATTCCAGATGGTTTAAGAAGATAAGCAATTTTAAGCAGATATGTGCCCAAAACCAAAAAACATCCAGGTCACTTATAGAACTGATAGTTAAGATATTTTTAGTAATAAAAGTAGAAAAATAATATTAAAACAAAATAAAGAACAAGAGAGCTCTATGGAATCTACTACTTCTAATTTTAAAATCTGAATTTATATTTTTACTCTTACAGAGGATCTTAAACACACAAAATATTTAGGCATTCATGTACTTTTCAATGAAAGATACTTATTTATTTGCTTGTTTATAAATATTCAAGAGTCAATTTGCTGTTCCAACATTTTGCATCTTCCTGGATTTCTGCTTTTTGCTTCACTAACTCCTCAAGGTGTTTTTCATCCTTTATAATCTTCTCTTCTGTTTCTTTTAACTTCATACAGTATTTGGTCCAAAACATTTCCGAATGCTTTAACTCATTCCTAATAGAAATACGTACAAAGTGAATCCATCTATTTGGAAATACCCCAAGGTTGTCCCTCTCCATAAAAGAAAATGTAAAGCAGATCTGAATTAGTAAAGGTTAATTTTGATTCTCTACTATGTTCCTTGAACAGTTAAGCATGAGATAATTCCAAAATAGCCACCCTGGGAGATTCATGCAATTTCAGCCAGATAAAAAAAAACTACTCGTGCTACCAGTTCACTTGCACTTAAACAGCCTGCCAACATTACAACTGCTAATTGGACCTCTGGGCAGGCATCGGTGTAGTTAAAGGCAGGGCTTTGTTTCATACCTCACACATTAACTAAACAAAATAGGAATCAACACTCTGCGAGTGGCTGAATCTAGCTCAGAGCCATCCTCACTTAATCAACCCACTGCACTGTAGTTTTGTGGACAAATGTCATCTGTGAATTAGATTTTTCACTTGTTCATGCTAAAAGGAACTTGAAGGCAAGTCAAAGGAGGGGTTAAGGACTTTCACACTGAATAGCAGATTTAAGAGCATTATAGGAAGGAAAATTTGCCATAATTACAGAACAAGATACTAATAACTACAATAATTGTCAGGAAAACACTTCCATGATATATGGTTATAGGCCTCATTATGGGCTGCAAAAATGCTTTTTTTATATTTGTGAATGGTTTTGACAAAAGGCAAAGGAAATAGAGGCATATCAGGTAAAAATTTTACAATGGCTGCTGGTGTTTGTCCATTATTTTTATTACTGTTTCAGCAGGCATAAAAATCTCTCCATGCTCCTGAGACAACTGTTCTGGTCAATAACATATTCCACAGTGTGACTTATAATGCAAAATAAATCCACCACTGCAGAACTAAGACCAACAGTATCTGAGTTTTACAGGCAACTATTCCAGTATAACAAAAAAAAAAACCCTACAATAAGACAAAACAGTCATAAAGACACTTCATCACTAATTCAAGAGCCTTTTCTGCAAGATTGAGGGACATTCTTCATTTGCTTGCTTCCAAGATTTCATCTAATGCTGAAGCAAAGGCTTACCCTGCAAGGTGTCACAGGCTGTGTATAGCATGAGCATGAAGCCCAGCATTTTGAACTCCTCCTCTTCCTCAGGTCCCACCACCCATGAAAGAGACATATAAATAGTATTTGGCATTATTCTAACAACAGACATGTAACAGTCATAGGCTGTAATTTTCTTCCCATATTGCCTATCAGCTACAACTTTCTGAGTCGTAGCTGTCATGAAAAATTACAGCACCATCAGCCACAATGTGTGTGTGTAAGCCACAGACTGTGATTTATAACAGCCTCAGTATTTTCAGTTTTGTGCAATCTTCATCATTTTCTCAGTGATGGCACTGAACATAAAGAAAAGAATATGAACTGCAGAACAGTCTTTCAAGTCTGTGCCACCACAAATCTGTCTCTCTCATGCCTATCAGCACTACATTATTCTAGTCCTCCTCAGATGGCAGCTGAAGGGATCTGCTTCCTTTGTAATGTAAGCACAACTTTAATCACCAGTTTAGCAAATAGCTGCAAAAAATTAAAATACACAGTAAAAAAAAACAAAAAAAACCAAAAAACCAACGAACAAACAAAAAACCCAAAAAAATCAAAACCCCAAGAAAACAAAAAGAAATGCCTCACTGAGTGATAGAAAAAAGAGTTTCCTTCTTGACTTTTTCCTGACAATGCTGATATTCCTAAAACCACTTGTATCATAAGCATTTCCAGTTTAAATCACAGTCATGCAAAACAGGTTACAGAGTGCACCAGAATCTATATCCCTGTCATGTGATATGAAAAGGAACTCATATTGCTAGCTGAAACAGAAAACGTACATGGCATTTTTCTGTCAGTATAGATGATTAATTTTGGTATTATTTTTGTATTGCCATTATCATAGGGATTTTACTTATATAATGACTTCTTTCAAAAGAACAAAGAAACTTTAAAGCATCTCAGAACAAAGGTTAGCTATAGGAAAACACCACACTTCCTTTCTTGCACATGAAACAATCTCAAGCACCCCAATTTCCACAAAGACTACCAAAAACCCTAGAGAAACTGTCCATGCTGCCCTACAGCTACTAAGCAAGCTAACAGCTGTAACACGATGGCAGAATTTAGAGGGAAGTGAAAAATTGCACAAAAAACCTTTAAAGATTGGTCACAAGACAAGATGAAAAAAAAATCTTACATCAATAAAAAATCAAAAAGTAAGATCAGATGATGAATTTTCATTGAAAAAATAGGTTGCAGGATGGTATCTCAAAATCCCATATCTATTGTTTTCATATATTTACAAATTATAAAGGAAGGAGTAGTGAAATTAAAAGTCTGCATACAATATGATTACAATAGGAAAGGTCAAAACAAAAAGTTTCAGAAAAACTTCAGGACAAACTAAGTGACTTGGGAATAAAACCATTTCATGTCCAAACTCGAAGTAGAAGATCAGAGAAATTAAGTACATCTTAAAAATCTAAATTAACTGTTTATATTTGAGAGAAACATGTACTTATTTCCACAAGCACCCAGAAAGTCTATTCAATATTTAGTAAGGTTACAGAAGCTAAGAAGGTTACATTAAGTGAGAAATGGGATGGAAAACATTAGAATAAGAATACTCTTTGTATTCCAACTCTTTAAACCCATTTCAGAAAACTATATCACAGAAATGAAAATAAATCAGAGGGCACCTTAGAAAGGTCCTAAAATACAGAATTCTTCTTAAATGTCTTTAGAAAAAAGAAAGGAATAATGAACAAAGAAGTCCAAAGTCACAGAGAATATAGCCTAGTGAAGAAAGTTGACAATACACAGAAATATTTATAATTACATACACCTTAAGACTTCAACTCCTAAACTACAGCAATTTGCCTACAATAGGAAAAAACTGAATAGCTGCTGATCACACTCTATAAATATGAATCAATAAGGAATAAAGTTTAATAATAAGTGTATGATGGAATACTAAAAAAAAAAAAGGAAGAAAATAGGAAAGAAAATATACTTAATTTTTTTTTTCTGGTGTTACATGATAAAATCACCTCCAGCCACCTCCAGCAACAGTTACTATAATCAAAGTATCTGAATGCATAGTAATAAATCACATGACATTTTGGTAAAACATCTTACTCAGTACCTGATCTTTATCATAATTAAAATCAACATGAGGTTTGCAATGAACTTAACAAGCTACAGAATCAAGGTCCATGCTTTCTGATTTCTCTCAGCTGGAACCCACAAAGGAGCTAATGAGTATTTGATCAGATCATCTCCATATACATATTTAAACAACAATTGAAATTCCAAACATTATGAAGACATTGTAAAGCTTTCATTCCCAGGCTCATATACATTAAAAACAAGTATTATTTCATACTCTTCACACACCTCTTCTTTTGCTTAGACATACACAGTGATGTTAATTGAAGAATTACATGGCAATTTTCAGAAGTCACTCCAGCTTTGTCAAGTGTTACTACAAAATTCTGATCTCAGGTTTTGTGTAATAAAATACTTTCACTTTAGCTATATATCTGACCACAGCTTCTATTTTTCATATACTAATATTCTTTTCAGAGGGTAAACTAGTTTCTGAAATTAAGCTAAATCTTAGTTAGCTAAAAACAAATGTGTCAACTGTGGATGTACCTTAGAGGTAATAAAATATAATTAGCAAAAAATATCTCTAATATAACGTCAAAGTTATCCTGACTCAATAAAACCAATACTTAGAAATTTACTGTAAAGGTTAGGATCCAAATAGCAATAGAGAGCTGTGATCCTTCTTTAGTTCTGCTGTTTAGTGCCAATGACAAAGAGATCCATGGTGATGTGATATCTTAAGGAAATGGGATTATTGCATCTAAGCAACCTTGCCTTGTTCAAGAATGTGGCAGTAAGGCTTCTGCTGTGACTTGCAAGCACAGATCTCCCTGGACAGCAGGCATCAAAAGCACCAGTCATATTAGCCAGAGAAATGAGTTACTGATGTTGATAATACCTAGGTCAAAATATACTGTAAGAGTGACCTGGTTTATAAAAGTCAGGGTTTCTTTCTGCTTCAAGGCTAAGTAATTTGGAAGATTCTGAGGCAGGCAGCAAGTACTCCTGTGGGACTAAAAGGTGTTTCAAGTTCCTGAGTACTAAACAATGTTTGAAATAAAGTTGCTGATATTTGTCATCTAAACAAACTGAAAATTACACAACTAACTCACATTATTTTTATCAGATGCAGCTCTTAACTATGGCATATAGAGTACTATAAACAGTTAGCAAAACAGTCACAGTTATTAATTCCAATTATTCTTGAAGAAAGAACTTAAAATTTAAAACCAAGAGAAAATGTCTACAGCTACTATGACCTCTTCTTTATGTATCTCTCAGAGTGGATCCTTTCACAGAGATGACCAGGATACCTTACTCCCAAATTCTACTGTGTGTCTTGTTTTATTCAAACATATCTATATCACTAAAGAAGTTGACATACAGTGCAAACAGAATAACAATTCTTCCTATTTGGTACATCAAACGAAAATGTCACTCATGCTACCCTCTACTCTCTCAGTTACTTGAAGATTTTGTTTTGGACTTCATGGTAGACAAGCCTACAAAAGAGATTTCACTGGCAGAATGCAGGCATTACAATGGGAAATGCAGAAGTATACTGTTTTGGGGGTGGGATCCAGTTAATTTTCTTCATAGTATCAGGTATGAGTCTATGTTGTGGTTTTGTGCTGGAAATGGTGTTGTTTCCACACAGGGATGTTAGCAGGGCTTACACAGAGCCAAGCCCTTCCCTGCACCTCACCCTACCAGTGAGCAGGCTGGGGGTGCACAAGGACTTGGGGGGACACAGCCGGGACAGCTGACCCGAAGTGACCAAAGGGAAATCCCACACCATATGGCATCATGCTCAGCATATCAAGTTGCAGGGAGGAGGGGGTTGTTTGTCAGTGATGGTGTTTGTGTTCTCAAGCAGCAGTCGGATGTGATGGAGCCTGGCTTTTATGGAGGTGGCTGAACACCTGCCTGCCCATGGAAGTGGCAAATTAATTTCTTGCTTTGTTTTCCTTGTGTATATGGCTTCTTCTTTTTCTCTTAAACTGTCTTTATTTCCACCAATGACTCTTTTCATTTTTACTCTTCTGATTCTCCACACCATCCTGGCTCAGGGGAAGTGAGAGAGATGCTGCGTGGGGCTCAGGTGCCTACTGAGGTTAAACCACAACAATCAGATATTTACATTGCTTACTTTTTGTCTTTTTAGAAAGCCTGGCCATGTGCTGCTGGCTTGTAAACAATGAAAATGACAAAGTTTATTTCTGCTAGTACCAACCTCTGGAGTTCAATGATTTCTTGGCCTGTGGCATAAGATTCTTAGGTATGTACAGATGAGAATGTCCCTTGGCAAATGGGCATTCACTGAGCAGAAGTGGATAACAGCTCTTACAGGTATTACACCTGTGCTGGTGGTAAGAGTAGCTCTTTAGTTCACAGTCATATTTAAATGCACAGAGAAAGACTGTCACAACATCGTGGAATCACCCAGCTGTCTTGCAGACACAGACAGCCCATCTCTTTGAGGAGTCTAATGCTGCTGCCAGAAACTTCATGAAATTCTGCTGTTAGTCCAATAAACAGAATTCTCCTCTACAAACGATCTCCTCTACAAAACATCAGTATGTTGCATTCACAGTACTTCCTGTGAGCTAAATGGATCAATGAATGAAAAAAGATCCTGCAATAAGAGAACTTCAGTCTCTTCATTTTGAAGAGACATTGCAGTAACCTGAGTTGATAATGGATCTGTAGAAAACAGACACCCTTTAAAGTCTTTGCTTCTTTAAAAAATAAGAAATTTGGTAACAAGAAAATTTTCTTCAGCTCTGTAAATGCTCCTTTACAGCTCTTAGGTAAACTAATGAGGCCAACTCTATAGTGACTTCAAATGAAAATGATCCTTTAGAAGAAACATGGAATGGGAGATGGGACAATCCCTTGCAATGTTTGTGCTAGATGGGGAATTGACATTTACTGAAATGAAGTTACCAAGGACACAAGTTTGCACATACAACTCAACCATTAGCATTAGTCTTACTGCCTTGAATAAAGCATCAGTGAGCAGGACAGATTTTCAACCCCTGCTGTACACAAGGCACTTTTTAACATCAAGTCTCTGGAATAGCAGAACAGTGTATGCTGACCCAGCTCAGGTAGTGCAGAGCTCATCTTGAATTATGAAACTGGCATATAAATTCCTAGTGAACCCAGGTAGTCCTGAATGAATAAGATGGACCAAATTTCATGACTTACTATGAAATTTATATATTCCGTAATTACCATGCACAATTTTTTAAATACCTGATATTTGAAGAACAGCTGCTGTCACATGGCTGCAGTACAGAAATGTCTGCTATCGCCACTCAATATATTTCAAAAATTTATTGCTGCCTTTCAATTTTTCCTGTGAGCCTTCTTCATCTCAAATTAAAAAGAAAAGGCCGCTGTGTCACTTGCTACTTTGCCAGAAAAAAGCTGGCAATGAGCCATGGGCATATGCAGCAAAGTCGAGTGTAACCTCCTACCAAACATCAAATACTTGATATTCTTGTTCTTTGTCACAGTTATTCTTAGTGCTGACTCTTTGTCTGTATATTCAGAGACAGCAAAGAAGTGACTGTTTTCATTTTTCAGTGACTGGTCATTAGTGGTGTCTAATTATTACTATAGCTCTGCTTAATAATCCAGGGGTTAATGACTTGTCAAAAGGTTACAGCAAGGAAACTCCAACATAAGTCACTGCAATATAGAAGCTACCTTGCAATCCAAGGAAGTAATTTTGTTGGTTTGCTAAAAGAAAAAAAAAGAAGAAGAAGGAAAAGAAAAGGTATTTTGATAAATTCCAGTAATTTGTGTAGTGAATAAGAATGATAGCAGAATGTCCTGTCAAAGGGATTAAAAATTCATAAGCAAGCAAAATGAGGCAAAAATGGTGTGGTTTAGAAGTTGATTCATGGAACTTTATATTTGGATGTAATTCTGGATGTTGTGTCTTCCTTATTCTGTTAATGCAAGCTAAGACAAAAGAGGCAAACACTTATATATAATTCTATTATTTTAATTGAAGGAAAAAAACAAGAGAATTTAAAATAATTTCTAAAAAATTTTCTATAGTTTTTGCCACTGTTATAAAACCAACAGGAAATTATAATGGCCAGTGGATAGCTCTTACTCGTATTGACTCAATAGCATCTCAGCATATTTCATTTTCTCATACACACATGCATCTTTTTTTCAGATTCTTCATCAATCCTTTCCATTGTCTTTTGCGTTTCTATGAGTTCACAGTAAACATCACTGCATATTTTAGATGTCAGTAAACAAGTTTTCTGAAAGACTTTATATAAAAAGCATACATAATGTTTGAAATACAAAACAATTCCAAGATTTGTCTGATCCTTGTCAGTTTAAAAATTGATGTTTAAAGTGGAAGTTCCAGGGAAAGACAACAGAATGTGTTGTAAAAACTGCATAATTTAAAGAAATGCTAGCAAGAGGGCTTTCATTCTGTTACAGAATTTTTGAGTTATTTTGAAAAGGTGGCTACTTTCATGGGAAGATAGTGACCTCTGGAGCAGAAAGAAAGAAATAATGTGCAAAGAAGTCACTGAGGTTTCACTCAGTAACCTGACAAATTCATTACTGAAACATCTCCTAGAGGATGTGCAGCCTTTGCAGACAATGCAATGACCATATTTTTTAATGGGATAGATAATATTGGGGCATTCAGTTTGTAATAGCTCTCAAGTAGAGATATGCGTGTCTGCTGTCTCTGCTTTTTAATATATTACAAATATAAACAAATAACATGATCTTTATTAGAATCTAGCTTAACTTTACTGCTTAAACTAGTTCTCTGGATATTAAAAACTAGAGATTCAAAATTAAATAATTGTTTTAACTGCAAAAGTAACTAAGTATCAGCTGCTTTTTTAAGATCATGGCAAGAAACTCCAAACCTGAGTAACAAACAGTTAAATCAGAAAGCACAATACAAGTCACAGGTAATTTACTTCACATTTAAAAATTTTGTTGCAATAAAATATATAAATAAAATAAATACATATATATAAAGACATATAAATACAGTAACATTAAGTCTATCTTCTTGTGATATGCAGTGCCAAACTTTGGAAAGAATGAAAAAAAACCCTCTGGAAAAAAGGAGGCTTTTAAAATAGCCTTTAAAATATTTTAAGTTTTTTTTTATGAGTTTTATTTAGTACATCTCAATATTTTAGCCGCATATAATATATTTTAGGATATTAACATGAAAAAAAGACATACAATTAAAAAAAAGTTACCAACTTGATTTTTAATTAGTATTTCAAATATATAGCACTGATGGAATGGTGATGTGTTTCATAACTCAGAATTAATTCATTATAGTTCTTATACTATTTTTGTAATAGGCAATTAACTTTTTCATTTTAGAAGTATTTTGACACGACTGCAGGACTCCCCAAAACTGAATAAATAAATAAAACAAATAAAANTATAAATACCGTAAGTAAATATATTAGGAAAAATGTACATCAGCACTAAAGAATAATTGAACCTTGTAAACTTTTTTTGACAGCCTCTGACGTCTCCATATTCTGAAACACAGATGTCTGTGAAAAAAATGAAGAGAATCAATGCAAAGATCAGATATGTGGCTTCTACATTTCCCAGGAAAAATCCCACATGAAATCAAATCTCACCACGCTAGAATTACATTCCATGTGTGCTTCAGAGCCATTTCTTAAGGGATAACAGCATTATCCTCCCCGGACTCTGTCAGCACTGAGTGCCTGTATGCGGTGATACAAAATGTAAAGTGGACTTTGGCACTTCCAGCAGATTGCTGCTCTCTAAAAGGGCACCTACATAGTGGAAAGAAACGAAAAGAAACCTCTGTGTACACATCCTTTTCATACATCCTCCACAGCTCTTTCCTTGGATTCAGCTTTTCTTCCAGCAGAGGGCTGTGTTTCTTCACAAAGTCTATTTCCTCCCGAAACTCTCTGTTGGCTCTTTCTTACATATTTGGTTCTGTACCTGCAGCACCTGACAGCTTTTACAATCAAAATGCCATCGTAGCTCCAAGGTATCTTAAACACACATTTAACATTCTGTTAAAAAGATAATTAACATACCTAAATTAACATCTGAATGACACCATGAATAACTAGTGAGATTAGGAAATATCTTGTCATAATGTTAAGACTTGCAAAAAATTGCTATAAGCTCCTTTGAAGGCCAAGGAAGGACATTGATGAAAAAAGATGAGCAGATATTGCATTAGGAGTGGACCTGGTTTACAAACTCATATTTAGTTATCCTAGTATGTAAGTCAAGCAACAGTTCAAAGCTGGGTGGTTTTGTTTTTATGAAGGAAATGAAAACACCTCGCCTTAAGGCATATGTAGAGGAGGCTATTATGACACAAGAACAGCTCTACCGAGCTTCCTAGCCTCCAGCTATGTTGATGTATGACATATGTTGGTGCAGAGAAAGAACAGGGCAAGTACAGATCCCACATCCTCTTGATACAAAAACTATTTTCAGTTCAGGGACACTTCCTGAGCTAAGCATGGTTCCAGGAAAGTTAAACTAAAGTTACGAACTCAAAACCCACAAAAACCCCCATATTCTCATTGTCACACAAAATATATTCTTGTTGCCACACAGAAGTATCATCTTGTGACTGCCACGCAGTCAGTCTTAATTCAGTTTGCTGCATTTTCTTTTCTGACTTTGGCATAAATTTCCTATGGGTCTTTACAAGAAAATAGGTGACTAGACCACTGGTTGCTGAATAGCAACATGTATTTTATCTTATTTTGCCTAGGAAAAAGAAAGCTTATTACATGCAGTGTTCTGCAGCAGCTGATGGGAAATTTATTGGTATAAAACTATAGAAAGTAAAGTAAGAATATCAGACGAGAAAAAAAATCAGATAATATTTCAAGAACAGTAAACTTTGCCATAAATTTGACAGAGAAGCACATTATACTGATGTAAAAAACATTCTACCTCTGAGAAGTAGCTGTGAAATATTCAATGCAATCCCTTAAGTCAATAAATCATGTTGGGTTAACAAGACATAAATCCAAAATTTGCAAAATTATTATTTCATTGCTTTTAAAAGTTAGAGATATTGCAAGAAAAAGTGTCTTTCGTACATTGTACAAAGTGGTGTCTAACATTAAGATGAACAAAATGTGGTTTATATTGGATTTTTGTTTATTTCAGAGAAAGTAATTTCTGAAGATTGATTACATCAATGTAATTACCTGAGTGTGCTACAGGACATAGATGCAGCAGGAATTAGGAATAATGGAAATCAAGGTAAGTCTGAAGAAACAACAGGATTCAGTGTCTACTCTGAATGGGTCATGCAAACTCTTAATTAATCTCGTGGGTTTGTAATACTTAGGTTAGAGATAATTATAATATTCCTGAGGGTCTTTATCCTCAATTCCATGTTAGCATATTTTTTTGTCTTAAAGATAAGACTACGAAAAATTATAATCCTGAAAATTACAGAATTTACTCCAAGGGCACGGCATCACACTGACACAGCCCACTGATAAACCAAGGGAGAAGAAACTGGTCAATTTTCACAGCTAAACTTAATACTGTTTTATTTCACCTTTAAAAAAATGCTGCATCATTGCTTACATCAACAGAACAGAAAATGTGCTAATTATATTCTACATTTCTAAGCTCTTGTTATTTAAAGAAAATGCAAAACACTAAAAGAAAAGGAAATAAAAATGTATAGTAATACACAAAGATAATTTACAGCTACATCATTGTAGGTAAGAACATAAAAAAGTAAAAGGCAACATCTCTACAGCTCAAATCTTGATCTACTATACTTGCAGTTCTTTACTTCTATAAAATTGACCTTTCAGTGCCACAGATTTGCTCCTTAAAGCATTCTCTAACCTGTCAACGATTTTTAGTTCTGAGTCTTTATTCAATCTCTTCCTGTTTTCAGGGCATCATAAACGGTCCCTAAGAGGCAATTGCTTTTTAGATGAGCAATCACTGCAGACTGGGAGCACCTTAACATAGGTTTCTAATTTCCAAGTCAAGAGTTGGCCATTGACTAAAGCAAACAAACAAACATTTTTCTCCTATGTTGTTAGGAGTGTGTAGTATTTGACACTTTGCCTTCAGAGATGAGGGTAGGAAGCATTTGGGACTAAACCACTGGCTCACCTCCATCACACACTGATCTTCATGTAGTGCTTACCCATCACTAAACACAGTCACAGAGGACTCTTGCACTGCCACCCCACTCTGGACTGTGAGATGTTTGCCCAAGACCTGTGGGTGATGTGCACCAGAATATGCACGCAAGTACAAACTTGATTTTACATCTAGCATCTTACTGTGACAAATTATGCTACTTTCCTAAAGCCTGTGTTCAGGCAGTACTGCTTTTGCCTGTGAGCCAGAACAGAAACAACAAACTGCTAAGTAGCTCCTTTTTTTGTTTTTCTTTTTTTCTTTAATTTTATTGTGTAGATACCTACAAAAGGCAATGAAAAAAATCTGAGGTTTTAAGGACGCATGTTAATGGTTATGTCAAATAATTTGTATTAAATGTGTGAGAACGTTGTTCAAGTTTATCTTATTTTACTTTTTCTCAAAGCAAATAATTTACTTTTTTTCCTTGTTTAATCTGTAGTTTAACACAAATGTACTATTCTATAATTATGTTCCAGCTTCTCATTTCTTGTCCCAAACTAAATATTTATTATCATCTTAGGTATCTTGTCTACTCTTATGCTATTTCTCAGAAAATGCTGAACATTTCATGGTACTTCCCATTTTCTTCCTAGATATGTATTCAAGTGTACCAAGTTCAGAAATCTAAACATTGTAATCCTGTCATATCTGGATTTTTACTCTTGGTAATGAGCCAACTGANAGAAAAACAAAAGAAATATTATGAACCACTTATCCAAAAAAGACCATTTTAGACTCTAAGTACCTTGAAAAAGAGATTGTACTCTAGATTTGTACTTAAAAGTTATTATAGGAAATATAAGGAAAACATAATAATTATTCATAATATCTGAACTTGAAGTAACACAGTATCACTCCAGTTTTAGAAATCAATATTAAGCTACCTACAACTTTGTTCTACTTTTATTATTTAGACTGGCATCCACCACGTCAGGTATTTATCATTAAAAAATATATATATTATCAATATTAAAATCTATAAATACCGTAAGTAAATATATTAGGAAAAATGTACATCAGCACTAAAGAATAATTGAACCTTGTAAACTTTTTTTGACAGCCTCTGACGTCTCCATATTCTGAAACACAGATGTCTGTGAAAAAAATGAAGAGAATCAATGCAAAGATCAGATATGTGGCTTCTACATTTCCCAGGAAAAATCCCACATGAAATCAAATCTCACCACGCTAGAATTACATTCCATGTGTGCTTCAGAGCCATTTCTTAAGGGATAACAGCATTATCCTCCCCGGACTCTGTCAGCACTAAGTGCCTGTATGCGGTGATACAAAATGTAAAGTGGACTTTGGCACTTCCAGCAGATTGCTGCTCTCTAAAAGGGCACCTACATAGTGGAAAGAAACGAAAAGAAACCTCTGTGTACACATCCTTTTCATACATCCTCCACAGCTCTTTCCTTGGATTCAGCTTTTCTTCCAGCAGAGGGCTGTGTTTCTTCACAAAGTCTATTTCCTCCCGAAACTCTCTGTTGGCTCTTTCTTACATATTTGGTTCTGTACCTGCAGCACCTGACAGCTTTTACAATCAAAATGCCATCGTAGCTCCAAGGTATCTTAAACACACATTTAACATTCTGTTAAAAAGATAATTAACATACCTAAATTAACATCTGAATGACACCATGAATAACTAGTGAGATTAGGAAATATCTTGTCATAATGTTAAGACTTGCAAAAAATTGCTATAAGCTCCTTTGAAGGCCAAGGAAGGACATTGATGAAAAAAGATGAGCAGATATTGCATTAGGAGTGGACCTGGTTTACAAACTCATATTTAGTTATCCTAGTATGTAAGTCAAGCAACAGTTCAAAGCTGGGTGGTTTTGTTTTTATGAAGGAAATGAAAACACCTCGCCTTAAGGCATATGTAGAGGAGGCTATTATGACACAAGAACAGCTCTACCGAGCTTCCTAGCCTCCAGCTATGTTGATGTATGACATATGTTGGTGCAGAGAAAGAACAGGGCAAGTACAGATCCCACATCCTCTTGATACAAAAACTATTTTCAGTTCAGGGACACTTCCTGAGCTAAGCATGGTTCCAGGAAAGTTAAACTAAAGTTACGAACTCAAAACCCACAAAAACCCCCATATTCTCATTGTCACACAAAATATATTCTTGTTGCCACACAGAAGTATCATCTTGTGACTGCCACGCAGTCAGTCTTAATTCAGTTTGCTGCATTTTCTTTTCTGACTTTGGCATAAATTTCCTATGGGTCTTTACAAGAAAATAGGTGACTAGACCACTGGTTGCTGAATAGCAACATGTATTTTATCTTATTTTGCCTAGGAAAAAGAAAGCTTATTACATGCAGTGTTCTGCAGCAGCTGATGGGAAATTTATTGGTATAAAACTATAGAAAGTAAAGTAAGAATATCAGATGAGAAAAAAAATCAGATAATATCTCAAGAACAGTAAACTTTGCCATAAATTTGACAGAGAAGCACATTATACTGATGTAAAAAACATTCTACCTCTGAGAAGTAGCTGTGAAATATTCAATGCAATCCCTTAAGTCAATAAATCATGTTGGGTTAACAAGACATAAATCCAAAATTTGCAAAATTATTATTTCATTGCTTTTAAAAGTTAGAGATATTGCAAGAAAAAGTGTCTTTCGTACATTGTACAAAGTGGTGTCTAACATTAAGATGAACAAAATGTGGTTTATATTGGATTTTTGTTTATTTCAGAGAAAGTAATTTCTGAAGATTGATTACATCAATGTAATTACCTGAGTGTGCTACAGGACATAGATGCAGCAGGAATTAGGAATAATGGAAATCAAGGTAAGTCTGAAGAAACAACAGGATTCAGTGTCTACTCTGAATGGGTCATGCAAACTCTTAATTAATCTCGTGGGTTTGTAATACTTAGGTTAGAGATAATTATAATATTCCTGAGGGTCTTTATCCTCAATTCCATGTTAACATATTTTTTTGTCTTAAAGATAAGACTACGAAAAATTATAATCCTGAAAATTACAGAATTTACTCCAAGGGCACGGCATCACACTGACACAGCCCACTGATAAACCAAGGGAGAAGAAACTGGTCAATTTTCACAGCTAAACTTAATACTGTTTTATTTCACCTTTAAAAAAATGCTGCATCATTGCTTACATCAACAGAACAGAAAATGTGCTAATTATATTCTACATTTCTAAGCTCTTGTTATTTAAAGAAAATGCAAAACACTAAAAGAAAAGGAAATAAAAATGTATAGTAATACACAAAGATAATTTACAGCTACATCATTGTAGGTAAGAACATAAAAAAGTAAAAGGCAACATCTCTACAGCTCAAATCTTGATCTACTATACTTGCAGTTCTTTACTTCTATAAAATTGACCTTTCAGTGCCACAGATTTGCTCCTTAAAGCATTCTCTAACCTGTCAACGATTTTTAGTTCTGAGTCTTTATTCAATCTCTTCCTGTTTTCAGGGCATCATAAACGGTCCCTAAGAGGCAATTGCTTTTTAGATGAGCAATCACTGCAGACTGGGAGCACCTTAACATAGGTTTCTAATTTCCAAGTCAAGAGTTGGCCATTGACTAAAGCAAACAAACAAACATTTTTCTCCTATGTTGTTAGGAGTGTGTACTATTTGACACTTTGCCTTCAGAGATGAGGGTAGGAAGCATTTGGGACTAAACCACTGGCTCACCTCCATCACACACTGATCTTCATGTAGTGCTTACCCATCACTAAACACAGTCACAGAGGACTCTTGCACTGCCACCCCACTCTGGACTGTGAGATGTTAGCCCAAGACCTGTGGGTGATGTGCACCAGAATATGCACGCAAGTACAAACTTGATTTTACATCTAGCATCTTACTGTGACAAATTATGCTACTTTCCTAAAGCCTGTGTTCAGGCAGTACTGCTTTTGCCTGTGAGCCAGAACAGAAACAACAAACTGCTAAGTAGCTCCTTTTTTTGTTTTTCTTTTTTTCTTTAATTTTATTGTGTAGATACCTACAAAAGGCAATGAAAAAAATCTGAGGTTTTAAGGACGCATGTTAATGGTTATGTCAAATAATTTGTATTAAATGTGTGAGAACGTTGTTCAAGTTTATCTTATTTTACTTTTTCTCAAAGCAAATAATTTACTTTTTTTCCTTGTTTAATCTGTAGTTTAACACAAATGTACTATTCTATAATTATGTTCCAGCTTCTCATTTCTTGTCCCAAACTAAATATTTATTATCATCTTAGGTATCTTGTCTACTCTTATGCTATTTCTCAGAAAATGCTGAACATTTCATGGTACTTCCCATTTTCTTCCTAGATATGTATTCAAGTGTACCAAGTTCAGAAATCTAAACATTGTAATCCTGTCATATCTGGATTTTTACTCTTGGTAATGAGCCAACTGAAAAATTACAAATATTCTTAGTTTCAATATCAGTACCTTTTTGCATGGCTGTGAGGAGTTTGTGAAGCCTCCAAAGTGACATACAATCAATTTTCATGGCAAGCTTGTTCCTTCACTATTTCTCCAACTCCAAAGATTTTTCTCCCTCATGATCAGCCTTCAGCAGCTTAATTAGCTCAGTAACTTCCAATTGCAAAGCTTCTGTTTCCTGCTTCAAAGTTAACATCTTTGCCATCTTTAAAAATACATTAGAAATATTTTTTTAATGAAAACTTAATCATATGCTCTGTAGTTGATCTTCCTTCTCAACACAAAGCTGGCCTATTCACAGTAAGCACAACTGGTTACATTTCTGTATTTAAAAATAGATTATAATTGCACCTTATGAAGGCTTAAACACACAGAGTTCCAGCTCCTTTCTCAGGATAAAGCTGACTCTTCAATTCTATCAAGGCAAGCACAACCGGTTACAACTTTCACGTTCAATACGATTTTCCTCCTGCTTATTTCCAATGCAAATCACAACAAAAATGTTTTATTATAGATGGCACAAAATTCTCATCTTTGTGTCTTTGCTTGGGTAACTAATCTCCAAATAACAGTACAAGTTCCTCATTACCTCAGCTTTGTCAAGAATAATTATTTAATTTAATTTTTCTACACAAGCTTCAATTAATTAATTAAAGTCTTCGGAGTTCTAAGAATATTCATTATAATATCCCAACAGCACTGTTTTACTGGTGATACACCAAACAATCATTCCATTCTGTGACATTTGGTTACCAAAAATGGGGGGTTTTCTTTGGAATTTTTCTTTTGGTAAAAGATTCTTTGAGGTCATTATCCATTGTCCTGATCTACAAAAAATGAGAGTTATACAAGCAAGGGTCTAAGACACTTCTCTTTTGATTCCACGGTCAATAGTTCCCTGAATTTTTTCAATTAAAACTTGCAAAAAACTACTTAAAATCTGGAGTGAAAGTTTGGTCTTACTGCTATCAACAAAAATTTTATCACACAATTTACTGCAGATGGGATTGCCTCAGGCTAGTACTACTTAAAAGGTTTCACAATGGTTTAAAAAAATGCACACAGTCTCTTTAATATTTAAAGCTTAATTTAAAAATGCATATTCTAACTAAAGACACAAACTATATGAAACAGAATTCTTTGTCAGGAGTGTATTACAAATATCCTTTAACAGCAATGTAGTTATTTCTTTTACAAAAGAAACTAAATGGAAAAAAAATTATAGAGTTTCCAACACCCAACATAACCAGTTTAGTTGGTTCAATCCAAGAGGGGTTAAAATATAGAATGGATATAAATACAGACATGTAAATTATCTTCTTGCAAATAGGATGGCTTAACAGTACTTAATATATCATTTTAATGTATGTGACTTTCAGCTTGACAGATGATACACACAGATTTCAAAGGATACTCACATCATTTACATAAGACACGGAGCAGGGAACAAAATTAATCTGCAAGCAAGAATGGAAAAGAAGTAACGCAAGAAGTCAAGAACACAAGCAAAGTTGGTAACAAATCATTGCAATGAGCACTTAAAATGCTCATTAGCCTGTTGGAGCTGAAAACCAAGGCAGGAAAGAAAATTACCACCCACTTATGCCCATATATGAGACTTAAAGGGCACATATGGGTCCTTCATATGCAGCTAAGATGGAACAAAACCTGTGGTCACAGGATTACATCACACACACATCCATAACTTGAGCACACAGAAATTTGAAAAAACTCATGGAAGAACGCCACAAAAAAATCCCTTTGCCCTGAAGATACAGCAGACAAAAATCCTGTGCCAAAAACAGACCAAGAGAAACACCATCAAAGCCTTCCTAGCTCAACACAAAGTATAGGGAATAGGAAAAAAGACCTTTGCAGTAATGGAAAACAGCAAGACATTGGACAGGAAAACTGGGACCTGAAGAGGTATCAAATTATTACAGAAGCAGCAGTTTGATAAACAAGAATTAAATAAGTAGGCAAACTCAGAATAACTCAATAGGTGTATCTGACATGAAGTAAAAATAGTCAGGGAAATTCCGGGTTTCTTGAGCAAAACAGCCAGGACAACAAGCTCAGTGCATGAGATACAAAGATTATGAGAGGAGTTTGAAGAGGAGAATGTAACTAGAACTACAACATAAGGTGCTCTGCATCATGAAAAATTTAAAGTGACAGATTCAGGCTTACTTTGTGTTTTTTCTGAGTTTCTGCCTTTGAAATATACCTGTATTGTATTGTATTACATGTCTACTGGACATATGGCTAGAAAGAATGTATTATCAAATATATAAATAAATTAATATGTAAACAATTAAAATCAACCCCCTCTATATTTGTAGTACAGTTATTTCATTCTATATGCCTAATTCTTATTTTTAAGTGCATTAATGAAATATTCTTATTATAGCATCCCTACCTCTTCTCCTTTTAACTTGTAGTTATAATATGGTCACTATCTAAAGACTTCAGAATATTTTAAATCTCTGTATATTAAGTAGCAACAACTTAGAAGAGATATGGGAAATACTCACAAGACTAGCAGAAACAATTTGAGCTAATAATAAAATTAATAAACATCTGGACCTGTGAATGATTATCCAATTCATGCATATTGATAAAAAATTATGACATTGAAATAATTTCAGTGTTCTCACACTATTTTAAATAAAGATAAATGAGGCAATATATAAATTTCCCAGTTAAATTAATGTCTATGCTGTAAATCTAGATGTAGTTCATGCACCTTAGATTCTTGTAGCATCTCTACTGCAGCTGCAGAAATCTCCCTGCAGAGCATTTAGCAGCATTTGTGGAATACTAATCTGAGACAACTTTCCTGATGTGCTGCTGTGATGACATTACTGCCAGTATTGCAGATAAATTATTTAAATATAACTTGTCTGTGCAGGCAGCTATCAGAACTTCTTGCTGCAGTGTAGACATATGCAAAATTTATTAACATTTGGAAAACACTTTTCCAGTAAAAGTGAATTATTTAAATTACACTAATCATGTTCTCAGAGAGGTTAATGGGAAGATTTTACAACACTTTAAAATGATATATATATTGGATTGTTTCTTCCTCTACCTACCCATTTTTTAAAGTTCCCTTTATTCTTGTTTTTCTTAATTTCTATGAATCCATATAGACTAGGAAAAAATAATGTGCTGCTACAGAATGAATCATAACATTTTCAGTTTTGTCTTTCTATAATAATGAAACCTTTCAATCAAGGAATCCTTAAGTAGTGTTCACAAAAAAACATTGCTTACTACAAATGAGAGAAAATGGCACTCAGCTCCATTTGACACTCTATTCAAGATTAGTAACAAAAATTATTTAACAGATGATATCACTGAATCAGCTTGACTCTGACTCATTATGCATGAATCTATTAATCTTGATGATATATGGGTATTACATTATGATATTGTGCTATACTGATTGCAATAAAATATTTTCATTTGCCAAAACTGTTAAGTAGATGAAAAACATAATGACTAGTAAATTAAATTCTCAGGCACTATTTTGAGGGGTACATATCACATGAAATTAAAATTTTTATCAAAATCAACATAGTAAACCTAATTAACTATATATCTGTTCCTATAAGGATAAAAAATGTACCATAAATGTCCCAGATGGAAGCATTTTTCCTCCTTTAATTCTAATTCTTTAATATGATGAATAACTTTGTTAATACAGGGTAATGGAGTATTTACAAAAGCACAGCTATGTTGCCTTGTGGTGATCCACTTAGTCTTGTGTGAAGAAAGAAAGATAATACAGGTTACTAAACTTCATCTGCAGGCTGATATCAGATTTGGCATACCTGATTTTCTTCCTTTAATTTGCAACTTTGCTAGCTTTGGTCTTGAAAACGACTAACACAGAATGTAACAGCTAAATCTATTACTTTGCACACAATTTGCTCTAACTCTTACTCCTTTTTTAGCACAATGTCAACCACAAGGAGGGAGATTAAAAAATGCTTGAAGAATATAAAGGAATGAGATATGATAAAGAGGGCTAGGGTCAAAATATTATTCACTATAACTAATTTTACATAATTAATCCCAAATGATTCTTATGATTTCACATTAGTCCTCGGCAAGGATTCTGTCCAAAGAGAAAAAAATATCACAATCCAAAAAGGCAAATGTGGCAGCTACTATAAAAACACCCAGAGCAAAATTGAAAAGGTCACAAGACTTAGAGACAAGCTTAGACTACTCTTATGTACACAATACTTAGTTCCAGCAAATGTTTGCTTCCATCTTATGAAGGGGTGAAGTTTCAGAACAGTAATTCGTGTGACGGGAATTTAAAGCTACATGACATAAATGAACTGTTCTATAAGAACAAGCAGATTTCAGAATTACGTTTTCTTTAAACACTGTTAGCCTTGTAGCTGCATAAATAAATGATGCTTTGTCACACTATTGAATGTTAACTATTGAGTTAATATACAGCACAGGAATTTGATTGCAGAGGTCACTAATGAGAGGTGTCAGGAACCAGAACAAGATACTGAAACCTAGCACTGGAGCTATTAAAAAATCTAAGAAGCTGTCCTACAAACATGAAACATTAACCTAATTAAGTTCAGAGGGATACAATGCTTCAATGTGCCTTGGAGATGGACCAAAAATAACAACAGTAATAGAGATTAAACAGTAAAAAGAACCAGACAGCTATCATACACAGTCTGTAGATTTGTTTGTTGGGTTTTTTTCAAAGAATAATCTCAGTGTTTTAATTAATTAAAGTGCCAGCCTAAAACATTAACAGCCTATATGTTACATAAGGGTCTTTTAGAATAACTTTATCATAAATAGATGTATTGGAATGGAAGAGATAGTTTGCAATATTTTGTTTAAAAAGCCAGCCCACAAAAATGGATAACAAAACCCATTTTCTAGACCATTTCTCTGCTTGTTTTTAGACCCAGAAACCTTCACAGGGTGCCTGCACAGCACAATCCTAACAAAGCTTACATAGACTTTGCCCAGCATAGAAGTTCAGATTTTAAAACCACCATTAATTTCACTTAGTTGCTTCTACTGTTATATAATTATATTGATTCTGTTTACATCAGTAGAGCAACAAACAATATAGCCACTTGAAAACCCCTAGATTTTTGAAAAGCTTTAATTAAAAAACATTGTTCTTCTACAATTTGGTCTTCCTTGGTAAATGCAAGCAATTTTACATGCAAGTCTTCCAATCCCTTTATAAAAACAAGCTGGAAATATAAAGTGGAATACATCAGTGATAAGTATCAGGTATATTTTTAGAGGTTAGCAAACCTATTTTCACTTTTTCTACTAAGGAAATGCAGCAACTAAACAGTTGATGTCATTGCAAATTACAGACTGGACCCCATTTAAGTAATGAAATTACAGCTAAAAAGCAAGTAAGATTGAAAACAACCCAGTTTCAAACTATGTGACCTGGCTTTTAAAATTATACATGTTTTTGGGGATCCTATTATAACAGTGGTAACCAATACTATCTGTAAAAATGTGAAAACCAAATGGATAACCTATGAGATTAATTTTAAATAAGAAACTATCAGTGGAAGTGTGGCTCATAAGCTTGTAGTCTGAAACATTGTCATTTCAGTGGACTGGAGACATGCAATAGAGGAAAAAAATCTACTTATTTGCATGCAAATGTATAACTCAAATTTACTACACTAAAAAATCCCATATTATTTATTTATAATTTACATAATTCAGAAAATAATACTGGCTGAAAACTTAGGTAGTTAAATCTCAGGACCACAAATTGAGATAATTTACCAAAATACTTTATCACCTTTATCACCAGGCAGGCACCTTCCAGATGGTAGAATTAGCGTATTAGAAGTTCCCAGTAAATTGTAGTTTCCAACTGAATTATCAACCTACAAAAAATGACTAGTAAAAAAGAAAAAATACCACACATGTATATCACAGTCTTCATCAACACAAAATATTGGGAAAAAAAACCCCAGCTAGATCAAAGATTTTAGCAATTCGTATTCTTTTAAGTTATACTATGAAAAAATAGAAATATGTTTATTCCAAGCCACCTGAAATGGAAAATAGTTGCCTAAGAGATGGTCAGAGAAAACAAAAAGCAAGATCAAAATATGCACTTCACATTCTTCACAGCTCAGTTTATTGATCCACCAAACTCAAATTCAAGACTGTTCCAAAGAATTGTTAGAGGGATGTGAGCGTGCCAAGCTTGCCAGAAGAAATGCTGAATCCATGGCTGACCTCTGACACTCACTCCCACATACTGCAATGCAGACAGCATTATTGTTCTGTTACCATAACAAGCTAACTCACTGGGAGGCTCTGGGCAATACCAAGAAAATTAAATACCTTTCAAACTAAAGCTATGGAAAAGGTAAATTTATAATACATATAACAAAGCTTCAAGTCACCATATTTTGAACTAAACAACTCTCCCCAGGAAATTATGGAAAATGAATGATGTGAGTCACTCTTGGATGTCATTTGCACATTAATAACTTTTTTCCAATTTTCGTGGCTTTTTAAATTTTATGAATCAATTATTTTCAATGGCAGGATTCAGTGCTGTTCAAAGAAATGCAATGATTTGTTAAGCAGGAATTTTTAACTGTATTTGTGACAGGGTGTCAGTTTCTTGGACTCAGCAAAGTGAAATTGGAATCTCCTAAAGGCTCATTCTGACAGTCAGACCAGATGGACCATACTAGCTCCAACAAAGAGTACAAAAGAATCTGAAATTCTTAGTAAGTGAAAGAAAAAAGAGGTATTGACAGACAGAATGGCTCTAGAGAAAAGTGGGAAAATGAGAAAAATACTACATATGAAACTACAAAATCCAGAAGAAAAGCTTAAGATAACAGCCATTTGTTGCTCCTTACACAGCTGGTAATACATCCAGGACAAGGTATGAATAGACAATTACCTGATATGTGAGCATGTGTTAAGAAAAAGGTGAGAACATCACTTGCCTGATGAGTAGTCAGTTACACAAGACAATGATGGATTCCACTGTGCAAAACAATACACTGAGAAAAAAAACAACTGGACAAATCCACAGTTGATGACAAAAACATAATTTCAATACGAAGAATGAAAAAAGAATTCGTCAACACACAGCTTACTTCATATCTGTTGACAATCTTACCCTCAATATATACAAATATAACACTATTTCACTGCTGTACCTATCAAAATAAAAAAAATTAATTATATTGTCTTACACACAAAAAATAAGACAAATCCATTGAGTTAGCACTCATAATTTTGTAGCATATACCTCTGACCTTAGGGAATGGCTATTCTGCACAGAATTCCAACATTTTCACTCCAATGAATACAACCAGCACTTTAATCATTTTATTACAGTATAACTTTTAAGTCATTCCATGCAACTCTGTAAAGAAGAAGCAAAAAAGGAGTTGTGAATCTTTCATCAGATACATTTATATATTTTTCAAAATCTTTGTACCTCATCTGTATTATTAAATATAACTAGAGCAAACACATACAACATTTTAAATACTTTGTTGGTACTTTAATGTAAATGTAACAGAAATAATAATTCAGCTGCTAAAATTAATTTACAATAGCAACATCTCAAACAGAAGGATGCGAAACTAAAAAACTTTTGTTAAAAGCAAAATCTGTGATAAAAATTTTTCCAATGAAAGAGAACATCATCCAGATGTTAGCATTTCTATCCACCTAACAAAGCTGGTATTACTATTCTTCAATCATAAATGCCATTCCCAAAGCAGAGACTTGGGATATTCACAAATATGCATCATAAAAAGCTAATTCTATAAGAATCTTTTTCCCATCAATTCCCATACTTACCCCTCACCAAAAGTCTAGTTCACCATGAAGTAAACTAAGTGAAAATTGAGATAGTCTACCTCATAAGGACAATTAGATATGATTTAATATTTGTTGAAAATGTTCTCACTGATTCGTCCTTCACTGTGACTATGCCATTTGTGTTCAAATTTTTTGTCCCTCCACAAAATTCAGTCAGCCTAAATAGAAGTGATAAACTAATCATAGTTAAAAGGAGCTAACATTTCCTGACCTCCAAATGTTCACTTTCTGAAAATGCAGAAAGTGAACATATTCTACCATTTGATTTTAGGTTCCTAGAATTTATTGCACAATTTTGCCTGTCCTAAAGTGATTCAGTGAACCCTTTTAAACACTGAAATGCAGCCCAGATTTGCTTTAGAATACACAGAGAAGGAGTAATCTACCTGAAATTATTGCCTCAAACTACATTTGGTGCAGATATTCCAAAACAGTACTTTGTGTTTTTTAAACAGCAATTTTAAGCATTAAAATCTGTTATGGCGATAGTCTGGTCTCCCACTTGAAAACAAGCCTTTATGTACAATTTTGCAGGGGTTAAGATAACCATGAACTGTAAGAAAACCATTAGAATTACCATTAAAATCAACAAAGGACAAGAAAAAGTTGTACTTTCTTCCTTTTGCAGGAACAAGATCCCAAGAACTAGTCCCTTACATCAGCCACTCTAAGCTTTAAGCAAGGAATTAAGACTAAATAATGTACTCCCACAAACTTCTAATGATATACAAAACTAAAAATATTACAGCTGACATCTCACTGCTGTCATGCAAACACCTCAAATAGTTCTGTATCAAAATAAATTCGATTTTTTCTCAGTATTCCACTAGTCTTGTGGTTCTTTTCAGCTAGACAATCTGCACTTCAAGTAAACTTAAGACCTATTCTTCTTCCACAGACCGTAGTGCAACTCTAAATTCTAAACAAACAAACCAACCCACAGACAATGACAAAGGATGAAAATCAGGAACAGTGAAAATTTGTAATATATAAGGGTACTAAATCCAGGTATTCTGTGTCATAGTCACAAATGTCCCACTTTTCATTCTCAATATATTCTTGAGTTCCGCTATTCTGTCATGAATTGGAAAAGAGAAATTATACCTCTACCCAGTTGTATTGAGAAAATAAATATCTCACGACTGAGAGCACATTCTGTGACTTGGGTTTACATAAAACATAACTACCTCTGACTAAAGATTCTTCCTAATCTTCTGTTTCAGTGTCGCTTCTCATATATTCCGAGATCAGAAACCAGACAGGAGATCTACTGTCCTCTTCCTCATTCTTGTGAGGTCAAAGAGACCTGACAGTAGCAGGAGCAAGCTCCATGCTCAAGCAAAAAAAATGTGATGCAATTGTTAGAAATGAGCATCGAAGATGCCATCACCACAAGAATTACCCAAATATGTTTTAAATACAATCATTACCAATGTTCATGCTACTAAGCATGTTAGTTATTTATCTATCCCCTTATACATAATTTAAATATCATGCAGTGTCACACAATATTTTTGAAAATATTATTAAATCTTAAATCTGTCATCTTCTATTCTATTGTATATGTCTAAATGAAATACAGTGAATTTTTGTTACCATAGTAACCACAGAACTGAAGAAATTTGGTTTTGGCATAATTGCTGCATATGTTCATACAAATCACATCTCTTATTCTGAGCATTAGAAATGAAGACACTTCTTAATTCCAATTGTTAAAAATAGAGTAATGAAGAAACAAAATATGAGATTGATTTTTTATACACATAACACAACATATTCTCGTTTAATTCACTCGTTTGCTTTTCTTTTATAATTAGAGTATATTTTCTTGCATTCTATTAAACCATTAGCTAAGTACTGTTTAAGTTATCTTTTTATGTTGACAATTAAGCCAGTTTTGTTGTAGCCATTAAATTCAAATTATTATTTTAGAATAATAAATATGTTATTAGTCAAACATCCAGGAAGAGCTATAGAAATTTTAGCAAAAATAAACACATCCAACAGTCTGGGATACACTTATCTTGTTTTTATCATTTGCAATGAGGTTCACATTGAATAGTATAAATTTATGTGTGTCTTTAGTTTCAAGAAATAGTAGAAAAGTAAAAAACACCCTAGGCATGCTGACACTCAGTCTTACAACAGCATAATTTTCTCAGCAGCATTAAAAAACATGCATTCAGCAGGAACAAATTAACTCAATTCAACCAGCCTAAGAGTTATCTACAAATTCCTTTCCTCTTCCTTATCAGCTCCCAGAATGAATCTTAAATGTCTCATAAAATCCCCATCCCAAAACAATCCCACAACTCCATGGGACAAATGAAGAGTAGGACAGGGGAATTTCCATGTTTTCACTTCAGAACTACAATTCTTTCATTCTTTCCCTTCTCTAGCTTTGTTTGCTCAATAATTTAGTACTGATTGTATTGTTCCAGAGCTACCTTACACTTACCAAGTTTATTATCATCAATACCTTTTATTTTAATATGCAAAAATACCAACGTAATTTCAGAAAGAGTTTGGTAATACAGAACACAGACAAATAAGTCATAGTTAACATCAGCACAGATCATCTTTGTTTGAAAACTTTAAGTCTTGGAAACTCAGAAGTTTTTTTATTAAGCATCTCATATATTGAATGAAATTCTGAAAACATACGATGCATTGCAACAAAGAAATGCAAAGAATTTGTTTAGCACAAGGTGTAGTGCTTCTAACTTGAAGTACCAATTATATCATCTTCAGTTTACCTTATCTACTCAGACTCTTCCCAGTGTTAATGGCCCAAGGTTTTGAGGTTTTTCATGAACTTGTGGAATTGATCCACACAAATTTTAAAGGATATAACAGCTTCTCAAAGAAAAAAAAAGAAATCAAGAATAATGGATGGATAAATGAAAGTTCATATTATTTGAAATAATCACTGTTTTTAATGAGATGTCTCATAGCTGTTGCAAATAACAGAGAAACAATGCTAAAAGGATTTTATCATCCCCATGACTATTAGAATCAGTGAAGCCTGGTTTTCCAGATACATGTGCAATATTCCCTCACAGAAGCCCAGTGTCACTGAGCCCAGTGTCACTGAGTCTGACCAACCTAGATTCCCCTGGTGTTCCCTTCTGGCCACGTGCATAGGACTCTTTTGGCTGGCTATTCAAGTGTCAATCAGTCAGCTGACTGCTACCCTACAGAATATGTACAGGGCTAATTTATAACCTCTTCCTTTCAGATTAGGAAATAGTTTGGGCCTGCCAATTTTCATGAAACTTGGAAGAATTT
Organism: Rhabdornis inornatus; assembly: GCA_013397075.1. Taxonomy (NCBI): domain Eukaryota; kingdom Metazoa; phylum Chordata; class Aves; order Passeriformes; family Rhabdornithidae; genus Rhabdornis; species Rhabdornis inornatus. The sequence continues at coordinate 344,169 of VWZS01006986.1, forward strand.
AACATCTTTGAGAATCCTAGCCATCTGTCAAATCTGAGTGGAAGAGACAAAAGCTATCAGAGTACAGACACTGGCAGACCATACACAATGACAGCATATACTTTGTCTTTTTAAATATACAAAGCTCCCCTCTTTACTTGGAGGGTCCCTACAGTGACTGCTGTCATTTGCTTCATTATCTTTCCATCAAGCTATATTTTGTCAGGATCTTAAACTTTACTATTTCACCAGTAAAACATATACAGGTAAAAGAGAAAAGGATAAGATCTCATACATACTAAAAACTAAAGAAAAATATAGTAAAAAAGACAGAAAAAAAAAAAGACAAAAAGTGAGAGAACAAAGCAGGGGGTGCTGGCGATAGTAAAGAAAAGCAGGTGGGATAGTGTAGTCAAGAAGTGAAAGGTGCTTGCAAGCAAAGCTAGAAAACATATATTACACAGAATAAATACAAAGGTACAAAGGTGACAAAGTAAATGAGAGCTAAAGGGAAAAAAAAGAAGAGTGACAAAGCCTACCTGCCGAAGCTGGAATGGGACAATACAAGCAAGTGACAGAGCATCTGTAAGAATAAAAAATGAATTGATTACTTAATTAAGTATTTACAGAATTCCATGACACAGCAGAACTAGGTTGAAAAAATTATTTTCTCTTTAGAGATAACAGAAGTGTAGAAGAATGTTAAAACAGACTCTATTTGCAAAATAATGCCTCAATGAATTATCAATACCTCAGTGAAAAGATCTAAGGCAATTTCAACTAAATCTTAACCATTTCTGGCAGATGCATGTCAAATCTGTTTTAATATCTTTTACTAACAGTTTCTACCAGATGTCTAGGCAAACTTAAACCAAGGTTTTTAAACATCTTTGTCATTAGTTAGCAACCCTAATGTATAATACACTCTCCTTGTCACATCTGCATGGACATAGAAAATAACAGATTGCATTCATCGTGTAAACAACTTCCTCAGGATTTGAGAACTGCTGTTGCTTTCCTTCTCTACACTAAACAGACCAAATTCTTCTAAGTTTTTGCGCACACACACCCTTCTACCCCAGAGATTATGCTTTCCAATTTTTTCCTGGTTTCTCTCTCCAAGTTCTCCCCAGCTGGCCCAGGTCCAGACATGTATCCTAAGGAGGCCACAGCCTCCCAGCTGATGCTTCAGCTAAGAAGAGTCGGTAATGCTTTTGATTTCACATCCTGATGAAGCTCTTGTTTCTATTCCAACAGCATGACATGGGTAGCTCATCAGCTTACAGACACTTTCATACTTTGTCTAGCATTTTCTTGTGCTTAGTACCCATTATTTCTGCTTATGGGTAATACTTGGTACTTTTTCTTCTGATTTATACCCTATTCTCTGACTTCTCAAGATCATTTCACATTCAATATGATCCTACCCTTCAGAATGCTTGCAGATCCCCTCCACCAAGATGTTGTGTCCAAATTGGGAAAGAATCGTGCAGTAAGTGCTTGCAGTCAGCATCATTTTATTGTTCTTCAGTGCCATGCACGACATGGCTTCGCTGGTTCTGTGTTGTTTCAAAGAAAAAAAAAGAAAAAAAGGAGAAAGGAACATTTTAAAATGCTGATCCATGTCTATTTGATTTCGCATTTTAAGCTGTATGTATTTTATTACTTCATGTTTCAGAGGGGCTTGAAGTTAAGTAGTAATTTTAGCCATTATGTATATTATATAAATAGTTCACTTGCAAAGTTTAGAGAAACAAAATGAGTTGAAAATTTGGCAGGATCATGCAATCTATTTAAAATAAGAAAAGGGAACACAACACACCATCAAATAACATGAAATGGCATCTGTGTGCTCTCTAGCTTGAGAAGATCTTGCCAAATTCCAAACTGAGTGCTGAGTAACTATGAACATATTCTTGTTCAGTTGGAGTAAGATGTATTTTGTGACACTGCTCACATCTTAGCAGCCACTTAAGTCTTGAGGTTATATAGAAGAATTGTTTAAAAATAAACTTAATAGAAAAATATTCTTAAATTATACAGTCTCAGATTCTGTTTTTATAAGGATTCAACATTAAAGGAAAAATTAACTTACACAATTGAATATAGCTACATTGAGAGTACATATTTGTACCTGCCATGATCACAACCATAAAAAATTACTGCTCTGAGACACAGCCCTTTTAGATGTATACAATTTGACATCCCCCTTCACAGGGGATGCCTTCACTCATTCTGTCTTCACATCAACAGTTTCAGACCTATCTGTCCTATTATGCAAAATATTAAACCTGAAATAGTCACCTAGAGTGCAGTTACTGCAACCATGTCCTCAATTCATTTAGCTCCATCTGAAAGTTCTTTACAAAAAAGCATATATATATGATGCTGACTATCATATCTACATTTTAATACCACACCTTAAAGTCAGCAAACTCTAATCACACAGAGGCTGTATAATCTGTATAATCTGAAAAGTATAATCTTGGTGAAGACAAGATGCAGCACTTCTAAAGTAATCACATAAAAGCAATGAGTTTTAGTCTCCAGTTTATTAAATCTCTCTCTCTTTACATAGATATGTATATATCACATGAAGACTAACTATATCTGCATTCTGTTGTCCTGGCAACATCTGGGTGACTGCTGAAATACCAGACACAAACAGTTCACAAATATCAAGGAATATTGTCCAGTTTCTGTGTACTGTTACTATGATGTCCATTTACATATCAAAAGGAAGAAAAAATTATAGATGTGTTATTGTAACTAAAAATATTTTTAGTAAACATATACATCATGGCACAAATCAAATCTAACAGCTCTTGAGACAGCTGTTACAACATCATCTGGAAAGAATGGCAGTATCAGCTACACATCTTCCTTCATCCTTCTGATAGGCTCCATCAGGGGCATGGGCCAGTGTCACCATCAATCCCTTGTACTATGCTGTAGGTTCAACATTTGCAGCAAGTGTCACTGAACAAAGGAGCCTGTAAAACAGTCACTGACTTCAGAGCCAGCTCTAACAATGGTGTCTTCAATGCCAGCTCCTCCTGGTAAATAGAGAGGCAGCTTGAAAAGCAGTCAAAACTACACTTACCTCTCCAATAATGTTGCATTGTGGTAAATAGCTCAAAATAAATAGCCTTTTATAAAGAACAAAAAAATAATCTTCAGTACTCAAGAAAACTGTGAGACAGCAGTTACCAGGAGAATGAATACCATATTCTGATATTTTATAGGCTTTGAAATCACAATTTTAACCTTTGCCAAGACTGAAGAAAGGAGATAGGTAAAGGTGACTTTTAAAGACTGCATCTTTACTCTTCCAGGCTAAATTCAGGGCTTCAGATCCCCAAACTGTTGCACATATTTCTCATATTTTGATTAATCACTTCTTATTTTGCAATAGAGGTTTTGCTTTCTTCTGTGCTTTTCCAAGGAAAAAAAAGAACTACTCTTAAAGCAACAAAAGTCACTCTTTTGAGTCACAAATATATAACTAGTTTCATCGTTACTGTGTTTGATCTAGTGCAGTAGTTACTGACCTTGGTAACCATTGTGAAACAAAGAACATGTTGTCTAGTCTTTTGATCACTATAAAATAGTACTGTGGCCATCCTTAGTTTTAGATTTCTCAAACAAATTAAGAAAAAAAAATCATTTAGATAGCTGCCAGATAACTGATACTTTTGAAATTTTAGATGGTGTTAGTAAAAACTGGATTTATCCAGAATCTGAGTGTCTTTGTAGTTAGCTGCATAATTTATTAATAAATGGGAATAAAGCTTCAAGAGTGTATTAATATATTCATTAATCTCATAAAAAGCATTATCTGGTGCCTTTTTTTTCTTAGAATAGCATTAAGATTATTCTTGCAGTTAAACACTACAAGTTATGTTTTAAAAGTTGGTGAAAAGAAGCAGGACTGAACACATAATATTTTAATCACGTATAGGTGTATTAAGGAACATTTTAAAATTTTGCAATTGTGGATTTATAAGCATATAAAAGAGTCAAAAAAACACATGTAGATCCTCAGCTCCTAGTTAGCACATTACCAGCTAAGTATTTCCAGTGAACATCTCTTCAGACCTTTCTTATAACCTTTCACCCTCATTAAAGACCAGCTAAGACTTTTACAGAACTAAGAAAATCCTGAACATCTACTATATGTTGCTGTTCTCAGAAGTTTTGCAGATTTACCTTGTAGTCCAGAGAATGTCAAATGACACAATAGAGGATATTACAAAAGTACATCATATGCTAAAATATAGATTATTTTGCTCCTCTGTAGGATTCTTCTGAACCTGGTTTTTCCCCCTTTGTTATTGACAGTAAAATATATGCTAGATCTGTCCATAAAGGAAGTGCAGATGGTCTGTACGGTGTGTGCTGCAGAACAGGAAAATCTGAAAATGTGGGAATAATTGTGCCTTTTTCCCAGCCTACACAAAAAGCATACACTGCAAACAGAAAGCTCCAAGAAGCTGAGCTTGTAGCATTGAATGCTGAATTGTGATATTACAATTCAGGGCCTGCTTCTTTGATCTTCCCTTCTGCAACACAGGTGAAAAATTGGTATATGAATGACAAAAAAAATTACAAGCACAAACATACCATTATGTATCTTCTTGAATAATAAAGGAGAGGAAAGGCCAAATATTGGAGGGATGTTAAGCCACATCAGAAGCAGCACCAGGCCAGGAACCATACCAGTATTTCTACACCTAGCTGCTAACTAGGAATTTAACTCAATGTTTTCACTTAGAATGAGGTGCCTAAAATCATCTACAACTCAAAATTTCAGCACCTGAGTTTACACTCCTCCTGTGCCACCTCTCTGGTCTGGATCCCACTAAATGAAATAGAGCTGCCCAGTCTCAAGTAGCCTTGAACCAGAGTGTTCCTAAAATAATGCATCTTTTATTCCCTTCCTTTTCATACTTCAGCACAAATAAATTATGATATGTCTAATAATAAATTATTAAATTATTAGATGTCTAAAAATGTCTAATAAATTAGATTTAATTACATATATGGGAGTGTAACTGACTTAACACAAATTTTGAATAGCTTAAAATAATAAATAACACAAATGCTGGCAGTGTATAAACTGCAAGATATTCCTACTAACCCTGCAATGCTAGGTTTAACATATAAGGTTGACATCCTGCCTCAATTGCTTAATAAATGTACTACAAATCTTTCAGCAGATTCAAGGAGAAAATTTATTTGTTTAGCAATGCACAATTTTCATTAAGTACATTTTCAGAACAAAACCATATCCTGAGGTTTCCTTTTAAAGAGTTTTTATATTTTCAGCCTTTATGCAGTATTTTAATAATCCAGTATTGTCTTGGAAAATAGAATGTGTGTCCCAGATTCACTTCATAATGTCTGCTTACTACATATCAAGTAGTGCAAAATTAATTGTATTTAGCATAATGAGTTTCCTCTTCTGCAGCTTTAAGAAACTCCTGGTGTGATGGAGGGAAGTTTCAGTTCTTCCTGTATCACTTTTAAAGCTCATCATGTAATATATAGGGTGGGAGAAAATTAAATGTACTGCAGGATATACTACTGCTGCCTCATCCTCAGTTTTTGCAATTACATTTCAGTGTAAAATGTGAATAGCCCCCCAAAGAAGCTGCATTATTGGAGAGAAGACTAAGCAACAAGACTGTTTTATAAAAGTTCATGAAAAAGCATAAGACAGAGATTTTGTTGAAGGATTTTTTAATTGCATCTTATAGAGTATTCAATGAAATGTATTTGCAAATTTTATAATGGTGTGATACAATTATTCAGATTGCATTCATAACTGAAAAAACTAGTCAGATGCAATCAAAACAAGCCACTTCAGATCAGTACTCTAGCAATGGATAAGAGCTTCATATGAAAACTGAAGGGAGAAGATTTTCTGGCAAGTTAGAGAACTCACTTTTTTTATTATGGTGTCAAAAATGCTGTATTTGGCCCTGTTTAAACAGGGGGTAGCACCAGATGACCTCCGGAGATCTCTTTCAACCTCAACCATTCTTTGATTCTGTGTGAAATGCTGAAGTATTTGAGTTAAATTTCGTGAGGCACAGTTTTAATCCCTCAAGGAATTGCACACGTAAGTCAGAGAAACAGTAGGTATTGCTTTCTTGCACCTGGGTTGGCTGCTTCATTACTGCATTTCTGAATGGGGGCAGTCAGAATGTGGATGTCTATAAGCTTTTATTTTCTTTCAACTGCCAGAAAAAAAAATATGTTACAGCACAAACAACATGTTTAATTTAGCATAATTTTTTTCTCCTAGTGTAAAAAGCCACAAATTTGGTTCATTATGACTCATTCCCACCACATACATTTTTCACTTTGGCTGAGAAGGCAAATATTCAATTATTCATGCAACTCTCTTTAGAACACACTGCAGCTATGACAATGCTGGAAAGCCAAATATTATGCTTAAAAATGGTGTCTTGTCTGCCTAAACTAATATCTCTGTATATGATTGCTATCATGGCCTGTCACAAAACTGCAATGTGTCATGTGTTAAAATGCAAGTTCTGTGACCATCGGGTACTTTTTTCCAGTATATATATATATATGTGTATGTATATAAATGCTGTCTCTGTTCCATTCTCTAACCATAGCAGGGATTCTAGGCTATACTTATATACCTCCTTTTAGGTAACCAATTTCTTTTTTATTCCTGTAAGCCTAAAAGAAATCATCACTAAAGGAATACAGTTTCTCACTTGAGTCAAGTAGATTTGCACTGAGCAGCTGATAAAGATCATATCTGGTATCAAAATACATGGTACAGGGAGACAGACATTGTCTTCCCACCATTATGAGGTAAGAGGTGCAAATTTTTGTGACAGAGCTGTTGATAACCTAGAAGCAGCTGCCATGAATTTATAAAGAAAATTTCCCCACTCAGATTTGAGCAGGAAAACGAGGCGAAGCATATGAAGAAAATGCACACAAAACACAGGCTACAGGCATAATACACACAAAGTAATTTAAAGTAGAGGGCAGTAACCAAGGCATTAATAATAGATATGGAAATATATCACTGTGTGGAAGGATATAATACTGTTTGTAAAACAATATTTGACTTTGTATTCATTTAAAAGTAAGTTATGGATTGGAAAATTCTGAACCGAAGACTTAAGAATGACATAAGAATCAATCTTTGAAAACAAGCAAAAACAAAACATTGATTGAAACCAACTGAGCATTTCTTCCCATGAAATACATCTGTATATAATAAATCATAAAATATGGATCTGTGTTTCTACATAATCCAGAACATGTACACTAATACATGAATGTCAGCACTCCTAACAAGAAATTGCCCATTAGGGAAACTACTACCTATTGCATTGATTCAGTGTCATTATCTCCCTTTTTAAAATTCTTACTTTGCAACAATGTAGAACATGAATCTTTACCTGAAAAGGAATATGAAGTCCACCCTGGACAAAGACAAACCTTCCACAGGCTTTAGCTGAGACTAATGTGTGAATCAACATATACACACCTCCAAACACAAAATAATGCATGTCCTGTAAACAAACATTTAACCTAGAGGACCTCATTACAATTAATGCAGAAAAACATATATATTATTTCCTTTTTTTTTCCCCTAGGATCCCTTCCTTAACTAAGCAATCCTATAAGATGATACTGAGCCAGGAAAGGCTCCTGAATATATCTTAGATTACCATAATTATACACAGCGAGTGGCTGTGTGGTACTTAGTTCCCAGCAGGGGTTAAACCACGACAATATTTATACACAATATAATAATAACAGCAGCAGAAGGCACTGGTGTAAATTTGAGATGCTTTTCCATTTTTTTTCACATGAAATTTACAATACACTTAACAATGAGATAAACAGCAAATATAAATACCTCCCAAAGTGTGCTCCTGGCAACAAAAAGTGTTTATTCACTTGGAAGCTGTCTAGAAGCTGAATTCTTGCCAATAATTTTAATCTTATCTCTCACATATGGCAAATTATAATATTTTTCCTTATTTATAATGTAGCTTAAATGAAGCTTAAGGAAAATACTTTAAGATAGATAAAAAGAATAATTGTTGTCATAAAATTCTTCAGTTTTTTCAGACTGCAGCTGATACACTCAAATATGCACCTCCCCTGTCAGAACTGTCATTCAAAAGTTGTGTCACAGAAGCTCTTAGGTCTCAAAATTTCATAGTTTTGATTAGCTTTCAAGAAGAAAGCAGATTAAACATCTTACACTTTGGTGAATTTTGAGAAAGCAATTGTCTTTTCTAACTATCAGCATGCTGCCTAGATAATGCAAATAATTAAATTACATGTACTGACAATAGTCCAGATATTCACAGCAGTGATGCTCTTAGACCTGTAATTACATTTTTTAGTTTGAATTCTTATTAAAATCTCCCTCATAGGAAAAGTTTGAAGGAGTCCAGTAATGAAAGAGACTCTTTGCTGAATTTTGAAAATCTACAGTGAATATAATAAATTTTTAATCCACTGAACATTTCAGATAAGTCTAAAATGCATGTTATCTATTAATGTTTATTTTACTTGGAGAAAGCGGCATTCTTATTTCACATCATTATCTTCACGGATATTACTGAATAATAAAATCATGTTTTGCTATTCATTTCTATTTTCATGGTGCATTATCTAGTGGCAGCACAAAACTAAATAATATATATGCAATGGATTTTGAGAAAGCATTCTAAAAGATTTTGTTACATTGTGAACAAACAGCAGAAGAATTATTTTTTTTTTACTTTTATGATCATGAATGGTCACAATCTAAATTGTCTAGAAGTATATGTAATAAAAGACCAAAAGAGAAAGTAAAAAATGGATGTCTTACTCATAATGGTGTGTCCAAGTATGCGAACTATTAACCAGCTATTTTACTTTTAATACTTGCAAAATATGTTAGATAAATTCAGAAGTAAGAACAACATATGTTTATTTCAAAGGTGAAAAGGAATCCATGCAAACTTATCAAGTAAGAGCTCATTACATGTCAAAGAAATGTTTAATTTCTTTATAGTAATTTAAATGTCCTCAGTAGTTCGAACATACCGTTGCTGTAGTTTCCTCATATTTCAAATAGAATTCCTTTTCTGGATTCCATTGCAAGATCCCCCAAAGACCTTTCATTTGAAAAATACTGCAGCAGATACAGATTAACTAAAAGGTGTCATAGATTGAGTAAAATAGAATTATCTAACAAAAACTAGGAGTTTTCAGAAAGTGCCAATATTACTTGGACTTTGACAGTGGAAATATGTTTCTAGAAGTTCTCCAGTGGTCTACCTAGAATTTTAATTCCATTAAGATGCATTCTCTTATTATCTGGATTTTTAACTACTTCGTTGAAGCACCAGTGAGAACTCAAAAGTATTCTGAAGGGTCAGTCTACAGGAAGCATAGCAGAGTCTTGGGAAGAGGTGTTTGGCTGTTGAAGGAGTTATCTGAAATAAAAAGTGAAACTAAAGGCAGCTGGAATCTCAAATTTTCATTTCAAATAAAATGTAAATTGGGGAGGGTAAAGGAGGGAGAGAGAATGGCACTTTAAATCAGAATCTACAAATGCAGTGTTCATATTTCCAGCAAAAATGTCATTTAAAAACACAAGTCAAATTGAAACATTTTCCTTTGATATAGTCAATTATATTCTGTTGATGATATAGACGTCTGTTGCTACAATGCCAAAATGATATTAAGTCTTCAAAATATTCCATTCCAAATTTATCTTTTCATTTCTCTGAACAGCTCTTCTGTAATGTTGTCACAGTCTACAAAAACAATATCTACGCAAAGTAATGGTCTACTGGTTACATGAACATTCAGAAAGAAATGCATTACCTATCACATCTTCATTTATAGGTCTCACAGCTTACTAGTAATATTTATTCTGCAATTTGTTTCTAAAAAAGGCTGCTGCTAATAACACTGTCCCTGCTAATTTTTAGAGCTGTTATATATATGGAAGTAATCTAAAACATTCACTGGTACAGGAAATTTATGTATTTCTATATTTGATGCATGAAGTGCAGATATATTTCTGTACTGCCTATATTTCTGTTACATTTAAATAATGATCATTGTCCCCAGTCGGAGAGTCTCTTCTATGGTTTCCCACAAGAAAAAGTTCTAGCCAGGAATAAAAAGAAATAGAAACAATTTCTAACACATAATTATGTTAAATACTCATAGTAAAATTAGTCAATATTCCCTATCCTGCCAGATTTAGTAAGAGCTCAATTTATCAAATGGTATCTAGCTATGACAGTAGTCTCTCATTCTTTTAAATATGTTTTATCTGAGCTGAGGCTTTAATCAACAATCAGACACTGATTATTCTCTTAATTCTGTAAATAACCAGGTAATTGTGACAAGATACACTTTGACAATAGTCAAGGTTTTAAAATATTCTAATATTATTGGAAAATTCTTGTTAATAACTGAAGGTAAGCCAGTATTCCCTTATGATGAAAGAAAATTAGTAGTGCACAAAAACAAAAATGCCAATCTTTATCTGCAAATGATCTGCACTTTCATGGTACCATTATGAAACAATAATTTCATAATTAATACTTAATTTTCATGAGGAATTAGTTTAAATAAATTACTGATGGTCTCCTAAAGAAAATAGTAAATTTAAACAAGAGAGTCTGTTAATTAAGTTGATTACTCTCAATAAAACCAGCAGTGATATTTTAATTATATTTTCAGTTACTCTGTTCAGACAACATGACAAATCTGTTAGTTTCTAATGAAACTTTTAGAACTAGTTGTTTTCATGATGTGAATAGCCATGTCCCTGCTGATAGAACTCTGCTTTTAGATCATAATGAAACACAACACAAATGTAGTTTTATAGAATGTTACATGTGCTGACAAGTATCAGTTGTGCTTTTTACTTGTTAATATTGCTACCCTTGGAAATTCTAAGGCTTATGGAATGATGCCCATGAGCTATGCATTATGGAAACATGAATTTCAATAAAATTTGTAAAATCAACATTCCTGGTTATATAGCGGGGCTGGAAAAAATCCTGATCTCATGAAGTCAATGGTAATATTCCTACCAGTTTTCTTCACCTGAGTCCAATGCCCCATTTAAAAATTTGCACTAACATCAGTTGAAACTTGTCTGTGTTGTTCTTTGAAATATTTTGTCTCTTTCAACATAACTGACACTTTTTGAAGATCAAAACACTTGCAAAATACAATCACAAAGAGAATTATCACCACTAAAGGGAAAATAAATTTATACCTTTGTGTAGATCTTTTAATTGAGAAAATTAAAATCTGAGAAAATTATAATAGGTAAGGCTAGATGTTTGTATAAAATTTGGCTAAGCTAAAGATTTAATTCCATATATGTACAATGCTGCCTATCACTCATTTCCTAAAATAAAGCACTTCATGCATTTAACATCTGAATTCTTCAGAGGCTTAAACAGATTTAAATAATGATTCAGTACAAATTATCATTTGTGGTCTCACGCACTAAGAACAAAGGGTAGAAATGCAGAGTTCCTTCATTACTAACTAAATGTCTACTGTAAAGGTCTCATGGAGAAAATGAGCTCCAAACAGCTGTTTTACATTTTTAATGTATTTGTCTGGAACGAATTGCCTGTCTTTATTCAGTCTGTACAATACACATGAATTACAACAGCATTGTCAAGATGTATTGGAGGAGGACAAATCAAAATGTAGGGAACAGATATATCCCAAATACGGTCACAATTATTCCATAAATTACTAGAAGGCATGTCAACAGCACTATGAATAGTATTGACTTTCATTCCTGAGTGACAAAATGTAGTACATTTTCTGAATTATTTATTTGGAAGAACAAAGTATCAGTTTCTAAACAAAATGTCAGGAAACTGAAGCATTGTATTGAGTTTGTGTGGCCAGATTTTGGTAGCAGGAGGCTGCAGGGATGGTTTCTGTGAGATGCTGCTAAAAGCTTTCCCCACATCCCAGAGAGCCAATGCCACCCAGCTCCAGGACAGACCCACTGCTGGACAAGTCCAAATCCATCAGTGATGGTGACAGCACCTCAGGGATACCAGAGTTAAGAATGTGGGCAAAAAGCTGCTCATTTGCAGTCAGAGGGAGATATGAGAATATGTGAGAGCAACAACTCTGCAGACAACCAAGGTCAGTGCTGAAGAAGGGACAGGAGGTGCTCCAGGCACAGGAGCTGAGATTCCCCTGCAGCCCATGGTGAGGCAGCTGTGTCCCTGCAGCTCACGGAGGATCACAGGGATGCAGAGATCCACCTGCAGCCCATGGAGGATCCTTTGCTGGAGTAGGTGGATGACCAAAGGAGGCTGTGATCACATGGGAGGTCCATGCTGGAGCAGGTTCACTGGCAGGACTTGATCCCCTGTGGAGAAGGACTGTCCCCCATGGGAGGGATCCACATTAGAGCAGGGGAAGAGTGTGAGGAGGGAAGGAGTGGCAGAGACAGTGTGTGCTGAACTGATTGTAGCCCCCATTCCCTGCTCCCCCTGCGCCCCCACAGGGAAGGAGGTAAAGAAAATAATGAGTGAAATTGAGCCTGCAGATAACGGAGTGACCTAGGTTACAATGCAAAGATGTGCCCAAAATATATATTCTATCACCATCTGTTGAAACCAGGTGGGGCAGCGATCCCTGTCTCTGTGGGATATATCCTCTGCTAATGTGCCAGCTGCTAAAACCAGGTGGGGCAGTGTTCTTTATCTTTTCCACGACCCATCCTTCCTCCAGGGAGATATCTTCTGTTAATGGCCCATTGAGTCCCACTGCATGACTGATAAAACTTGTATCATCCCATTGTGAGATGCTCCACCCAGAGGGAAGAGCCAGGCATTTCCCACCTAGATAAAAAACTGAGATTTGGAACACCAAAGCAGCCCTTATCCACGGGTTTCCAGAGGACAAGAGCTACCAGACCCTTCTACAGGACCACTATTTCAACAAGACCACTTCATCTGGACTGCTACCATCACCCTAACTAGCGGGGTGTCAGGTTGTATTCTGACTCTATCAGTGGTTTTCTTTTGTACTATTGCATGTCTTTTATTTTTTCTCTTTTTTCCTATTAAATTGTATTTCTGACTTGGAGTCTCTCACTGGTTTTGCCTTCAAACCAGCACAGGGAGGAATGGTGGGAAGGTGTTTTAAGATTTGGGTTTATTTCTTATTTTCCTACTCTGATTTGATAGCTAATAAATTAAACTAATTTCTTCAAGTCGAATCTGTTTTGCCTGTGACAGTAACTGATGAGTGATCTCTCCCTGTTCTTTTCACAACCCACGAGCCTTTTATTTTCTTTCCCTTGTCTGGCCGAGGAGGTGAGGGATAGAACAGCTTTGGTGGGCACCTGGCACCCAGCCATGGTCAATGCACCACAAATATAAATATCATAAGTACATAAATCCAAACTAGCTGCATCTCAATTTTTTTACATTTTTAATCAACCAATTATGGGACACACTGAGACTGTTTGTATGGAGCAAATATACTCTGTGGATTACTGAACTCCATAAACCTACAGAAATCTGGCATGTAGGATTAAAGGTCAAAACCTGTAAATTCCAGATGGAATAATATTCTGTAACCTGAAATCCCCAACTGTAGAAGATAGAACACTACTGCCAGTGTTCAAAGAACATTGAGATTTTGCATTTTAAAAGAATAACAATCTGGAAAAAAAGTGGAAGAGTAGTAGCTAAAAGTGTCAATACATTACATTTTATATTTAATTATTTTTATGCCTTTCTGTTTGGTCACAAAAATATATTTAATCCGGAGAGTGATTCTTACCTTTTCACACTCTCTGCTGATGAAAAAACCCCCATCTCTTTGCATAGTAAAAGTGCATATATTTACTTGAGGACAAAACAAATAGTAGGAATAGTGTTGTTGGAATCACATAAAAATAATATAGACCTAATCATTACCACAGCTTGTGCAATCTTAATATTGGAAAGAAAAGGCATAGGAGTTGCACAAGTAAGGCAAACCATGTTGACTCTACAGTTTCTGGTAGTGAAAGTATCACAATCAATGGCTGAATTTTTCTTCAGTAGCTCATATTTTAAGTAGTAAAGAGTAATCTTTGAAGAGTAATTTTCTTCTAGTTAAACCTGACAAACTTCGAGTGAAGTTAAACCTTTTGACAATGTTTTACAATGTTTGGTATAGTGGTTTTCAGTCATGAAATTGCAAAACCTGAGGAGATTTGAATTTAAGGAACCCTTTGAAAGTGAACACAGGTATGACAATTTATCTCACCATTCACAGAGCCTCAAACTCTTCAGAAAATAGAATTACTAGAAAAGAAAAAGTCCAGGCACACAATTAATATTTCTCATTCAAAAATAAACACAGGAAGAGAATTATCCTTAGGAATTATAAACAGCCACTATACAATAATTTATTCTTATGTTAGCATCTGTGCTGAAAATGTCTTCGTACAGAATGGCCAAATACATTCAGTTTTGCAGTCTGATAAAATTATTGCTGGTTCATATCTTTGTGATGTTCCATTTGCACAAAACATCCAGAAAGCTGCTCTTGTCGGCCAGCTGACAATTTTCTCTCCCTCAGTCCACAGACTGGACTGCTCCCATGTGGCATTTCAACATTTGACACTCCCTAGAAATCTTCATGGAAAAAAACTGAGCCAATAATTTTTCATTGGAAAAATTTATTTTTAAAACATAATACAACCTACCTTAATATATATATAAATATATTTAAATTCCTTCATATAGGTAGCCTGAGAGACCTAACCAAGATCAGGTTTCTTCTTTATTCCATGATGTATACATACCAAGAGATTTTCAGTGCCTGTTCGGACAAGCTTTCAATTTGAATAAGCAAGGAAGACAAATGGAGGAAAAAATTAAATATTAATATCTCTAGTTCGAGTTGGAGAACTATGCTAGAGAAAAAGCAACTGACTTCCAGGGATTCAAAGAAAGAGCAGAGCCAGGATACGAGTGTAGAATTTCTGCAATAGTGCAGCATCTCAATTTGAACATTTTCTTTCTTCTGTGCCTTGTAGGATTTCACATTTGATACTTTCTAAACCATATCTGGTTTGCAGCCCTGACTACAGCAACCACAGTTTTGCTTGTTCAGACCAGAATAACCATCCTCCATTTATTCTGGAACCTGAAACTCTTGTTCCAATCTCTTCCCCACAGAAGAAATGCCAAGGGAAAAGAATGTTTTAATAATGTATGGATAACCACAAAAGTAAAGCTAGAGTAATTTTATGTGAAACTTGATCTTATGAAAGAAAATCTGTATATTTTAGCTAGCTTATTCACTCTTTTAAAAAGTATAACTACAGCATTGAAGTAAATAAGTAAGAGAATACCTCCCTTTTTTTCCAGAATCAGAGATGGAGTATTAGGTGCCTTACTAAACTATTTGATTACAAGTAGACTGTTTTCTTCCAGTAAATCATTAAATGTAACCAGATGCCCCATCACACACTGCTTGCTACCTTTAAGGCAGAGTTTCAGGTGCCTTGCCTGGCTGCTCACAGAAGACATGCACAGAAGCAGCATGGTATCAAGCATGCATGGAATGGGCAGCTCAACAGGGAGGCTCCACGCAAAGAAAATCTAGGGGAAAAGTGTTGGGGTTTGTGACTTTGGATTAAGGCATTGGTGTCTGAGCCTAATTCAGGCATCTCAGCCTTTTCTTGGCTTGTAAACATGAGAAATATTTCTTAGGATCACCTCATGGATGCATGAAATGAATCCTCCATGTAAATGTTTACAGAACTGGTCTTCAAAACAGAGGAACAGCATTATATACATCTTAGTAACCTTAGACTAATCCTGATGTGGAAAACTAAAAATGAACAATTTTTCCTCGAAATTGCTATGACACATTTAGTTATAGGCTAAATGGACCAGGGATAGGATGTGTCTGCAGTTCATGTAGTTGGGCTGCTTAGTGAGCACCGATCAGCTGAAAAATAGCAGTGATCTCTGTCATGTGGAAGATTAAAAACACATCTTGGTATTTTCACTGTAGTATGCTCCTGCATAACAGGTAGTGTAGACTGTCATGCATCATGTAAATGATTTATAGGCTGTGAGCTGGCCCCTTTCTCAATAGCAAATTTGCATCTAAGAATTTAGCATATGTTGTCTAAGGAAGTTTTACAGTAGGCTAAAATACCACTATAACTGGACTGGTGTAAGTGATGTTTTATTCCCACAATACTTATTAATATACAACATTGTCATATGCTCTGAAAAACTGCTTGTAATGCACTCCTTGCACCAGTTACCTTGCTTGTTTATAAATAACCAATTTAGATCTTTTAAATCAAATAAAGGCAACCGCTTTTTTATAAAAAAGTCTTATTTTTGATGCATGCAAATAGCTGGCCTTTCTAAGGACAGGGTAAATGCTATGCATGAAGAATATTATTCTTTTGCAAACACTTTCAGTATTTATGTGTAACTATTTTATTTCCTTTTTCATAAGTTGTAGCAGGATGAACGCAGCAAATTATAAGGTTATTTTAATCGTCTCTTAAATGCAAATTGTGGAGATAACTGTCTTTATAGCTGACTCAGTTTATCAGAAATTATACTCTCCTGTTAAAAATATGTGTTAGATTCTTTCATTTCCCCAAATAACTGCCTTACAGGTTTTCCCCCTTATAATTGTTGAGTATAACCCAAAAGGCAGCTATTTGAAGTGATTGGTCTAAAAGGCCCACAGTCCACAAGCCTTCATTATGAATTACACACACACTCATAATGCACCTTGTTACCTTTACTTCCTGCCCCTGCCCCAGCCTCAGGTTCTAAAAAGAGTCATTTGCCATGTAAATCCTTACATTTTCCAAATTAGCTTTCCAGTAACTTGCCATAATTTGTTGATAGGGATTCCTATCCACAAACTTCACAAGGGCCATATAAAACCCAGTGTAGTTATGCAGTCAATGTCTGGTAATGACCATGAACATCCATAGGTGTTAATTCTTCTAGAACATCCAAAGTCATCTGTGTCTGTGTTTAATTAATTTTAAATGGTTACTTAAAATTAACTTCCTTAACTTCATAAACTCACATATTTTAAAGGATGCTTTAAAAAAATCTGGAAAATGGAGAATTAGAATAATTTCTGTAAGTTGTCTCTATATCTCAGTACAAGATCTACTAGGCGTAGTAGAAAAGTGCTACAGTCACTTTTGGTTTTTTTAAGAATTTACAAAGAAACAGGGGATCCAGATATCATAGGTTTGTGTCTATTCCATGTGCCCTCTGCAATCCAGCCAAAAAGTTTCCAGTGTGCATATTACATTGATGCCATGCTGGGAGCCTGGTTCTACTGATGTTTTAATATTTCCTTAACACAGATAGTTGCATGAACTTCAGTGGGCTATTCACATACTTTAAATCATAAAAGGTATAGAACTGGGAATAGAGACGGATTCAGACTTCACCTCATACTCCTTTAAACTTTGAAATATCACTGGGTGGGCAAATACATGCCAACTAAACTGTGATGTGTCATACGCTCAGTATTGATATCATATTTTAATTTAATTTTGTAGCCTATAATGAACATGATGAACTGTATATATGAATAGAAATGAAAGTTTTACTTGTTAACTATAGTGAGAAATTCTTTCTTACAAAAGGAAAAAGGTGGTATCAAATACTAATTTTCTTTCTTTAAAGTCTAAGTAATCTCTGGTTGAATGGCTGGAATGTAGAAAATGGATGGCTCAAAGGAACAGAATTTTCTAAGCATGGGCATAAGTTTTTCTGAGATATACCAGAGAATAGCTGAGAACAAAAACATAAAGAAGATTGGAGAAATCAAGCACTGAAAACTGACATTAAAAATTTTAACCTCATAGTTCTAACTAGCATGTTTGTAAGTCTTGGTTTCTTGTGTGATATTCATAGAATATTTAAACTTATTATTTATTAACAATTTAGAAAGAGTATATAAGTCAAATGTGCATAACTTCAACTTATAGATTTATATGTATGTACTTTTGCTATTATGAATGCCTACAAACTAATACCTGATGTGGTTACCACATTACATTCACACTCCCAAGGACCAGTCTCTGCCACAAATTACAACACATGCCTTTTCATGGTTAATAAAGAAAATATTGTCATTTTAATAACTATGTTATTTGGTCATTATTTGGCTTCTATCACATTACACTTAAATAGTTAATATAAGACAACGTGTAAAATGGCACTAGCGCTGGAAGTATTGGTGTGAATGGGGTGTCTTGCAGAGCTGGTGCCTCAACCAGCAGAATCATTAAGGCAGGAAAAGACTTTCAAGACCATTGAGTACAACCTTTGACCAAACGCGACCATGCCAACTAAACCACAGCACTGAGTGCTATGTCCAGTCATTTCTCAAACACTGCCAGGGATGGTGACTTCCCACTTTCCCATTGGAAAGCAGCGCTTCCCAATGCTTAACAACCCTTTCCATTAAGAAATTCTTCCTAATGTCTGACCTGAACCTTCCCTAGTGCAGCTTGAGGCCACGTCCTCTTGTCTTGTCACTAGGTGACTGAGAGAAGAGACCAACCCCTGTATTGCTACAACCTCCTTTCAGGTGGTTGTAGAGAGTGGTAAGGCCTCCCCAAGCCTCCTTTCCTTTTCTCCAGGTTAAACATCCCCAGCTCTCTCAGCCACTATTCATAGGACTAACTGTCCAGATCCTTCACAAACTTGGTTGCCCTTCCCTGGACATGCTCCAGCATCTCAATGTCTTTGTTCCAAGCACGCATAGATTTGTCTGCTAACTTCAGGAGAGAAGATGTTGTTCTTGCAGAACTGGCACAGCTCAAATAGAGAAATATAATATAATACACCTAAACCAGATTTGGTTATCAATCTGTGTTGAAGCATCATATGATATGTGGTGCAGCTGATGGTTTTTTCACAGCCGTAAAGGAGCAGCAAAAGAAAAAACCCACCATCACTTATGCAGCAAGAGCTAAACACAAAAAAAGGACTCCCCAGACTGAAGTTGCTTTTTCATGTTAGTACACCAGAGAAATGCCCTCTGCCAGCACTGCATCAACCCCATTCTTCTTCTTAAGGAGTCTGTGGTGCTAATAAACTAATATTTTATTTCTCTCCTATTTTCGTTATTGTCTAAAAGTTGCAGACGAATGTAGGTAGATACCTCCAAGCAGCAGAAGGCTGAGCAGACTGTGTTGTTCATTTATCTTGCAATGCAAAGAAGGTAAGGGAAAGCAATCCATTATGCACAAATAATTCAAAATATTTCCAAGTTGCCCTTGGCAAGCAGGTGCAAGCAGGTGTGTACTTATCCCAAAGACAGCTTATATGCATGTAGTCCTTTTCTCCCAACAAGCTAGGGAGACTTAACTTCTGAATTCCCTTTTCACAGGATTCCTTTCACAACCTTTTCACAGGCTTTTGAACTAACAAGGACAAATTTGAATTGCATTTCTGCAATACAACCATGATCTTTATTACTTTTCATTATATTGGACTGTGTGTTTTGTATCTGGATCTCAACACAGCAACGTTTAGTTCAACGTATGCAGGTTATGATTACATGCACGGCATGTTACTCCTTAAATTAGTGATTAGTCCATTATGAAGCTCTTAAAAGTTGGTTTTGATTTTTTGTTTTGGGTTTTTTTTGGTTTTGGGGTTTTTGTTTGTTTGGTTGTTACTTTTTTATTTTGGTTTGGTTTGGGTTTTTTTGTATTTTTTTAGGTCATCTGTGACTTCTCTTTTAAAATTCTAGTTCCTCATCAGCTTTATTAAAACCTAATGATGACATTTTATATATATTCCCAGAAAAATAAAATTATTAATTGTAAGAAGTTAAATGGTACTAATTCTTACAACTTTCAGTTGTGGGTGAAAACAGATCAGAAAGCAAGTGTAGCAGCAGCTGTCACACAATGTAAATGCTTTTTTGGGTCATTTTATGGTTGTCTATTACAGAAAGATAGCTAGATAGCTGGAATAATTGCAAAAAAATAATGTGATTGCCAAAATTGACTATTATATCAGTCATTCACAAAAAAATTTGCAAGGGGTAGGCTGTAAGGGTACTGCATGAGTCACTTGTCTTAATTTTGGTAAGTAGTTTCAGTGTTAAGCTTCAGAACTTCATATCAGGTTCTGGATACCAGTGCTTGTCCTGCAATCGTTGGTTTGCTGTGACAACTTGAGACTTACCATGAGCATGTTGTATAAATTCTGCCTATAATTCTTTTGGGACACCTTCACAATTCCTTGAAATTCTATATAACTTGCGGTTATTTCATAATGTGTCTATCTTTTAGGTGAAGCTCATTCTGTGGTACCATTCATATGGTATTAGAATAGCATCCATACATCTGGAATTCTGGAATCTCTTTCTAGATATGAAGATATGTAATTTCTGTTAAATCAGACACTACAAGTAAACAGTTTTAATTTTTTTCTCTTGTAATTGCATATTTATAATCCATGCAGCAACTTCCATATAATCAACTAGATAAGCATCTAAAAAAGAGCAGATGAGATAAACTATCAGCTGCTCTGGTTTTGATTTGACTAAACTGCATCATATAAAAATGAAAGTAATCTTGTGAGCCATCTGCAGACATTTCCTGCTCCTCTGAGGTTTACAGAACTGCCAGGAGGTGTGATCTATATGCAGTTGGAGTGCGATGCCTTAGAGGCAGGTTCTCTACTCTTCTGTTGTGTATGTACAAAGAAATGTTTTCTTTCCAACATTTTTATGGCAACTTGTAAACTGTTCATTGTTCAAATACAATGATCTTCTCATAGAAATTGTCCCAATGGATTTGGGAAAGGGCCGTTCCATATCTGTAGTACAAGAAATGAAGACCAGCACAGCCAAGGGAAGTGCTGCCTGGAAGTAGTTTGGAAGGTGATTGCTTGGGAAGCTCTCTGTCCTGGGTGTATCACTTCTCACATGTTGGGAAGGCAAAGTGGACCATAGGTTAGCTGCAACCATGTTTATTAGATCAGCTGCAGTGCCATATAAAAGACCTGAGTGTTTATCTGCCTGCTGCAGAGCTGTAGGAGGGAGAAGATGAAATAACCTTACATTTATAGTATTTGGCTGTTCCTGGTCTGAGACAAAAGTAATGACAGTTGTGGTGAACTCTAAAGCCAACAGAATAAATCCTCAATATTTACAGTCAAAGCTTTCATTATTTGAAAATCTGCTATGGTTAGATAGGTCTCAGGTAAAGTTTAGATTTTACAGTGCGCTGTTATTAAGAGCTCTGCACAGTTAGGAATAAATGCATATAATTTAGATGTACCTAAATAACTTACACCTTGATTTGAGAACTGAAAAATATGGTTGTGATTTTTTTTGTGGGGGGGAGGGGAGGGGGGAAGAGTGAGCTCTTCCACATATTCTGTGACCTCTACCATTCTCAAAGAAGAGATGGCATGCTCAAGAAAAGATTACTCTGTGCACATGAGTTAGTATTTAGCAAAACTTAACTTCTACCCTCCCATATCAAATATAGCCTATAGGATCTTTTTTTTTCTATCAACTTCAGGAGAGTTTCCAAATACAGTAACATCATCCTGATAATACTAGATTCTTAGCTTGTTATTATGACTTAGCAACATATTTGAAAAACTTGGGATGTTGATTCAGGTCCATATGGCGTATGATTAAAAAAGTTCCATTAACTATAATAAATGCGGTGAAGCTCACACTGTCTGGATACTTGGAAATAGGCATTTTTAAAATCAATAGCATAAACCACATTCTACAACTATGACACCAGGATCTGTAAATGGTTAACTGTCAATTGTCAATCCAAATGGCTTTGGTTTCCCTTAAGTCCACACAAACCCACATTTTCTAGTTTGCTTTTTGTCACCACTGTGCTAACACTAATTTAGGAAATGCAGTGACTCCATTAGTATCTTCTGGGATATTTTCTTAATTATCTTGTAACTCAGCATCTCTTGTTCAATTGTAGAGAATATAATTTCCATTGTAGAAGTGGCACATTAGATTGAATTGTCATGCTGTGAATAGATCATTCTGCACACATATGGCATTTTCATATAACAGCTGATACTAGTGCTTTTGTAAGAGCTTAAACTGGAATTTGTATTGAAACAGTGTTTCACTGTATTGAAGCAATGCATATTTATACATATAAACACTTCCTTAAGAAGTGGAGGTCACAGATTTTTGCTTAACAGGAGTATTACTGTACACAAGAATAAAAATTGGCAGTAGACATCAAAAGTAATTTTTCTATGCAGGAAATAAGGATAATGTTCTTCAGGTGGCTTACTAGATAATGTCAAGCCTAAAACTTCTATAGCAGTTCAGGCAAATGCATTCACTGGGTACTGAAGCTCTGATATCAGCTTCCAATGTTATTTTAGTATCATTTGACCACTCTATGGGTGCAAGAAAATGCAACTGGATACAAATATATCCATAATAAACAACTGATTCCATTCATGGTCAAAACAGCAACATCTGATACTGTAACATCACATAAATATTGCTTAGGTAAAATTTCATTATGTATTTAATGCAACATCTTTCTGCAGTATTTGTATCCAACCTGGTTTACAATATGCTGTAAATATTTACACACATGTATATATACACACTTATACATGCTATATATGCTGAGCTTTTAGGCATAATTCCAATGGTTGCAGTTTGAAGGCAGTTCACCATTTCTCAATTTTCCTGTTGCCAATTCAATTAGAGAAGCAACAGTTATGATCTCCTGTAGTGTCATATCCAATTCATGAAGTAAATAGTAGCTATAATCAATAGCAAATGCTTTCTTCCATAAGATGAACTTGACATTTTTCTGCTGTATTTCTAGACTTACACATGATTTTTAACTCCTTTAAAGCAGAAGTGTATTGTTCTGTTGAGGCACTTGGTTTCTGTGTATGCTGGCAAACTTTATTGGTTTCAGCTACAACATTTATTGCAGAAAAAAAATCTATTTCAGGAGTACAGTTTACTTTTTTTTTTTTTACCCATCATGAAACATAGACAATACCCCCCAGCTCTCTGCTCTGGTGGGTATTCTCCAGTGGGTCCTCCAATACAGCAAACAGCATAACAGGTTTTCTTTCTCCAGCAAAGACAGCACCACTGTCACTATATGATTCCCAACCATTTTCATATGAACAACAGGAGGAACTTTCAAGGACAGGTTGGATGGGGCATTGAGCAACTTGGTCTAGTGGGAATGTCACTGCTCATGGCAGAGTAGTTGGAGTTAGACGATCTTTAGGGCCCTTCCAATCCAACTCCAATCCAAGTCATTTTGTGACTTAGGAGCATCTGGACTGTGTAAGAATGATGCAAATAAATTAAATGACAGCATGACACTGTAATAATTAACCATTGTAATAGAAAAGATGTAGAACTAAAAAGGTTACTCCAGGGTCCATGAAATACCAAAAGGAAGTCTGACTGCAGCAGACAATATTAGAAACCAACCAAACCAAACAAAAAATCCACAAAGTCGGATTAGCTTTAGGGGCTCACTGAACTTCTTTTCCCTACAATTGTCCTTTTCTGTCCAACACCACCACTGCAACACCAGAGGTCTCGTAACAGAAGTTCATGTTACGTACGTGAAGCACCTACCTATGAAGAGATGGGAACTAGCGCAGAATATTTCCTTCTGTCTTCCAACAGCCAGTTATGATGGCAATGACTGATAAATGTCTTTATATTTTTTTATTTTGTTGTATTTTCAATACTGAAAACAATGAAGGTATTTAAAAGACAGTTGTAATTAAATACTCAATTACTACAGACTTATGCTTTTAGCATGGGGGATGAGATGTGAATAAAACCTGCATGATTTGGAATACAAAGTCACTAAAGGTGAGGAAATGCAAAGGTAAAAAAACTGAAGTAGGACAGAGACATAAAAAGGTGAAAATGAAGTCAAAACCACAAAACATAGAGAAGCGATAGTAACAGCAAGCATTTTCTTTCTAAATGTTACTAAGGTGACAAAGACAGCATTCAGTAAGTAACAAAGGAATATGTACCTGTTTCGACAATTGGCTGATTGTAAAAATTTTTGCACAACCTCGCTGTCAAACCTGAAACATTGCAGTTGCAATAACATTTTTCTCAAGAACATTTCTGAACCCAAATCCTCTGCTTAATGCTATACAGACTGGAATCAAAACTTATAAGTAGCTGTTTTAATAGAATTTTGTTTTGCTCATATTTATAATATTTTTATAGAGGTGGGAGTGAATCGTGAAATCTGGAAAGGTGCTATCTTCCATGCATTGTTTCCCAATAAAATATGAGGAGGGAGAGGCAAAACACCAGACTACGTGAGTGCTCGTTTAGAGTCTTTGGGGGATGCTATCAGGTTCTTCTGTTTCCTTGAGGGGCTGAAGGTCCTCAGGGCTGCCCTGGTCCTTTTCTTCATAAAACAGGCTAAGCATTGTGGTAGTCGGGCGTGATTCTTTTTCCCCCACCAAACTGTGTATTTACGGAGAAATAAGGTTTAATGTTACCAAAGGAATAAGGCAAGGCGTAACACGGGTGCTGCGGAGAGGACAAAGGCGGGGGAGCAGGCACTGAATTGATGGATACAGAAAACCCTGAATAATTTCTAACTCGTTTCAATCCGAACAAAAAATACCTAATGTATTTCGGTAATATTCCTAATGCAGTTTAATATCTGAGCGAAGGGAGGAAACACGGGGGGAAAAAAACCGCAAAACAATATCCTGCAACTCAGGAAGGTGTGCCAAGTCCCTTCGCTCCGCATTTCGTGGGTATCTTAATCCTGGGTCATCCAATTAAAGAAAACCTCCTTCGGCGGTTTTACGAGCGCAGCACATCAACTCCCTTTGTTTACACACTGGAACAAGATGTTCTTTCCTGTTCCGACAAGAAAAGGAGCTGAAACGCTACTGCGGGGTCCCTACACGCTGGCACCGGCCCGCCCGGGGCTGCCTTTGGTTCGGCAATCCCGCACCGGGTCCGGCCGAAGCGAGGAGGGCACGGGCAGCACCGCCGGGGCGGGGGGCTCCCCCAGCCGTAAGTAAGAGCCAGCGAGCAGCGAGCACTCCGGGGCAGGGCCGGGCGGTGTGCCGGGCCGGTTTTACGGAACGCGGCGCGGCGCGAAGCGGGCAGAGGGCGGAGAGGGAGGAGAAGGGGGCGAGGGGGCCGCCCT
>VWZS01006986.1:369480-706830 GCA_013397075.1 Rhabdornis inornatus
CCCCCCCCGAACCACCTCAATGAGATGCAAACATGAAAGACAAGAGGAAGAAGAAGGACCGCACCTGGGCCGAGGCTGCCCGCCTGGTAGGTGCCGCGGTAGCAGCGGCAGCATTGTGTGTGTGTGTGCGGAGTGAGCGCGTCCCGCCGCCGCCAGCCCGGCGCGCTGCCCGCCCGCCCGCCGCTTTGTTGCCGGCGGTCGGGGCCACTGTAAGGCGGGACGGGAGGGGGAGAGACAGAGCGAGAGCGTGTGAGCGAATCTGGGGGAAAGAGTGTGCGAGGGACTCCGAGTGCGAGGGAGAAGGAGGGACAGGGAACCGGGGCGTGCGTGCGAGGGAGCGGGAAGGAGCGCGGGAGTGCCCGTGCGGGAGCGTCGGGAGGGTGCGGGTGCGTGAGCCGGGCTGAGCCGGGCTGGCGGTCCGGGCAGTCCGCGGCTCTGCCGCCCGTCCACGCCTGCCTGGAGAGGAGAGATACCTACGTCCCTTCCGCGGTGTGTGCGTGAGGAAATGCCTCTATTCTTTTTTTCTTTCTGCATGTGTGTGTGTGTGTGTGTAAATACCCAGGGATCGTGTCTATCTCTGCGAAGTTCGTGCGTCAGCTATCCCGAGAAAATTCCTCCTTTTACTAGAGAAAAGTGAAATAGCCAGGATTTGCTTTTCCATCCCTTTAGTGTGTACAGGACAGGGGCGTTAAAGACAACTCTGATCTGGGATTTCGCTTCACCCTCTCTACTTCCAGCACGGAGCTGGGCAATGTCCAGGGCAATGTAACCCGCTTCTGTAAAGCCTCCGTGGCTCTGGAGACCCGGTCCATTCCCACTTCATTAAGAAACTGTCTCCCTTACCCTACTGTATCTGTTCTCATGATTCTGTATTACTGTTTGCTAAGTGTAACAGAGTACATTGTTTATGTTGTTTTCGTGTTTCGGAGTACGTCTGGGTTCTCTCTATTCGAGGAATCTTACAACAAATAGTTACGCACGGTACAGCACGTATGGTTGTACACGTCCGTATGCGTGTCTTCTGCGAAGTTGGGTCTGGTTCAGCTCCAGCCGAGTGCGTAGAAAGATGACAAAGCTGGAAACATAGGCTGCTGGCTACGTTGCTTTTTTGTATCTACACGAACTTTATCTTTTATTCATCAACGATATAGACCGAATTGTTTAAGTAAAATGCCATTACAAGTGTTGCATCTGTTTCTTGTAGTGGGTAATGCTATGTTATTACTATTATTTGTTTAGTGTATTTGTGAAGCACTTTCCTTGTAAAAATGTTTTTGCTTTATTAAATGAATTCCTAGATAGGAAGTTCAGCCTCTCTCTCCTACGTAAATAATTATAAGGTATTAGACAGACACTACCTATAGATGTCTCTGTAAGCTGTATCGAGGTACTCTCGTAGGCTTGGGCAGTGCTAAATTCTGATGTGGCTCGTTATACATCCCCCAGCATTTTGTAATAATGCAGCATTAGTGAAGACGTTCTGATATGGTGTCGCTACTGTACTCTCTGATTTCTCATGATTGTAACAGAAGTTTTACTGCAGTGAAATACTCACTCACCTTTGCCAAAGTAGTTTTGGCAGCAAGTGTTGCTACGGTACTTGTTTCTCTGTCTCTAAGCTGATGAATGTGCATTCGAAAGTCTATGAAATACATCAAATTGCTATCCTAACTTTACTCTTTCAAGCTGCTGCTGCAGTTACCATTGTAAGCTGTATTTTGTTTGACAAATGTGCATAAAGGAATTTATTGTGTATCGAGTAAAATCACTGTTCCCATGTGGTCTTATACAAGGAAAAGTTTAAAGCCTCTGGAGAACAAAGGCTGAGCCACTGCTGTGGAGAAGGGCTAAGAGTCTTATTTTCATGGTGTCCTATTGCTTCATATTTCCTCCCCAGAAGAGTAATAATTTGCTAAAATCAAGTAGCATGTAAGATGATACACTGCTGTATATAAATGGTGGCGATACACAAGGTCCACAGTGTGGTTTTGTTTAGCCTCCTGGGGTTGCCAAGTTCTGCAGAGCTTGTCCCAAGTCTGTTATGTGAATGACATGTGCTGCTGGTCAGACCAACTACAGTCTTGCATTGGTCTTTGCTACTTGTATATAGTCACGTATGTTTGCAAATCACAATGAAAGATTGAAGCCGAAATTGCTGCTCCTTACAGTGTTTTTTGTTAGGACCCTGATGGTTCATTATGACTTTGTTTTCTTGGACTACATCAATAATGTATTACTGCAAGGTTTGATTAAATCAATTTCTTTCCACAGACAAGTAAACAATGAAGTGATTGATACCTACTCACAAAAAACGACTCATGACTTACCTAGATCAATATGTTGTAAAATTGTGTACTGCTGAATTATTTTTAGGAAAAAGAGGGTGAATTAATGCATAGAACAACTGTATGGATATTTATGTTGCAGATTTTCTATAAAAGCCCTTACATTGCAACAATATCAGGCTTTCAAAGTGAAGTGCTAAAAAGTATTAAATGATACAGATAACATTGCTGGCATTGCTTTATCACTCTGTTGTTCATGTCCATATATTACAGTGTACACTTTAAATGATGTACTTGCATGCCAGTTTCCCCACTATTACAAGTTCACTCAGTAGAGCTGCAGAATTGTAATTATGTTCTCTTTGTTGTGAGGTGCTGTACTTATTTTGTTGTACACCTTTCAAGCAGTGCTGAAGCAGATTTTTTTTTTATGTTTCAATTTTACGTATACAGCTATTATTAGCAGTACCCAGTAGCTTCCCAAATGCAAATGTTTCTATACTTGCAACATGCCTATGAGGTTAAGTATTTTGACCTCTGCTTTACTCATGCAGAGTTGAGACATGGAAAGATTAAGTACCTTACTCGAAGCTGTTCGGGAAATCTGTGGGAGAGGTAGTTATGATAGCAACAGCGTCTCTGTAGTAGTTCTGTTTCACAGTCGTAAAATCATCTTCCTTTCTGTGGCTACACTTTTGCCTCATTCATTCTCTGTTACTACTTCTCTCACAGTAATTATGACAGAAATTGATATGGTCATATCTCTGTATTCAATCTGTATTGAAACTCATAATGTACCATATAATAGTTATGGATAAAAAGAAGCACAAAAACTGGACTTGAGCCTGGAATTGTTTCACAGCTCTCTGTTTCCCATATTCACAATGAAAAAAGCAGAAGTACTTCAGAAAAAATGTATTACATGGCAGTGTTAAAACACGTTGTAAAGTGTAAATGCTGAGACTCCAGACTAACTGTCAGTGTTGTATTTACTCATTTTCAGTATTTGATTAAGGGGTTTTTGAAACTTCCCTCAATGCAGTGCTTTTTCAAGCTGTTCTCTTAATTTTTAAAACACAAGCAGGAAAGGTCTCCCATTATATTAATCTCTTACTGTAAATACCACATATGTGATACAGGCAATAAAGCAGGAGCCACTAGCATGCCCTCTATCAGAACTTGCATTTTATGGGAGAAGTCTCCTGCAGAGAGTCAAATCTTTGTCTGTGACACACTGCTTTTTTCCTCATGCAAGTCTGCTTATCTTAGGGCAAGGCATAACCCAGCTTACAAGCATTCCTGAGAAATGAACGCATGTGCAGGATCAATGGAATGGTGGCATACCACTGACAGTTCATGTTACAGAGCCCATTTTGTAGAACACACATTTTTATGGACAAAATTGCAACTTGTCTTTACAACCTGCCAAAGGGCATGTCTTTTATGTAGACCCGATATGTCAACTCACTTTGTACTTTGCAGCAGACTACAGCAGTGCTTATGTATGACCTGGGCATTATCTCCATGCCAGTTTTCTGCTTTTTGTGTCTGATAGACTGAGACAGAACACTTAAAAGAATGAGAACAAAAGAAAACCTTTCAAGGAAGGAGGAGAAACATCTCTTTCCTTTCTCTCTTAGTTGATCCTCATTTGATGTAGCCTTATTGTTGTTTTCCGATCATACATGGAACTCATTAAAATTGTATAGAAAGGTTAAACACTTGAGTAGTTAAAGCAATTTGTAGTGATTCCTTTCAGCTGAAAAATCTTCTGTTTAGCTTCACAAGGACTCTCAAGCTATTGCTGGAAGTCCTGAAATAGTGAATTCTTCCTCTTAAAAATTTAATGTCATAAAATTCTGCATAAAAACTATTGAAATGAAAAATACTGAGAACAAAACATGCCCAAGGATACTCTGCCACATAAGAACTGATGACAATTTTAAGTAGGCAGCAGTGATCCAACTTTTATCATTTGACTTCTAGACATGATCTGTTATTATTTGTAGAACTTTGAAGCAAAGACCTGAACAGAATGTGTGGAGACTGGTCACTTAGGGAATGCAGAGCTCAGAAGCAGAGACCATCTGCCTATGAAGGGTGATAGTTTATGGTAAAATTTAATTTTTTTTTTTAATTTTTTTTTTTATTAATAGCTTGCTCTTATTATTGTTCTTTCCGGTAAGTGGTATTTTGAAATATAGTTAAGTCTCTGCCACAAGCTGACAATAAACCAGAAGAAAATCCCAAGAATGAGGGCAGTAGTCCTTGTTTGGTTGTGTGCTGGATCGCCTCTCTAGTATTTTTGCTGTTTCTTCTCCAAATTTTGTTCTGAAAGAAAGGCTTTCTTGTGTTGCTCAAGACTTATGTGCTTTACAGTTCTGTGGAGAGTCCTTGTGGTTCGGGTGACATGTGCATATTGGGTGAGTAATATTCATGTCTTAATTCATGTGTTTCTTGCAGTAGTCTCCTCACAGGATCCAGCTCTTAACTACGAGCTGTTTGTTTCCTCTTGTAAACTTCAGGAACATTATGCTAATTAATTAGGGAAACTGATGCTGGAAAAAAAACATGAAAACCAACCATTGGAATTGTTAGCTTGCATGCTACTGTTTAATATGGCTGGCTGTCCACAAGCTGATTGTTACTTCATCTGGTGTGCTGAGATAGTGTAGTTGAAACAGATCTGTTGTGGTATGGAAGTATTTTTGTATTGCATCTTCATATTTGAAGACCACAAATGAAACAGAAAAGTAGAAGAATAACTTCTGCCTAGCTATACCGTTGATGATAATCCCTTTGACTTTTATGTTAAGTCTCTGATTTTGTTACTATAAATAACATTTAAAAGGATCATGCTAAAGGAGCTTTGTGTATCTTTAAAATGGAAAATTTGGCATAACTTTGTTTCATGGTATTAAGGATTTCTTTGTTGTTGGCAGAGACCTGCTATTATTTCCATATTTGTTCTGAGTTAATTCTTTTTCAGATATGCAGAAACATTGTGGCTTGGGAAGTTTTGATGGCCTTTCCCTTTGATCCACAATCAATGCTGTTTTGAAGAGCTATATTTTAGTTTGGTTGGCTCTAGGGTTTCCTCCAGTCTGTTTTATTCAAAGTAATTTTTGTAGTTGTTAGACAAGGTTGAACCTGCACTTATTTTTTTTCCTACCTTCTGTGGTTTTGGTTTTCAATATTTTATTTTGTTAGTGTGAAATACCATTAATAAGTGCGGGTTTAGTATTTTTTATTTAAAAAAAAACATCTACAAGCAATGTCATCTATTTCAGCTCACCTTTTGCATTTTTCTAGGGTAGATTGAGAGAAATGAGATTCTAACTCTTTATCTTGAGGCAGCGCTTTAACCCTTGGCATCGTAGACCTTTAGATAGGCAAGAGCCTCACCCAGGAATGGGACCTGTTCTCAGTAATGTCACATTATTTCTGTCAAAGCAGGGCAACATAGGAGGAAACCCTAACAACCTCATTGTTATGAATGCTCACAGAGCATTCCTCAATAGTGTGAAGGTATTTTCAGTGCCTTAAGATATGATTAATGTTCCCTGTTACAGTGATTATTTCCAGTGTTTTCTGGCTTACCTTTCTCTGTAGAAAAGCCAATATTTTCCTGACATACTGAATTTTCTGTTGAAATAACTATTCTGTTTTTTCTTCTTCCAAGAGTAGATTTGGTCAGTTGCATGTGCAACCACAGTGAAATAGTTTCCACTAACCACACTCAAGACCCTACCACTCTTCACAGCTAGGTAGCTTTGGATTTGCTATCCCAGTTCACCAATTCTCTGTACCAAATGATGGCATTGCAGCATCTTAGTCTGGACCAGGTAGCATGCTGTTCTCAAGGTGAAAAGCCAAACTGAATGTACTTTCTGCTGGAGTCTCTTTTGTTCTTTATACTGTAATCAGCAAATTAGTCACGTGGAGAATCATGTGCTAAACTTGACCTCTCCACTTTGGAGTAATAGTTTTTCTTTTGTTGGGTTTGTTTTTAGTATTGTGAGCTTCAAAGTGTTTTCTGTTTTGCTGGGTGTGATGATGATGGTCTTGGTATTCCCTGTAAATAGCAATAACTAAATAGAGGTCTCCTTTGTGCTATCAAGACTTGGGACAAGATGAGATTAGTGGAAAATATTTCATTATCTTTCCATGGGTTCCAGATGACACTGAGCAAATCCTCCTTCTGAGGAACTTGCAGGCTGAAGCAACCAAATGTCTTAGCTTTTACTTTGGATCAGCTGCCAATGCAAAGACAGAACAATAAGCAGCATATCCTAGTACAGGCCGTTTGCTCATCCCATGAGTTCAGGCAGCAAATCCTTGTGCTGCTCAAGCACAACAGATTGGTTATGAGTGGTCCATTTAATCACTTACCAACTTTGGATGACAATTACTGTCCCCAAAGAACCCCAAATTGTTGACATACTGGCTGTCTGAGGCTGCTCTCTTTTTGAGAAGTCCTGCCAAATAGTTTTCTGTTGCTGGAGTTCCTGTCTTGGGAGGAGATGTACTTGCTGGGAATGTAAAATAGTAGAGAAGTGCCTACTGATTACCTGCAGCTAATCTTGGTTTGAAAGCATGACCTACAACTTTCTATATGGTGATAGGGCTCTAGCACAGACATCATATGAGTGTCAGGAGACAGGCAAGCCATCTGGCAGTACATGCTGTCATCCTGTAGCTTCTTTGATATCAGTGCACTGATTGTGGTTAGGGGTGGCACTTAGTGTTGAAGGGGTCTAGAGGAGCTCCATTAACTTTGATTCAAGCAAGCTCTGGTGTTTCTGATGTTAGAACAAGAATGTCTGGGTGATCTGATGTTTTTATCCTTTGACTTAAGAGTTCAGCTCTCTATAATTTTTTGAGCTCAGCAGGACAAAATCTGTGGACCCTGGCATGTGACTTTCCTCAATATTGGAGGACCTTTTACTGGAGTTTTTTAACGTATGGATCCAACTTTTGCATTGCAGCTTGTGTCTGATGTGGCCTCTTGTACCTCAGGTGTCTGAGATTTGCTTTGTAGCGTAGCATCGAGTTTTGTTTCTGACAGCATTTGCCAGGATCAGCAGCCATAGTTCAGTTTGTTGCTTTGGAATCATCAGACTCATGAGAGGATTGGGCTATAGTTCTGTGTAGAAGATATTACAGGTCACATCCTAGATTATTGTTCACGATTTTGGAGCATCAGAAAGTAATTTGTTTAAAAGGTACATATTACATGCTGTGTTTTGAAACTTGTCCTCCTGTATGTAAAGATTGGTCTAGACAAGCCTGTGATGAGAATCTCCTCACTGCTTGTAGTGGGTCAGCTCTAGAGATCATGATCCTGTGGGTGACAGTTGCATCCTATAGAACATACTCTGACTTACAGATAACAACATTTCCTAAACTTCTACAACTTCAGAAGTGTTCCTTGAGAGACAAGATCCTGAGCTACTAGGTTATTTGCTTAGGAAAACTCAAGGTTCTTTTCTTTATTTTTTGTGATTTTGCTTAGATCTTATAGACAGAATTAGGAATTTAATTAATCAATCTGGGTTTATAATTGTTTTATCCTAGTTTGTTTCCTGTGTAACTTGACGTCTAGAGAAAGAAGAGAGCCTTAGCTGAAGTATATATCAAGCATTTGAAGGTCAAAGTTTGATTCCATTTCAGCTGACTCTTAGCAGCCTGGAGAACCTGCCTGACTGTGTAGTGGCTCACATATTTGGTGAGATGCCTTGTGAAATGTCTAGAGTCTAGTAAATCACAGTCAAATTCATGTTCCATATGATTTGTTCCTACTTTTGTGACTTGAACCTTCTTTTTATATAAGATGAGACTTTATCACTATCGTTGCGTTGCCAAAGTACTTAACTATTTTTCATTAAGTGATACCATCTGGTTTCTGGTTTGATTATTTCTTTTTCTGTCCCATAAATTGAAACTGAATGTCTATTGATACCTATTTTTAGATAATTGTTAATTCTTTTTATACCTCAAAATTCCCAGTTATCCATCACCTACTGGCACTGCTGTATCAGCAAAGCATGTGACATTCCATGTCATTATGCCTGCCTGCCAATATTACCTAGCAAGGGTAATGGGAAAAAATAGACCCTTATTGTCCATAGCCTGCTGTCATTCTTCTGGACCAACATTCTGGCAGTTATCTCAAAATCATTACATTCTCTGATCATACTAGCTTCTTTAATCTCATTTGGCATTTCTGTCATTTAGAAATTCCAGACTGGTAAGACCAGTGAGAACCTCTTCGGAACTCAGTGTTTCAACTGAGAAAAGCATCTTAATTAGAGCATTACTTTGATAGAAGGTGGAGTTGGAAAGGGCCTCAAGGTCACCTTGTCTATTTACACTTGAAAAGAAGTCATACAACCCAAGTTAGTTTTAGTTTTGTTAAATCAGTAAAATTACTAACTTTTATTACTGATAGGAACTATGGCTTGTCTGGCCTTTGCCAGAATCTGCTCTTTTAGTGAAAATTTACATTCTGCTTTAAAAAATGGAAGAACGAAGAAAATAAAATTATTAGGAAAACTTGATGCATGATTTAGAATTTAGATGCATTGTGTTTTTTCTGACAGTGACTAGACAGAAAACATCAATTTTCTATTACAGATTGAGAGTTTTATATCCAGTTAGTGGTTCTCATTCATGTTCTTGGCTTTTTTTGGAGGCATTTTGGGCTTAGTATCTTGATTTTTTTGGGGGAGTTTGATACAGCAATACTGCAGCAGGTTTGTACATAAAACAGTAGTGCTTAGTGCATTCTAATGTATTCCATAATTTGTTTCATTCATAATACAGAATTTTGAGACGTTTTGCAACTACATGTCTTCTGTTTTAAAAACGAAAATGTAGAATAATGTAGTGAGGCTCCTCAACTAGGTGTGGAATAAGCTCAGAATTCAGTGTGGAAGAAATCTTCAAATGATGTACTGTTAAAGAGATGTTAATACCTTTTTGTTACTGCTTTCAGGATGACCCATGGCTCCATAGGTACCTTCCTGAAGGTGTCCTCCTGGGCGACATCTAAAGTGCTTTTTGCTAGATATGCCAGGAGGAAATATTTGGTGGGAGGGAAGAGTAAGGACTAAATGTTTTGATGCAGCCCCTTGAATTCTTGACTTGCAGTCCTAATCATATATATATGATTATATGGCCTGTGAAACTGATTGAGAGAATCATAGAAGTGAGGCTACATGCCTGGGACATTTGATCTGCCCCTAATGAGCCTCAGCATCCCTTGCGTAGATAATTTTCAATAGCAAGAAATGGATGCTGCTCCCAACTCTTGAGTTGGTCCAGTTTTGTGGTTGTTTCATCTTGCAGTCAGATTCTTCATGCTAAAATCTTGTTCCTCCAGTCAGTGTTCAGGATCAGCTGACTCAGTGCCAACTTCCCCTGTTGCTTTTGGAATGAGAGCTACCCATCTGAGTGGAATGTCAAGGATAACCAACCCTATGACTTTGTCTTGGACCGATGTCCCTTGTCTTTAGAAAAAATTTGTTCCTGAAATCTGTGTTTTTTAGGGCATGGGATTGGCTCTCAAGGAGCAAACATTGAAAGAAAATGGAATTACTGCTTGGAGCCATCTCGAATGCTGCAGTTGTCTTATGAGGAAGGATCTTTCCTGCTCTTTGTAATAACAGTGTTCCAATGACTGAATGAGTGAGCCCCACTAAGTGGTTGTGGTGTTAAAACATGCTCTGGCTTGGATTTCTAGAAGCACTTTAAAAGTAGGGGGCTGTGGCTTCACAAGTTAGGCTTGGAGATTTTTATCAGTGTGTCTGTGCAAGTTACTGCATGCCTTTGATACATGTATCAGTGACGATTGTTCCATTTACTAAGTACCTCCGCTGGAGCTTCTCAGTACCTGTGCTGCTGATCAGCCACTGCCGGTAAATGTCTGATGTTCACTGCAACCATTGCATGTTGTTAATTTAGCCTTCCTTCCCAGCAGCATCTGCACCTGAGGAGGAGGCTTCAGGACTCTCATATGGCTGTCGGGGGAGTTTTCCAGTGCAAGGGAGTATAAATATGGGAAAAATGTGAACAAAAAGTTGCATGACTGACTGAAGGTTGCAGTTCATGATGCAAGAGAGGAACAATAATGTGAGCAGAGTGAAAGACCTTGAGAATAAAGTCAGTGGCGGAGCAACGATTTTAGCTATCGTGTTTCATGGACTCCAGAAAGGTAGTCTTTAGGTGGTCTGTGAACTGCACAGTGAAAAATTCAATAGGAGATGGGAAACTATGAAAAATTTGGAGTAAAAAACAGTTGATCAAGAATGTTTTGTATGGAATTTGAAGGTTAGATCAGAAAAACGTTATCTTACTGATTTTTAATCTGTTTAATAAAATGGACCAACCAAAAAAAGAACCAAAGATACCTTAGTAACAATAAATTAGGTAGTAATAAAAATAATTAATTTTCTTCAGGGACCTGTTTTGTTGGGGTTTTTTGGGTTTTTTGTTTGTTTTGTTTGAGTTTTTTTCTGGATTAATATTTAATTAAATAATTGTTATTTTGCATAATAGAACACTTCTGTCTCCAGCAATTCCTAGGGTTTGCTACTTTACTTGGAAATAGACTGACACATTATGAAACCTTTCTAATCATACAAGAACAGATTGCCTGGAGAAGTTGTGAATGCCCAATCCCTGGAAGTGTTCAGTGCCAGGTTGGATGGGGCTTTGAACAATGTGATCTAGTGAAAGGTGTCCCTGCCCAAGGCAGGTGCATTGAAACCAGATGATCTCTAAAATCTCTGCCAACCCAAACCATTCTATAGTTCTATAATTCTCAGAATCTGTAGCACTTCCATTAAATAAAAAAATAACACGAAAATAATATCTCTGTCATTGTTAGTCAATTTTAACCGTCCTTGATGAGGACAGATTCAGTTTCATACTGTAATTTTCTTGTGCTAGTTCATTTTATTAGTGTCTGAGCTGTAGGAAAATGTTTCAAGCTATTTAAAGTAATGTTAAATAGAGTGAAATAATGCTCCTGCCTTCATTCTGAGCCAGATCCACAAAAGTGGCAGCTTGGATTAGTGAGGCTGGTATATATGCATGGTGGTTGGGAAATGCTTCTGAAAGAGCTGCAAAGAGAATGAAAGGTTTAAGAAAATTTAAAAAACACTGCTCCTGTTCACTGTTATCTGCATTGTTGGAGCTGTTATGGCAAGAAGCTTCGTGTGTGAGTTCAAATGTTGTTAAATGTTGAAGTTAATTTTATAGAAAGATATGTGTGTGGAGGAAGAGGGAGGGGATCTGGGAAAAGCATTCTGAGAATTAATGTTCTGGAAAAAGAAGAGGTTTTAAATACATACATGATAATAATTGTGATGCTTACTACTTTTAACACTTGCATACATTTTCTGGGATTAGTAGGAGAGAATGAAACTGGGTTTATGTCTGTTGGCGTGTCACCACAAAGAGTGTGTGCCTGGGTGATACTGATGTAATCCTGGGTGGAAAAACAACGGTACTGCATTGGGGAGCAGTGGAGAAAATAGAGGTGTTCTTGTACCAATGAGAAGTAGAATAGTAAAGATAGTGAAGGAAGTAAAAAAATTAATGTGACTGACAATGAAAAAAAATGAGAAAAAAGCCTGCTTTCTCCATTCAGTGATAAAATCACATGTAATTTGTTTGTTTATTAATTTTTGTACCATTTCACTTAATTATGTCATCAGCTAAAGTCCCCAAATTTTCATCTTTAAAATTGGAATTTTTCTCAGACCTTAAGAGTAAAGGAATTTCAATGGAACACCAAGATTAAAAAAAAAAAGCTGTATTCTCTGCTTTATAAAATACAGGGCCTTTGTCTTGGAGATAAGATATTATATTTACAGGATGTTACATTCAGTTTAATTTTATAACAAGTTGTACTATGGTCTATCTTGACTAAAGGAAAACCGATTTGTCGTCTGAAATATTTTCTCATTCGTTTGGTAGTAACATCTCCTATTAGAATTTTCAGAATTGGTCTGGAATTATCTTGCCCATATTATTACTTGAGCAACAACAATAAAAAAAAAGAAATCTAGATTCTCCCTTCTGAGAGATTCTTCTGGAATGTCCCACTGGAGTCTCCAGGTCCAAGGCCATCTTGGGCACTGCAACCATGATATGATGGAGTTTTCTGTTCTCAGTGGAGTGAGGAAGGGGTTCACCAAAAGTGTCTTGGACTTTTGGAGGACAGACTTCAGCCTGTCCAGGACAGTGGTTCAGGGATCAATCTTGGGAAACAGCCAAAGGGGTCCAGGAAGGCTGGACATAGTTTTAAGAAGGAAATCTTATAGGCACGGGAGCAGGCTATCCCTAGGTGCCAAAAGATGAGCCATCAGGGAAGAAGACTGTCCTGGCTGAATAGAGAGCTTTTGCTGGAACTTGGGGAGAAATAGAAGAGTTTATGACCTTGGGAAATAGGGGCAGACAACTCAAGAAGAGTACAAGGATGTCATTAGGTCTTCTAGAGAGAAAACTGGATTGGTGAAAGCTCAGCTAGAACTCTGTGTGGTCACTGCTGTGAAAGATTATACAAAGTATTTTTATAAATATATTAACAACAAGAGGAGAGCCAAGGAAAATCTCCATCCTTTATTGGATGTAGAGGGGAACATTGTACCCAAAGATGAGGAAAAGGCTGAGGTACTTGGTGCCTTTTTTGCTCAGTCTTCAACAGAAAGACCCAACATCCTCCGGTTTGGTGGGCAGGGACAGGGAGCAGAAGAGACTCCTGTGATCCAGGGGGGGAGCAGAAGAGACTCCTGTGATCCAGGGGGGAGCAGTCAGTCCCTGCTGTGACATTGACACCCATCAGGCTGTGGGGCCAGGTGGGATCCACAGCAGGGTATGGAGGGAAGAGCCAGGCCACTCTCCAGCATTTATCACCAGTCCTGGTTAACCAGGGGGGACCCAGAGAGCTGGAGGCTGGCCAGTGGGATGCCCACCTGCAAGAAGGGTTGGAAGGAGGATCTGGGGAACTACAGGCCTGTCAGCCTGACCTCAGTTCTGGGAAGGTTATGTAATGGATCATCTTTAGTGTCATTATGCAGCACATGCAGGACAGCCAGGGGATCAGACCTGTTTAATATCCTTATAAATTATTTGGACAAGGGGATTCAGTCCACCTTCAGTGAGTTTGCAGATGACACCAAGTTGGGTGGGAGTGTTGATCTGCTGGAGGGCAGGGAGGCTCTGCAGAGGGATCTGGACAGGCTGGATCAATTGGCCGTGATGTGAAGTTCAACCAGGCCAGGTGCTGGGTCCTGCACTTTGGTCACAACAATCCCAGGCAGCACTACAGGCTGGGGGAAGAGTGGCTGGAAAGTGACCCAATGGAAAAGGACCTGAGGGTGCTGGTTGACAGTGGCTAACATGAGCCAGCGTGTGCCCAGGTGGCCAAAAAGGCCAATGGCATCCTGGTCTGCATCAGAAATAGTGTGGCCAGCAGGATCAGGACAGTGATGGTCCCCCTGTACTCTGATGAGAGACCTCTGATGAGGTCACACCTTGAATCCTGTGTTTGGTGCTGGGCCCCTCACTACACTGAGGGGCTGGAGCATGTCCAGAGAAGGGAAATGGAGCTGGAGAAGGGTCTGGAGCACAAGTGTGATGAGAAGCAGCTGAGGGAGTTGGGGGTGTTTATCCTGGAGAAAAGGAGGCTCAGGGGAGACCTTATCACTTTCTACAACTGCCTGAAAGGAGGCTGTAGCCAGGTAGGGGATGGTCTCCCAGGAAACCAGCAACAGGACAAGAGGAAATGTCCTTATGCTGCACCGGGGGAGGTTCAGGTTGGACAATGGGAAGAATTTTTTCACTGAAATGTGTTTAAACATTGGAACAGACTGCCCAGGAAAGTGGTGGAGTCACCATCCATGGAAGCATTCAAAAAATTCCTGGATGTGGCACTCAGTGCTGTGGTCTAGTTGACAAGGTGGTGTTTGGTCAAAGGTTGTACTCAATTATCTTGGAGGTCTTTTCCAGCCTCAGTGTTTCTGTGATTCTGATTGTTTCAAAGGTGGAGTATGAAGTCAGTAGTTACACCAGAAACCCGAGCTGAGGCACTGTAATTTTTCCCTACAGCTAAAATAGATTATTTTTCCATACAGCTAAAATGTATTATTGTCAACTTCTAAAACATTAAATATAAATTTATACACCTAAACCCCACAGAGTTTATTTGCCAGTAGCATTTCCTAGAGCTGGCAATTTTTAGTCCTGTGTTTGCTGAGGAGATGTGACTTTGGGAAAACTCAGATCTTCATGTTGTTTCTCATAGAAAAAGCAAAGAACCCATGACAGAATATACTGTATAACAGCCATGTTTTACTCCCTCTTTGTTTGCTTTTCTTGGGTTACGGTTACTTTCCTGTAAGGTAACAGTTTATCTGTTCAGTGTTTAGTGAGGAGTCTTAGGATAAGAAATATACGATGATGTTAGGGACCCCTAAAAATAGAAGCTTGTCTTGAATAGGTAAGCCCAGCTCTATGAGAAGTTTCTGCATTTATATTACCTTTTAAAATCCTCTGTGATTCCCCTCTGTTGACCAATTACTTTGCTGTGATTCTGGTGTTTGGTGGTGGTAGTTGCATGATGTGTGTGGCTGATGGCCACTTCACACTGTAACCTGGTCAGTCCATTCCAGCTTGACTTGGATGGGTCAGCCAGTCTTGCAGTTTGAAATAATTTCTTTATGCAGAGTCAGGAGTTTGGAACCTTCACAGCAATTGCAAATTATACTGAACAGTTTCAAGGTGTATCCCCACAGGGAAAGACATGTTCTGTATTTTGTTTCGAGATCTGATTGCAAACTGTTGGTTTAACAATCAGCATTTTGTCTCTTCATGAACTCCAGCCTTGAATTCACTGTTCACTTTTCTCCTTTATAGACTGGAGGTCCTATTGAATTTGTTCACCTGTGCCAAGTGATTGCTCCTATTGGTTTTAATCTCTAAGGAAAATCAGCATCCAGCTGGTAGACAGTTGTACTGATGAGGACCCATTGATTTTTCTCTCCTACCCACTTACCATCAATAAGAAATGTCCTTAGCTATCACAATACTTTTTCCCCGCCATAATGTTGCTCTGTTACCTGACTGTCAAGACTGGTCTCAGTTGCTGTTCACGTTGAATGTGGATGTGATTAACAGCCTGATAAAAATGTTTAAGTCAATATTTGAGAAGCCTGGATAAAGATAACACTTTATCATGAGAGCTTTTTAATAATGTGTTCTGTTTGATATACACCGATGGTAGGGAATTGCTGTTTTTAACAAAACCTTTTTTTATCTAGGGATTTTTTTATTAAGCAGTATTCAGAAAAGATTTAAGAAAATGCAGAATGTTCATGTTCTGGTTTGGGGGAAAAATAATTCTTCCATTTTTAACAGAACTTTTGCTTATCATGGTGGTGTTTTTTTGGTTTGTTGTTTTGTTATTCTTTTTTCACGACAGTATTATTTGAAGTGTTTTCTTCCGTAAGAAGTGAGAAGAATGTAAACAAAACATCCTGTTTGCATTTCTCCAGAGTGATAAGCTTTTGAAAAATTATTACCTTCAGTTTAGGATGGTCAGATAATTTTACAAGGACCCTGGGAAGAGATGAGCACGTAACTTCTCAAATCTTGAGGAAAGCTGTTTATACATCTTATACAAACTTAGATACAGAGCCATTATGTACTCTTACTAATTTGCCTGTGTTATGACAAATGTTTCTTGGTAATAGTTGTTAAATAGTGTATTTTTTTTAACCTTTAAACAGATGCTACCAAAAATTGATATAAACCAGCAGTATGGACTTCAGTTTTACAATAAATTATGTGTTTAAGAGGACAAGTGTGGGTGGACTTAGGTGGTGAGTTGGGGGAAGGGACTGTGTGGAAACACTGCTAAGAAGGACTGAACAAATAAATGACACAAAGTGGATATGAGTTAGTGAGCTGCAAAATATTCTCCTATTTTTGAAAATCTTAGATGACTAATTGTCAACCGTGCCGTATGTAAGTAATGTGGGCTTCCAAACTTGTGGCAATTAAAACTGCTTAGCATCCCACTCCAGCCCTGTATTATATTCTGTGTACAAGTCAGTACTGAAGACTAATCTCTTATGACATTAATCGTCTCATGAGGAGAGACAGAATAAATCACAGTAGCCCTTCCTCTCTTCGCTCATGAAGATAAATGCCATAACACGATGGCTGATCTTCGTTATGACACTAACCATTATATATTTAACAGAGATAGCAAAATCTCACTGACAGCTAACAAAAGAAGTCTCTCTTTATGCATTCTTTGAGAAGGCTGTATTTCTTTAGTTCAAAAACATGACTTATCGTATCTATTCTCAGAGCAATTTAAGCAGTAGATCTGGATTGTGCCAGTGAACTGTACTCTGTACATAATGATGTCATGATTCAGACTAATAAAACCTGATGTGAAATAATTGTGAAGGCTTTGGAAGGAAAAAAGTGCATAACATGCAAGGACTCTTAACTCTGCTCTTTTCTGTTGTTTGTTTGGACAAGAAGGAATACTCTCCTGTTTAAAACAAATGACACTTCTCCTTCCTCCCCGAAACCAGGCCATTGGTTTTGGATGAAAATTTTTCATTTTGTGAAAATTTTAATTTGCTGTTTTTATTTTGTGGAAATTTTGGTTTTCTATTTCCCTCAGTATTTGAACAGGTGGACTCAGGGAACCTAAAGAACTGAAAGTGGATTTCTGTTGTGTCTGTGATTGCAAGGGACTTCTATTTTTTTCAGCTTTATCACTTGCTGTACATCTCTCAGGGATTTAATTCTGTGTTTTCCATGCATTAGACGCATTGTAGTCTTTCTTTCTGGGATACATTTATTAAGAAGAATTCTTAGTTATGTTCTGCATGTCCATTTCCTTGTTGTTTTGAAGGCAGTTTGTGCCTGTGAGTGAGGCACAGTCCAGACAAATGAGTAATGAAATTTATGGACTTCCCTTCTGAGGTGAAGAGGATCAGTGTGACTTATCCTGGTTGTTCACCAAAACATCAAAATATGCTGTAAATTTCATGAGCTAGTTTCTTGCCATCTATCCCACACACTTAAAATGGAAGTATAATTTTTATGGTTTTATGTTTGCTGTCATTAGACATTCTATAAACATAAATATATTCATGGTGGATCAGTGGAATCAATGTCAGTTGCAGCATTAAACTTCTCCTTTTAGTGAGTCAATTTTACCAGGATGAAATGCTTAAAATGGTCAAAACTATTATGTAAGAATATTTTTGTGGAATGCATAGTTTAAAATATTTTATTTATTTTCTATTTTTTTCTTCTGTTTTCTCCTGTTTTTTTTTTTGCCTTCTAGAAATCTTAGGTCTGTATCTTTAGGACACTGTCTAACAAGATAAGCTCTGATAGTAGAGCAATGGCAAGAAAATCAGCACAACTGTCACCTCCTGTTAAATTCGGTACATTCAAAGAGTAGCCAGTAGGAATTTTATTTCTCACATTAAAAGTAACCCTTACACATTACGGTTGCCTGAGGAAAATAAAGCGATGAAAGTTTCTGAAACAAACATATACTAATTTTCTCTGATGATTTTTCTGTAAAGTTTTGCTCTTTGTAATTTTTTTTATCCTACTGTGCTGAAACATAAGTTATGCAGCAAACCTTTCAGTGCTTCAGAAAAAAAAAAAATCTGTATCATCTTCCAATAGAGAAAACAGCATATATGGAAACAAATATGTTTAAGGTTTGGTGTTTCTTAGTTTTTTAGGGGGGTTCTTGTTCCTTTAGTAGTGATGAATATATTCAGACTGATAGTAGTCCTTTCCTCTGTTATCTGTAATGTAAAGGAAGCTGACAGGGCGCTGGTATCCATTCAGCTCCATTGGTTCCAGTCACCTAAGCAAGATCTCTGTTCTGAACCAAGTAGGTGCCAAAGGAGAATTTTTATCTCTGCCACAATTAGAGGCGTTTCAGGAAAATGGCCCATGTGATCACTGAATGAGTGCAGATTTCAGTAATGCTTTTGGATGGCAGAGGTTTTTTTTTTTATTCCTTGTCTCTTCTCTGAAATAATGATTTGTAGTTTTAAAAGCTTTGACCCAAGTTTTCCAGCTGGGTCAGCAGTGGTGAAACTTCTACTCTGAACTAAGTAGGCAAGATAATGTGGTTCACAAGCCAGAGGAGGTCTACATCACAATTTGTCCTGTCAGCACCTAAGAGCTGCCAGCAGTGTGCTGCCAGCAAGGTACCAGTGCTGATTACCTATGCAGCACTTGTGTGCAGGTTTTGGGGAACCCACGGCATGAGCTGCTACTGTATGAATGAACTCATGTTGGAGGGGGTAGAGGACATAGGAATATCCTGTAGGCTTGTACTACGGGTAAGGATTAGGGAAGAAGAATATTTGGATAGGGATGTGGGAAGGTGGGAGATATACAAATTAGGGTTATTGCAACACCTCAGCAGATGAGAGTATCAGTTTGAGAGTAGGGTCAGGCTGGGCACAGTGAGAGGCAATGGAGTATTGCAGTAGGAAGCAAGGGGAAGTATAGCTTGCATGGCTAAGCAGAACTGGCACTGAACGTGACACTATCAGAACTGAGC
Organism: Rhabdornis inornatus; assembly: GCA_013397075.1. Taxonomy (NCBI): domain Eukaryota; kingdom Metazoa; phylum Chordata; class Aves; order Passeriformes; family Rhabdornithidae; genus Rhabdornis; species Rhabdornis inornatus. The sequence continues at coordinate 388,393 of VWZS01006986.1, forward strand.
AGTCATTCTGGGAATCTGGATGCTTCATTGCTTGAACTGAAATCATTGTTAGTAACCCTGCTGCTAATAGTGGAACCCATACTGAGTTAGCAATTTTGACATCATGCTCATTGGGGTATCTTTGATCCTGATCTTAGAAATATGACAGGATTCTGTGTTCTCACTAGGTTTATTCTGCTACAGTCACAGAGGAGTTTATGGATCTGTCCTGGCAGAGCCTGTAAGAGAAGGTTCCTGGTTGCTTGGACTGGCTGATTGTGTTAATAAAGAGAGAAATATAAAGGTTGCCATTTTTTTTCAGTGTGCTAGACCAGATCAATAAGTTATTTTAATAAAAGTCAGTTGTTTAGAGCTGAAAACTTTACCCTGCATTTTCTGTTGTGATGTATGAGACCGCTAGCAATGGCAGGATGTCACTTCTGTGAGAGCTTGTGCCTTTTAAAGGAATAACCCAACTGTATGTTAATTTTAACTGAATTGTAATCCGATTTCTTTTGAATTCAAAATGTCAAGAGTACAGTTTATCTGGAACTTCCAAAGCTGCCTTTATATCCATTTGAAATATGACATTATAAATAAATTTTGCAAAGAACAATAAAAGTTTCAGACATTTTAGAACAAGCCTCAGATGATCCGGTTAAAGCAATGGCATGAACAAAGAAACTATTCAGCTTCTTTCTTGCTCTTTTCTTTCGTTCAGTATTTTAGGAGATGATGATAATGCCTTATGTATCTGGCAGGTTAGCAAAGCTAGATGATTTCAGTCCAACTTGCAAATTCTGTAATAGAAATTCTCTTGTGGGAAACACTTACCCATTTGTTTTCTATAGTTCATGCTAAAGGAACAGTAAAATGCTTTTCACTGAAAGAGAGTCAGGGAAAATTACTTTATGAGTGTGCTTTAAACCATTTGAGTTCTATTGGTCAGTAGCATTACCTCTGAACCTAAAAAAAGTGTGGACTAGCAAGTATGGACAAAACCGATGTTAAAACTTAATGTATTTCATCATATTATGGTATTTATTTGTGTGTTACTTTTTTATTCATGTGACATCTTTGTCCCTTTCCTTGCTTGGTATTTCTTTTCTTGCTTATCTGTAGTATCAAGTGGATTACAAGGACAAATTCATAGTATGGAGCATACTGAAAGTGACATGTCTTGTGGAATGCACCTTCTTCTACTTAGATCTTATTATTTCCTTATTGTAATTTCAACTGCTCAAAGAGAAAAGTCCTACCAGGAGAATTATTACTCCTGTTTCAAGTTATTTTAATATTTTAGTGCCTAGAAACCACTCTTTACCTTTCTCTTGATCACTGTCAGTGAAAGTTCTGTGAATACTTATTTGATAACTTGCATTATAATAGGTCATAGTGCATCTACCCTTATATTCATCCTTTTTTTTCATGTATCATGTACCCCTCGTTGCTGTTTGCTTCTCTTCATCTATCTCTATGCACTTCCTTTCTTCCCCCGCCCCTGCCCTGTACCCTCCCCTCCTCTCCAAGCCATTTACCCATCTTTCTTCACACAAAGGGCTTTGAACTTTTACCAAGCTGCTGATAATTCCCCAATGACTGAAGCTGTTAATCAAAAATGAACACAAAAGATTTGAGTGGGGCATTTCCCACAATAGAAGTCAGTCCTCCTGTTAACCTCACATAAGCAGCTGTAGAAGACAATGCTGGACTTTTTCCAGGATACTGTTATTTCTTGTACCCTGTTTGATACTCCATCTTTCGATTCATTAATTTAGTAATGGGTGGCTAGAAAATAATTTATATTTTCTGCTTAGGAGAAAGAAAGTTTTTGGGGGGTTTTGTTTGGTGGTTGTGATTACTTGTTTGTTTGGTTGGGTTTTTTTTTCTGTTCTTTTATTCACCCTGCTGTCTTTGGGCAGTGAAGATTGTCCATTTTGTAGTTCAGCCTGACTTGTCTTTTAGCTGATGAGTAGAAGCACTGGGAATAATTGTACTGTTCCTCTTTCTCCTCCTCCTCAGTTTTTAAAAATAATGTTCTGAGGAGAATTGCTTCAGTTTCTGACTAGTGGCTCAGCCTATTAAGATAAAATGATCCTGATTTTTTTTCAGCTACCTGACCTTTAAATCCATGCCAGCAGCATCCAGAAGTGGAAGAAGCTCTGGCTGGTTTCAGACTGTTTGGTAACACAATCATCAGCATCAAGCCCACTAGGCTGATCTGCTTGCTGCTTTTGGACCACAATGCAGTATCAGAACACACTTGGTTCTTGTTCAGATGAATTATTTTCTGTCTGTGCAATAACTGACAGCTGCAGGCAAAGCTTCCCACTTTCTGCAGGAATGTTTATGGGTGGCAAGAGGGTCAACTCTCTTCTTTGTCTTTCTTCACTTTGTTCCTCTGGTGTGTTCTCTTCAGTGTCTAAAATGCAAATGATTGTGTAGATGTGATTCAGGTAGTCACAAGCTACTGTATATATAAATTAAACTAATAATTCCATCAATTACAGAGAAGTCTTCCTCTGATTTTGTAGGCAAGCTGAGCATTCAGGATTTCTCTCTTATTCAAAGCTGAAAGCCTTGACTGTGCACTGGAGTCTTCCTACTAACAGTTCACTTGAAAGTGTTTTTCCCTGGTGTGGCAACTGATACTTTTCGAGTAGTTGATAGATGCTATGGTGAGAAAAGGAATTTGTATTTCTTCTTGTCCCATATAACTGACATGACTTTTCCAATGAAACTGGGAATGCATATGTTTGTGGCATCTGTGTGATTATTTAATATCTCTGAAGTTATGAATTGATACCTGTAGGTGACACAAATACTACACTTTGTCAGGCTGCTACTGTTTGTTGGGGGGTTGGATTTCCACTGTGCTTGGTATGATCTGAGCCTTCTTTTCCTTGAGCTGTTAACCAGGGTTTGAATGAACAACAAGAATGTGTCCTGTGCAGTGACTACTTCTGTTCTCTTTCCGATTGTCCTGATGGGTTTCACATTATTTGTCCCAGTTATTCAGCAGCTGTCTCTTTTTAAGGCTATGGTTGAATGGCAGGAATAAATAGAGCATATCTGATCCTCTTTGATAGAGGTTGCAGTCAGAGCAAACCATTCTTCTGCCATTGTCCTTCGTAACAAAATATATTTAAATAGTCATGTTCTTCACGACGGAGTACTTTGGCGTGCTTTAATTTCAGCATTATTAGTCACTGCCCATACATGATACGAGTGTTGGTGGATGGAGTGGGAGGAAGAAGAAAGATATTTATAACAAATTAGAGCTTCCTCCCCTGATGTGCATTACTATGTCTGACCAAGAAACCTATGACTTAACTATTCCTTTTGCATTTTAGTATGTTGTTTGCCTTAAGGCACAGTTAGTTATTCAGTTTGAATTTCTAATGCTATTTTTAAAAGTCTCAGAAATGCAAAAGGAATTGCAGGCTTTTAGCAGTGTTAGTGGTGAGATACAGAGGGAAGAGATACTAGTGTAATTAACAGTTCAATGTATTCATTAGCTCACAGAATCTTAAATAATACTCTGATGCTGTTTTCCATAACTGAGGGAAGAAAATTATATTATCATTGAAAGGTTTTTTCAACTAATTATTTTTATTTTCTTATTGTGATAAATGGTTAGGCTAAAACTGGGGGGAGGGGAGGAGCAATGATGAGGATGGACAGCATGGTGGGAGGGGCAGAAAAAGCCCATCCTTACTAAGGTTCTCTGCTAATTAATCTTTGTTATGACAAAGAAAGTTTAATCATGTACATAATAACAGGATTTTCAACTTAAGCAATGCTTAAATTAGAGAATTTATGCTTTTCAGTTAGGGTATGAACAGTTCTTTAAATAACAGGATTAAAAGAGTTAGATGAACAGAACTAAATTCGTGGGGTATGTGAACTGCAGCCCACACACACTACATGTCCGGCATAAAGCAAATCCACACAATGGGCAACTATTTACTCCAGCACTTTCAGCCCTGTCTAACAGTCTGCATTTCAATTTGTCATTATACCCTGAATGTGTTCACTTCATACTGTGGTATTTGAAATCTGCCCTGTGGGTTTCATTAAACTTTCTGTAGTGGTGTTATGCATCCTACTTGTTGGTTTCATTGTTGTAAGGTGAAGATGATCTTCCATATCCCTATGTCTGGCCATTGTTTCCACGACCAGTTCAGTGCAGCTTCCTCAGCACAAACTGCTCTCCCTTCTCCCATTGTCCAGGACAGGGTGACTTCTGATGTTTGCTTAGCTTTATTGTTTCTTTCCCATTATTGTTGGACTCTCATGGTAATACTTGGCACTTTTGCTGACTTTATAGAGTAGGATGTGATGTCGTAGAGGAGGGGACAGGGCTACCCAAATTTTCTCAATTGCAGGGAGGAGCTGCCCAGGTGTGCTGAGGGGCCTGTACTCAGGAAGAGAAACAGGGAATCCTCCACAGTGAGTAACCCCACTTTCAAGTGCACACAGTTTCCTTCATGGCCGTGTCCAGTACAGTGTAGTATCCTCTCCTGTCCTTTCCAGTTTGCCCTCTGGAATGTTCCCAGTTTGGTTCTATTTTCCCTTTATTTTGGTGTATTCTCATTTTACCTTGTACTTTATCTTCTTTCTGAAGGTTAAATTTTCCATTTTTGTCTCTTCACACCATTAATCTTTTCTCATCCTAGTCTTAATCTTTATATGCATTGTCATTTTTCCAATGTGTCATTGTTGTTCTGTCACTAATATATCATATAATTTCTCTTCCCATGTGTGCAATGGCCCTTTTCCCAGCCCTGTGCAGTTTCTTCTGTCCTTACTCATTGCTGTACTTTTACTCTTTCCAACCTTCTCTTCTTTCTCCTTTCAAATCACCTTTTGGTTTTCCTTTCCTGATGGGTTCCTTATGAATCTTGCCTATTGATGTACATGAGACAAGCTCAGTTCAGCTCCCTGACCTTTCTAGTGCTACTTTCACCTATACCTTTTCCTTTGTGGAACTGAAAGTTAAAGGATACAAAGCACATCTGTAACAAAGAATTGAAGGATTTGGTAAACTGCGTTTTGGCTGTGAAAGAGAACAGGAAAGAAATCAGAGCAGTAAAATGGCAGAAAAGGGCTGAGCTGGTCAAGCTGTAGTGAGTAGGCAGTCTTTGGCTTTAGGTGAGCTGCTAAATTACAGCCCTGGCCAGCACCCTTCACAGTTGGACTGGTGTGATATGATGTGGTGGTGTCTCTAGTTCCTAGTGGGCAGGTATCCACATAGTAGTAGCTGCTTTCACAATTGCCATTATTTGGTAACTACTACAGAGAAGCTCAGGATGATTTGAATTAGACCAAACTGATTTCATAGTTACAGAGGGTAGAAATGCAAGTTTTGGCTGAGATATTTTGGCAAGGTGCTCTGGGAAGCTTGATTGCTGGGGCCTGTGCTGCACCTTTTACTGCTGATTGAAGGGTTTTGTTTTCCAGGGCTATCAGTCTGGCATTTTACATGAGCAAAAGAGTAGCTGTTTGTTTAACAGCATAAAACTGATGGGGACAAAAAGGAAGTGGAAAATCAGAAAAAATCTTACAAGATGGTTCTGTCTGTAAAGAGAACTGAGTTACTTTGGGCTCAATTGGAAAAGGCAAAGGAGTGGAAAACTGAACTGAACTGGAAAAATATACTGCACTCTGTCATGTAGCATCTTGTGTGCTGTGACTGTTCTGACTGCTTCATTTTTCATTGTTTTTAGAATAAAAAGGCATTTTAAAATTGAAACCCCACTGTGTCAATGCTTACAGTAGCTCCTGGTCTACAAATGGAAGGTTTTAGCAAATTTTTTTTCCTGAGGTCGTGGCAAAGCTAAGTGTAGAATAGTCAAATGGCCTCAAAGAATTCTAAAGTAATAAAAATCAAAGAAAGTGCTAGTGGGTTGGTTTTTTTTTTTTTTCTCTTTGGCTCTTGTGTTTTATGTATCTTCCCTCATGCCTGAAAGAAAATCTGTTGCTGTGTCATAAAACCATTGCGTATTCCAATTCTTTTATTTGTAACCTGGTAAGAGTTTTCCCAGGCAGATGTAGCAGATGATGTACGAAAGCAGCAGTAAATCTTTTTCTTGCTGCAGTTTCCTGGGTTGTATCTGGCCTTCCAACAGGCTGAGGACTCCAGTCTCAGCACTGTCATTCCCTGCCTTTTACAAATGACTACATAAAAACCTGCATGATCACATAACCTTCAGATTCACAGGACAGCTGTGTCTTGTCACTTACATTTATTATTTCTTTTTAGGCATTGGAAAAGTATCCCAATTCACCAATGACTGCAAAACAAATACTGGAAGTCATTCAGAAAGAAGGGTTAAAAGAAACAAGGTCAGTGTTTATATGTTCTGTATTTCTGCTATCTGTGAAAACGATCTAGGAATGGTGTATAATCTTTGCAAAACTTCAGGTGCTGGCTTAATTGATTTCCAGTGTCAAAGTGGGAAATAGAGTTGATGGGTTTTGATTGTTAGTTCAGGGCTTTTAAAAGGGTTAGTGACTATCCTAACTTTGTATCTGACAGAAGGGGTCCGTAGGCCAGCTCCAGTGCGATGGCCTGTCTTTAGAAAGACAGTGTCATTTGCTCAGACAGCCGAGTGCTACATCTCATTTTTGCTTAAGGGCTGAAGCTCACTCATCAGCTGGGTTACCTCTGCCACTGTGTGCATGTAGAAAGTGCAAGATGAAGCTTGGTGCGCTTCTCACTTGGGTTTATGTCTGGCACTTAAATCACTGTTAAGACTTGTTGAATTTGTCTGTGGTAACAAGAGATTGTGCTGATAAAGAACTGGGAATGGAAGAAGAGGGAGGTTTGGATGCTGGGAGCTAGTCTGTGTCTGCAGAGCATGGGTACAGTAACTGATACAGCAACTCAACTTGCTTGATAACAACATACTTAAAATGTAGATCTAAGTGATAATAATTACCGTTTTAGAGGATAGATGTGTTATCCAGAGACTGTGGAAATCAATCAGTTGTCTTCCATTGCTGCCTGGTTCAGATGTACATGCAGCTTTTTTTTTTCTCGGAGCTGTCTATGTACTTGCTAGGTCCTGTAGTGACCTTCCAGTGGAAACTTGGGCAGGAAATGAAAATAAGGAAAAACTGGTTGCCTGGCAGGGGTCTCCTATAAGATGCAATTGCCTCTTCTTCAAATATTATAGTAAAATTTTCTGGTTTAATAAATGAATACTTGTTGCTGTCTCAAAGCAGAGGGAGACATGCTTTTATTTTAATTATATTCTTCCAGTGTGGAACCTAAGGTTCAGAGTAAGAGAACTTCAAACTCCATGTAAAGGTGAACCAGAAGTAACCATGGGACATATTTTTACTGGCTTCACTGTTGGTCCTAGGTAACAGAACAGTACACAATCTGTATGATTGTTTGCACAGCATAACCATGCACTTCTTTGTTAGCAGCCTTATAACAAGCTCGTAATAGCTATATTTTGATAAAATTGCAAAAGAGATGGTATGGGAAGTGAAATTGAATTTGCTACCTTTTACAGATTTAAAGTGCTTTAGTTCCTGTTGAGAAATTGCTTTGAGTGTATTTGGCAATGATTCCAAGGAAGCAAGGGGATGAAAACTTTTCAAAATGAATGTCCAAACGTGTTATACCGCAATGATTTGCATACAAAAACAACAAAAATGCAAGAAAACACAATTTTGAAAATCTGTTCTACTGAGATACTGTTTCTCACAGCAGTGAATGAATTACTTTCTTCTTATGTCTTGCGATATGAGAATTGCCTGGGAGGGGCTCTAATGCCTGCTAATAGCATTTCTTTGTAATTTTAAAATTCTTGTTTTCGTGATCAGTGCATGAATAAAATTTTGAGTGGAAAACCTATGGAAAGGAATGAAGGCAATGTTTTATATTTTAAATATAGAAAAAGTCAAAGCCCTTTTTAATTGCTGCAGAATGAATAGTAAGAGAAAGATTCCTTTGAAGAGGTTCCAAATGAGATGGTCTTTCATTTCTTCAGTTACTAAGAAACTGAGAATTGCAGAGAAACAGGAAAGAAATTCAGATTTGTTCTGATTTTTATTCATGGTACGTGCAGGTATATGTGACAGTGTAGTAGATTGCAGGATGCTGTATGTGCTCATGAGTTCTAGAAAACTTTGAAGCATGAAATTCAATGTTCTTTATACTTGAAATATTTTCATCCTAGGCTTCTGGCCTAAGCATTCTAAATTCTGCAATTGTAAAAAGAGAAAATGTTGATTCTGTATTGATTTCTAAATATTTGGATTTTCATTTATCTTCTGATTTAATGTAAAAGTTGTGGTTTTGCTGCATTTTAATATTGATTAGGGACAAACTTCCAGAGTTACCTGAGTGCCTAACTCATAATAGGAGCCAATAAGGGGTTTGGCTTCATAAACAGATTTGTTGATTGGGCCTCAGTATGTCGGTAATGTTTGGTTTTCACAGTACTTGAATTTAGAGTCTCCTGCTTGCTTCACCCAGCTCTGCAATTTCTTTCAGTACCTTCCTGCCAGTTGATGCCTTTGCTGTTACTAAAGATGGTCTTTCCTGGTCTCTCTGCTGCAGCCAGCTAAGATGAGCAAGGGATGTAAATTTATGATGTGCAGTCACCTGGCCATAAGCAGTAGAATGGCACTAGCATATTTTATTCTGTATTGATCTGTGTATTCGTCCAAGTCTGAACTTGTGCCAAGAATATGTTACTACTCTAATACACTTTACTTATTCCTTTTTACTGATTATCATTGTCAGTAGAACCTTGGCGATTCTACATTAAGTTCTTAAAAAACTCTCCTCTTTACTCTTCCATTTATAGATGAATGAGGTTAATTGTCTTAGTCATTTTTCATATATATTGTAGCATTAATTAATCTAAAGCTTTTTGCTGTGATAATAAATCTGAAAGAATAATGTATGATTTTCAGCCATCTCATTGTCATTATGTGTAATCTTAAAAAAAACAGTCAGACTATTCATCCTCTTTTTCTTTTTTTGCCATAAAGGCATCAAGTTGCACATTTATTTTTGTATTACTCATATAATTAAATACAAAAGGATTAAATTCCAAATTTACAAAGCAGATATACATTAGAAAATAAACCAAAAAACTCTACTGATATACCCTGTGAGAGGTTATACACCTACCTTGTTTTTTACATCTTGGGGAAGAAACAACTTATTTTTGTTTCTTAAACATCTTTCCTGTTGTGCTCGTTGGTTGTAAAATGGTCAGCAGGCAGGCAGTTCTTCTGCTACCTAGAAGGTGCAAAAACTTTTAAGGTAAACCTTTCACGGATGTAGAAAATGTATGGCTTTCTTCTGTGGGTGGTGGCGGGGAGGGAGAAGTATTTACTTAACATTCATGCCTGTGCCGATGGTGAACAGTGTCAGGCCAACAGACCTGGACACTGAAATTTCTTTACAAGGAAAACAGACAGCAGCTCTCTTCAGAGCACAGTACTCTGGATTTTCTGTCCTGAAAACACTTCCTTGTCCTGCTGTCAATTTCTAGGCTCACCACCTGCTGTCCATACGCCCTAGCATGAGCTTTTGCTGATTCTGCTAGTGTGACACAGTCAGAGTATGATCCACTCTCGCCTCAGTGCTCCTTTTCTCCTGTGCCCCTGCCTCATTAGTTGTTCTCCATCTTGCATTTCATTACTTATTCTTGTTAAGCTCTAAAATTTCCTTTACTGAATTGTAGTTAGGTTTTCTGCAGACTGTTTCTCAAATTCAGTAAAATTGCTTTAACAATGTACTCTTGTCATCCAGCATGCATGCAGCTTTTCCAAGCTTTAGTGTCATCTACTTAGTAGAACTTGCTTTCTTTTGTAGCATTATATTTCTCTTTGCTGATGGAAGTCTGTGGGAAACAGTGACCAAAAACTTATTAAGTTGGGCTATATGATACCTACTGCTAGTTTCTCTAGTTACAGGTCTGCTGCTATGTCACAAAGAATATTTTGATAGATTTGAAGTAACTTGTTCTTGACAGGCCTATATATTACTCAACTTCTTATCTGTTAAATGTTTCCAAATAATTTTTATTATGTATTTTGGGGGAATTGAAATTCAGTTGCTGCATCTCTGCTTCTTCGGACCTGTAATTTTTCGTATTTTTTGAAAAAGCTAATCACTGAGTGTTTTCCATTCTTTTGGAATCACTGTATCCTCTACAAATTCTCAAAAATTACTATTGTTAATTCTGAGGCTGATACAGTCAACTTTAATTACCTATGGTGAATTTCAGCATATTTAACTGATGTGAGAATACCTGATTTATGTAATTATCATCTAATCAATTTTCCCATGTTTATTCCTGGTGTTGGTTTTAGCAGCTGTCTAATCATAGACACATTTCTGATTAGACATTAGAACTCCTGTGCTTTGAGTATAAGTACTCAGTGCCAACCCCTTCTTGGAAGGGCAAGTCAGTTTCCTTTCTGCTAGTGTGCGTACAGAAATTTCTTTGTGCATGTTGTGTGGGTGAGTTTGCTGAAGTTTAATTTCCTGAAGCCCTTTTTCTTCTTTTTGTGTTCTCTCTTGTTTTCCTAAAAATGAAGAATCATCCTTTCATGAATGCTCAGTGTTTTAGCTTCTTCTTCCCCACAGGTTCAAGTTAACTTAACCTCGTACAGTTCCAGATGCTTTTCTGTCCCTGTCTTTCTTTTCTCTTGGTTTTGTCCTTTTCTGTTCATTACCTGGAAATTGCCTGTAGAACCAACAGAAGTAAGCTGTCTGTTCTGTTCTGTTTAGAGCACTGCACCTTTGTGAGGAATAGGACCAATTGAAGACCACTAAAATTATCAGGGAGATAAAAATAAGACAGAAGCTGGTATGAATTAGTTGTTTGGATTAAGGAAGAGAAGATTGAATATAGGCATAGTAAATCTTCAGCTGCACAAAAGATAGGAAAAGGGTGAAGGAGTAAGTTATCCTGAATGTCTGTTATGGACAGAACAAGAAATAAGGCCTTTAAATTGTAGAAGGAGAATATGCCAGTTAGAAAGTACAAAGTTTGGTTTTTTTTAAACAGGAATCATTAATTCCTGTCACGAGCCGTGGAAGAGATGTGAAAGGTTGGTAGGTCTCACCACAACCCAGTGTAGCAATGTGTCTGTCAGGAATTATGTAGATTTGGTTGATCCTGCCTTGAACTAGGGAAATGAACTAGTCTATCCCTTGATCCATGTTTTTCTATGTTTTTTCCAGAACAGTTTTCAGTACTTGGGCCATACACATTGTTTGAGTCCTAGGGGAGAATATCCAGCCAAACTCTGATAAGTGTTTGATGCTAATAACCCTAGATTATGTCTTGGCTTTCTGTAGTTTCCTTTCTCCTTTGCATGGTGAGGCTGGGAAATTGACTTGTCCGGATAAGATTAAAGATTCTCAGTACAACTTAAAAGCCAATAAACTTTCAGAATGGGACAAGCTGCTTAATTTCTTGGCGTACAACTGTAGCCCACAGCTATGATAGCTATTTGCTTTCCTCCTCCACTAAACTCAGGACTGTGAACACTGGAATGGGATAATTTCATAGTGTTTTTGCTATTCAGCTGGAGTAATTGACTGCTGTATGGTCAACTAACTTGACCATGACTTATTCTGTTCAGGTAATTCATAGAAGAGTTTTTAAAAGTTGCTTTGTCTCAGTCTGTTTTCCGTTTTCCTGTAGGAATCTTAAACTTCTATCTCTTCATGTTTCGTTGTTGATCTTAACTTCAGCTATGGGAATCAGAGAACCAGTTGTGCTCCTCCTCTTCCTCTGTTTTTTCCTCTGCATATTTTGCCTTTTTCTTTGCAAGACTAAGCGATTTATTGATTTATTGTTGTGACAATAGTCTTTCAGAAGACTAAGAGATGCTTGCCACTGGCACTGGCAATAGAGCTGTTTTCTTCTGCACTCCACAGTGTTGATGATATTTATCATGAATGATATCATACCATATTAAGTCTTCTGAGCCTAGGAAAGCAGTGCAAAGTATGACCCTAATAAATTTCAAAGACACTCTGACTAGATTTACAGCCTTTGTGCAGAAATATGAAACTAGTGGGTTAGCTAGAATGAAACCCACTTTGAACTGCAGAGTAGAGTCATCAATGGAATAAAACACATGATCCGTGCAGGGTCTGTCTTTAGCTTTGAAGTTAGAGGGGTCTTCTGAAAATGTTACCGTCACTTGTGAATCCTTTGATCTTTCTGACAGTGTCTCTTTAAACCTTTGCATTCTTCTTCCTTAGAGCTATTGACTTTAAAAAAATCCCTTCTGCATGCTGCTGTTTCTGTAAATAAGCTAAATGAGCTGGCAACTGTCTTCTGTTGCTTATTTCAGGTTCTGTTTTCAGGTTCTGTTTTCAGGTTGTTTTATTGTGTGCATATAGACAGAATTTTTTACTTTCTTGCTCTGTAAAGTCATTCCAAGATGTCATTGTAATTCATAATTTTTAAGTCACAGTTTTTATCTTTCACTTAAAAAAGAAAAAAAAAAAAAAACCAAAACCAAAAAACAAATGCCCTGCAATGACCAAAACCACTTAAAAATTTAATTGAAAGAACCACAGTTTTTGTCTTAAGGCTGTGGTTGCCAGTGGAAGAGCACAGACAGTTAGGAGGCTTCTGTGGTTGCATATGTCTGATAGAATTTGTTTGGGAGCCTCTTCAGCTGAAGGGAGTGTATTGTTTTGTCTGAAGGTACTTATTCTCTGCAGTAGACTGAAAGGAAGCCATGATGGAAAGAGAGGGAGAAAGCTATTCAGATTCTTTTCCTTGGCATTATTAGGTTGATTTTCATGCTTCTACAGATGTGGCTTTTGGCTGTAAAGCAGTGAAAGAAACAAACTTCAGTACAACCTGTCTTTCTGCATAAATTCACTTCAGACATGTCTTTGAAATGCTGTTCTTTCCAGTGTAACAACAGACCACCTAATTTGGTAGGCAGTTGTGATAGCAGCAATTTGCCAGCTGAAAATCTCAGGCTTGCTCCTTCTTGCCTAGACAATTCCCAGCATAGTTATGTGTGGTGTAGTTTAACCTGGTAAAAACTGGTGGGTTTTCTATCTTGTATCCAGCATTGGAACTGTAACCTGCATAATCACATCTCTGTCATCTCTGTAATAATTATTTCAGTTTTTGTAAGTGATATAGCCCTAGAACAGCTAAGGTATTAACTCAAGCCTAAGATCAGGGTTGTGAATTTTTGATTGCATATTGCTATATTGTGATTACCCTACTATTTAAAGCTTGCCTATATCTGGGTAGCAGTAATCCCACCTTTGTATTGATTTAGAAAACTGGTTTTGAGCGAGATGTAGAACACATGTAAAATAATAAAACCTCAAATGTTTTCCCTCAGGGAATTACAAAGATGAAGAATTTTTTAGTGATGGTGAGTCTTCCATTGTGTATACCTATATATTTCAATATAAGACATTTAGCTACCTGAAATGTTGGGGTTTTTTTTGCCTAAGCCACCATTATCCTAATTTTTTTCCTCTATATTTTAGTATTTTAGAAATTACCTGGAGTGTTTTATTTGTTTTAATGTTGCTCTTCTTTCCTTCACAGGACAGTGGAGTCTCTATCTAGGGACTTTAATAAACGGTCCAGTAAAATCAGTCTGCATGCAGTGGTTCTTATAAAATTATCTTTATAATTAAGGTGTGAATTTAATTTTGAGTTTCAGATGATAAATGGTCTAGCTTAAATTGTAAGTACCTTTTGAGTATGACACAGAATACTTTGGAGGATACTGTTCTTACTGATAAGAGTCTTAATTGAGCATATGTAAAAAGAGAGTGGAAACAGAAGCAAAGCAATATTTATCAAAGCTATATGTAGAGCTAAGAATATAACCTGGTCCTTGTCTCTTCCACTCCCAGTGTCCCGTCCATTAAATTGGTGTTGCCTGTGCAGTATCTGCTAGTTCCCATCTACATGCAGTCCTGTGTCCCATGAGTTTCTGCAAGATGAATCTTCCTGCTTTCTCGTACAGGGTCACCCACCCCATGGTCTCCAGTTACCCTGATCTGCTGTCATCCTTTTTCCCTTCCTTTGTGAACTCAAACTCCATTCCCTGTGCCTGAAATTTTCTCAAATGTTACATTGTAAACATCCCAGTATTTATTTCATATTCTGACTTGGGGCCAAGCAAGCATTTTTCCTTAGTTTGGTTCCAGGACCAGTTATAAGAAAATAAAGCAATTCCATTTTTTTGCCATGTCTGGGACCTTCAACTGATGGTTTAGAAAAATTCATATGGTTTCCTCTTTTGTACTTAGCCCTTGATTTGTCATTATGTTAAAGTTTGTTCCTGCATTCTTGAGTCAACTGAGATTTTAGAACAGTCAATTCTCTTTTCTTTAAGATTAACGTGTTGCTGTTACTTTTCCATATGCACTTTTGCCCATTTAGTGTTCAGGACTTTAGTTTTCCATTTGGTACAATATTGCTCTGTATTTGGATGCTAAAGCATGGATGGTAACTAGCATTCCTTCTTTCATGTAAATTATGGGAAATAGTCTTGCTTGTTTTTTTTTGTTTTTGTTTTTTGGTTTTTGGTTTTTGGTTTTTGAAGAGCTTTTATAAACCATTTTGCTTTCCATCTATTAACAGTTCTGCAAAATGTATCTGCAAAGATTGGGAAAACAGGTATCCAGTCTATGTGACACAATTGTCTCCTAGGTGCTATTAAACTATTTTTATTTTACTTGTGCTATTTAGGTTTATGCTCCTTCCACACAAGCCTAATCTGTGTATAAAACACTGTATGAAGCTTTTTAAAATTTGGTTGATGCTTTCCTGGTAAGGGAAAGTGATCTGTACAATTGTTAAATATTCAAGTTATAATACATTATATCAAGTTATAATATTCAGAGGATATGCAAAAAATTTAAAAGTTTGGTTTTCTTACCTGTAATGTAAAAAATAAGGAAAACGTATGATAGTTAGATTTTGTGATGTGATAAACTTTTCAAGTTCTAAAGATTTATATTGCAAATTTTTTTTAATGTTTAAGTGCACCCAAGTCCTTCCTCCATATCACAGCCTGTTATTGTGAAATTAAGATCTCAATTAATTTTGTGTTAAAGATACTCCTTTTTTTAATACAAGTGGAAATCCAACAACTTAAATGTAACAAATAATGTGTAGAAATGAAGATCTTAAAAGATTTATTAGTTTTGTGCAGTCATGATATCACTTCCTCTTAAAGGCTGTTTTATTTTGAAGTATGAGGTAGACATCAGCTGTGACTAGATAATGTAAATTTGTCAGCAATTCCAGTGTTGCTTTTCATAGCGTAGTGATTCCTTTATCAATATATTTTTATGTTTAATGTAAAAATTGAAGTTGTGTTGGTTTTTTCCTGTGTTGTGTCTCTCTCACTGTAGACTACTATGGAAAGAGATTGAAGAGCAACAATGTAGTTAAGGCTGATGAAAAGAGAAACCTTCTACATTATAAATTGGTGTTACCAAAAGAGTGTATGGTGTCCTATCTGTCTTCCTATATTTCTCCTAGATGGTATGACTACACTGTATGCTACAGATGATTTTTCCTTTAATGTTTCAGTATTTTGAAAGGTAACTCTGCATTAAAAATAGTGTCCCTTTTTCAAAAAGAGAAATTAAATAAAAATATCTAAGAGACCCAAATGCATTCAAAATAATCAGATACTCTCTGAAGTTACATCAGGAAAATTTCACCATATCTTCAATCCATCCTCCCAGCAGGGAAAGTTTTAGGGTTGGTTTATTTGTTTGGGGTGGAGGTTTTGGGTGGTTTGGTGGCTATTTTGTTTTGTGTATGTGTAGTATGTTTCCTATAATGTAGTGTATTAAGCCTCAATTAAAAAAAAAATATGAAGAGAAGCAGTTTTCCAGTCTACAGACTGTTTTCTTTCCTTTTTTCCAAAGTCTGGCTGCAGTTGTATAAGCATGACTGTGTGAAAGGTAGGTAGATTAAATGCGATCCCTGATTCTACTGCCTTAATCAAACTCTTTTGCCAGCATCAGTTTAAGAGAAGCAAGGACATAGAAGAGCTTTCCAATAATGGTTGTCCATTGTTGTCCAGACATAACATTTTCAAAAATGTTCTAGGGAAACTGAAAATTGACAGAATGTGTTTTTCTTTCCATCATTATCCTGAAATGAATATGTACCACATATTAACAGTAAAGTACAGAGGTAATAAACCAGTGGTTTTGAAATAAAAATCAGAAGGAAGAGAGCTTAATATCAGTGCAATTGATAAAACTAATAGATATAACTGATGCTGGTTAGGATCAAAATGTAAGAATCTTGTGGAGTAGGCAGTAACCTTGCTCAGCTCTCTTGTGCTTGGAAAAGGCAAGACTAATCTACTGGATTTACTTCAGGTAGTATTTGGACAAATGCAATTCAATACATAAGCCTGACAGGACCAGCCATGTATATAAAAATTTCAAACACAGAAGGATACAGACACTTCAGCTAGAAGGAATCACCTTTTGAATGTACACTCTGGTAAAATATACTTAGGAAAAGAATTTAATCGGTTGAAGGCTTAAAACCTGCAGTGAAAATTGAAGTCTGGCTGAGAACTTGAAGACATGCTTGTGTTTAATGGATTTATGAGCTTTTGTTGCACCATACAAGTAACCTAAGAAGCTGCTTTTCCTTGCAGGTGTAAAATGAATTACTCTAGGTTTCAACTTGCCATTTCTGATTGAGATTTATTTGTTGGGCTTGAATTTTTTTGGCATTTGTTTTGTTCTCTGTGTTTGACTTTCGCATTGAAAAGTTAGTATTTAAGCCTTTTATTTATTACTGCTTTGAATTTCATTTATCCCACAGCTGACTTTTGTCTTTATTTCTAAGCATTCTGTCTTAAGGGACATGCACAACATCCCACAAAATAGTATAATCTTCTTTATGCTATTTCTAGTATTCCATAGCAACTGAGAGGAAAAAAAAGAGACTGAACTGAACAGTACAACACAGGCAATTCATTACAGATTTTCCGCTTAGTATTCAGTAAATTGTCAAGTCTTTATTTTCCTCATTAGCATATTTTTCACAGAGCAGAAGCATACCCATTTCTGGCAGACTGAATTAAATCTGTTTTACTTGAATGTGAAAGAAGAAAACATTGTCAGGCTTTCTATGAAGGCATCATTTTCTAGTAATAATTTATTTCTCTGGAAGAATTTGCTGTGGATGTCTTTATGTTTCTATAAAGATATGGGTGTGTATGTTTCAGTCTACCTGTAATTAAACCATTCCTTAGCTGTAGGGGGAAAACCACAGAAAAATCGATGAGGTTTTTTTTTGTTTTTTTGTGGGCTTTTTTGGGGTTGTTTTTCGTTTGGTTGGTTGGTTTTTTGGTGTTCATATTGCATGAGCTGAGAAATTTACTACTTCTCTTTTAGAGAGGTTGATGGCTATGCACTGCCACATGTAACTTAAAATTTTGTAGTACATTTTTGTAGACTCAAGCCCCCAAAAAAGCCTCAGAATTTCACTGTCTGAGGACAATGAAAAAGGTCAGGTATAACTATCCAGAAAATTTTTTACATACATGAATTTCTTTTCTTTCTAAGGCTAGCTGATAGCAATTCCATTTTATTCAAGTCTCGTAGGTAGTCTTAATTACTGTGAAATTAAATTACATGCATTCTTGTCATTTCAAAACAGAATTTTAAAAGTGCCTGAACATATTTTGCTTGCTTATGTACTGTCATGTGAAGTAAAAATGTTTTATTCAAGATCCGATTTTTCTTTCAGCAGTTTAGAAAGCTGTCTTCTATTTGTAATCCCAATATACTCTGCATTGGTCACCGTCTGTTTTATGATAGCTGTATGCTAGAACCACTCGTTATGTGGCTGACAGATATTTACAATATTAAAAGACCACTGGGGACCAAAATGTATACCTCAAAGGAAAGTAGAAATAGAAGAACTTAAAAACTGCATGTATGAAATTGTGTTTATGGGCTTGAGCATGTAAATAACACCTACAGACACAAAGTCATCACCTTACATGTACAGATGCCCTTATATGTATATAAATTGTAAATCACAAAATTTTAGTCAAATACATCCTTTGCTCAGTTATTCCAAGAGCTGAGTATGGGAAAGAGCTCAAATGATCTTCAAGAACTGTTTGGCTCTCAATAGCTAAAAGAGGACAAGTTGATTTCTCCCTCCTTTCCTTTGATTGTCATTGTATTTGTAATATGAGGAAAGGAAAATAGGTTCTAGTAGCTCTTTTCACTAAGTACTATCTCCCAGCAAGGAAAAAACAAGTGCACATAGCTGAGTCACCCTATTTAGGATCTTGCAGCATCCATAGCTGCTGCTGCATCATTAATGTTTCAATAAGCTTGCTTAAGATACAGTTATTTGTTATCAGAATCCATGGAGATACACCATTCAGAGATTCACTGGCATGCTTTTATATTTAATTAGCAAATAAAATAAGTGTGGGATCCAGACACCTATTCTCTCTTGCAAATGGCCTATAATACTTGCTATTCCTTCCTTTCTTTTTTTGATGTTACCAATATACCTGGAGTTTTTGTTTTCTAGACTGCTAAATACTTTAGGTAAGCATTATCAAACATGAAATCATCGTGTAAAAAATAATGTGTCGTCTAGAGTGACAGCCAGGAAGTTTTTGAGAAGTTACCTTAAAGAATATGTGACAAGCAGGAAGTTGTTGTTTTGCTTTTGTTACTTTGTTTTGTTAAAGGCTGCTTGTTTTCTATCAGGGAAATTTTCCTTGGCCAGTGAAAATTCGGCAGTTTCAAAGTGTATTTGTACTCCTAATTGTCTGTCCCCTTCATCCAAAGGTAGCATCACTAAACCCAGTCCAATCATTGATCTTTCTCTGTTTGTAGTAGTAGCTGATATAAATATAAACTGTTGCATCAAAATATCATTCAGTCAAATGATATACTGAACTATATAAACTGGTGTTGGTACAGGGTTATTTGTGCCCAAGCTACAATCCAGGAATTAATGACATGATTGGTACTGTTAATTAATTTATTATTCTACTTCTCATTCAATTTTTATTGAAAGCAGAAAGCAATTTTGGGCTACGACTGAAATTTTTTTTGTGATCCACATTATTTTAAGTTCCTTTGGCATGTGTATCTCAGCTCCTTCATTCAAAGGGACTTTATTAAGAACTTCAGCAAGCTTCCTTTCACGTGGAATGATGTGACTATCAAAAATTACTAGTTTGAAACTTTTATTTTTGTTATCAATGCCATATTTTCACAAAATATTTCATGGTTTCTTTTGTTATAATTTGAAAACATTGTATGTGACATTTTGAAATTAGATTGACTTCTATTTATAAGTTAAATAGAAATTTAAGTTTCCCAGTTCCAGACTTAAGGAGCTGTCTTAAGTCAAAGAAGAATGAGGAGATCTACTAATAGACTAATTTGCAACAGCTGGAGTAAGTTAAAACACAAAAATAAAAGTATCTGCTTGGTCCTTTGAGGGAAGGAAAAAAGTTTTACTGTGCTGTTTTGCCAAGTTAAACTCCCTGACGTACTACAAGCATAAATTAAACATTTTACATCAATGCAAATATTTTAATTTGACACAGTACAATAAATCATACATTGCTATATTTTTAAAGGTACAGGGTGTACTGTGATTGCCCGTACTGTGTTTGTCTTTAGGCTTTTCTTACAGGAAAGGGCTCTTAGCAAAAATATTTTATGCAGTATTAGTCAGCAAAGTTGTAGTAGTTACATTTATATTAATGTTCAGGGTGAAACTATGGCCTTGCTTATGCAACTAATTTTCTAGGAATAAGTATTTCTGGAAAACAATTTGCTTCAGGTCTAATTTTATTCATGATTATTCCCAGCTTCCTTATTCTTTGTATCAGTTTTATTTTTCTGCCTGTTTTGGTGATTGCGTAAATCATTCTCAAGTTCTGATTGACTCTTCAATTACAAGAATAATGAGAAAAATCTTCTGTAAGGGAAGGAATTATTCTTTTTATTCATTTATTCTTTCACATGATACGACAGACTTTAGAATTTATTCTTTTTCAATTGAATGTGAATCGAAGGTGTAGAAATAGGTTGTTCTTTTATGTCCTAGCTTTCTCATTTTGGATGTTAAAAATAAACGTGGCTTCTGCATAATTATGCCAGAATTTGACATTTAGTTTCAAAATTCTGAATTCCTTCACTTAGAAGTTATGTCCTAACTGAGAACTGGAGAGAAGGAGCAAAGAAGCTGTGGAGATTTTCCTGCGCTTTGGTGAATAAGAAGGCATAAGATATGGTGTACTTTCTTTGGTTTTGAATAGAAATGGACAAAACTAAAATTAAATTTAGGGATTTCAATTGTTCTTGCTTCACAAAAAAGGATTAGTATTCTTTTATATTTCTGCTTTAAAAGAAATATTCTTTTGTCAGAACAGGAAGTTATAGGATGAAGGTGAGGAGGGCAGGAGAGAAAGTGAGAAGACACTGGGAGAAGAACGAGGAAGAGAGAAGAGAAAGGAAGCAAAGACAAAATATGGGAAGGTAGAAAGATAAAGGAGAGAGGAAAGAGGAATGAAAGAATATGAAAAGACAGAATGAAAAGGTGTTCATGACAATGCTCTGGCATTATGGGGCTGCAGGGCCAGACACAGCCTTGTGGCTCAGACAGTGGTGCCTCTGGGGTAACATTGAAGAAAAGGCAAAACCACCACTCAGGCAGAAGAGGAGGGTAAAAAATAGAGTGTGGAGCAGTGCTGTGAACACCCAGGCCAGTGAAGAAGGAAGGAGGCACTCTGGGCACCAGAGCAGAAGATCCCTTGCAGGCTCTGGGGGCCACACCAGAGCCGGTGTCTGCACTGCAGCCAGTGCAGGACGTGGCACTGGGACAGTTGGCTATTTCCTGAAGGAGCTGCTGTCCGCAGAGAGTCCAGGCTGGAACAGACAAAAACTGTGAGGAGGAAGCAGCAGCAGAGAGGAGCAGTTGTGGACTGAGTGTAGCCCCTATCCCTGAGTGTGGGAAAGGTAGAGGAATTTGGAATGTAGGAGGAAGGTTGACCCTGTAAGGGGAAAGCTTTTTTAATTTTTTTTTTGGTCTTTACTTCTCTCTACCCAAATCATTTTAAATTGGCAATAAATATGTTTTCATCAAGTCGAGTCTGTTTTGTCCCTTACTGTAATTTGTAAGTAATCTCCATGTCTTTATCTCAACCCACAGATTTTTCATCCCCTCTTCTCACTGTTTCCTGTTGGGGAGGGGGAGGGAAAGGCAGGGTGGGCATTTGGCTGCTGGCCAGGGCAGACCCACCACAGGAGGAAAGAAAAGAAAAGTAAGGGAGAAAAAGAGAGGAACAAATAAGGTAAAGAGAAGAGAAATGAGAGAATAAAGGTAGAAGGAAAATAGTAAAGAAAGGAGGGGGAAGAGAGAAGTGAAAAAGAGAAAGAAAAATAAAACTGAGAAAAAAGAAAATAAGAAAGGAAGGAGAAAAAAGGGACAAATGAAAAGAGAAGAGAGGAAAGGAAGAAAGAAAATGATAGAAAACAAATACAGGAAAACCGAAGAGAAAGCAGTGAAAAGTGAGAAAGCAAGCAGAAAAAGAACAGAATATAGAAGAAGAAGGGAGGGAGAGAAGATAACAAGGAAAGAAGAGAGAAGTTCAAGGGGAAAGAAAAATGTACAGTGGGAGAGAGAAGAGAGAAAAAAGTAAGGAAGAAAAGTAGAAGATTGAGGAGAAAAAGAAAGATAAGGGAAAGAACTGAAGAAAAGCAGACAGAAGAGAAAATAAGAGCAAGAATAATGAAAATAAATGAAGTCCAAGCAAGTTCACTGTGGTTGAGGAATCTGTAGCTGAATGCTTTTAGCAGCAAAGTTAAAATTTTTAACTGGCAGAAAGCGCTCATATGTGGTAACCAAGACCCTGGAAATTGCTTTCCATCAAGTAAAAGTGGTAAAATCCCTATATTAAAATAACTCAACTTTGGTTTCAGCATTGCCATTCAATGAATGGATACATTATTTTCAGGTAAAAATTTCCAAAGCAATTGTAATAGGCATTAAGAACTCTCTTACTGATTTGGACTGATTACTTAGGTGGGTGGGTGGTGTGGCTGAAATGACATAGTAAACTCTGGCAGGCCAGCATGTTGGCATGCATCAGTTATTAAGAAGAGGCAAAGTTTCTGAGCCAGTTTAATTGGGATAACTGAGAAGGGTTTTTGATAGTAAAAAAGAAATCAGTTTAAGTTCAGCATGTTTGCTTTCACTCTGTTGTTTGTATCAGGAAGAAATACTGTTTAATAAAGTCATGTCATATTACAGCTGGTAGTTCAACATTCAGTAACATATTAAAGATTTGAAGATTTCTGATATGGAAAAATAAACCCATAATCCTCATAAAACGCAAAGAATTGTTTTAAACTGTGTGGTACTTAGTAAAGTTCTTTATATAGTACTTTACTTGGCAGTACTCTTTTATTATTTCCGTAAGTGGTTAAATCTTGCCATAATTTAAGCATTTTCACTGACATACATCACATGCCTTTTAGAATTCAGTTTGGATAGGTCTTAACAGCATGCTGTGCTTTGTCTTTTGTGTTTTGTTTTCATTAGTGGGGGAAGGTAGAAGGAGACGTATGTTCATAAGCCCATCTTCAGGTTTTATAAATTTAGTTGCAGTTGGTTTTAGTGGCAGCAACTGGGAATTTGCATCGGAATCACGTGAGAGAGCCAGGAACATGACAAAAGGCTCCAGCAGAGGAACGTGTGGGCGTGTGGGGCTCCATCAAGCTTGGTAACTCTGCTCTCCCTCAGCAGGGTGGTACCCCCATCTCTCCCCTCCTCTGCATCCTCTGGCGCCAGATGCAGAACCCAAGGGGTTACAGCTGAGGCGAGCCAGCTGCATCTGGCACGGAGGTTTGGGAGCGGCTGGAGGGAGTGCGGAGCCTTAGCTGACAAAAGGTGAAATGCAGGCTTTGGTCTGAGGGTCTGAAATGGGAACCAGTTGTGTCAGTCTGAGGCCATCCTTCTCCAGTTACTGTAAACCAATATTGTAGCCGAAAGAATAATCCTGTTCTCTCCAAGCTGCTTTTCCTGTTCTGGGCTGCCCATCTCCCTGGATGCTGGCACAAGTATTCACATGGCTGTTTGGGGAGATAATCAAGTTTTAAATAAAGAAAAAAGGGGCATGGGGGGAGAACATATCACGGAGACAGAAATGCATGGTCTGTCTTAGAGGGAAGCCACTCAAGCTGCTGTTTTGAGTAGCAGAGCTGATAGAAAGTGACATGAGTCCAGTATTAGTCCTGGTGTAAACCTTGCTGGTGAAAGCAGAAACTGCTCTGTGGCATTGCAAAAAGGTACAGAAATGCACTATTGCTGCAAAACTGCAGGGTGCTGTCCTGTAACCATTACAGCTGTGGTAACAGAAGTCCCTGCTGTGGATGATAAGAAAGGCTGGAATTCTTCTAATCAGGGGAGGAGTGTGGCTGGAAGCTGTGACTTACATCAGGATTATGGTCCTGGTACAGCATGATAAAGTAGGAATCCTACTTAGTCTTCTGAACTAGGCCTGGCTGACAGTGGTTTTCTGGCAACACTTTGTTCTTCCTTTTTTTCCTCTTTTTCATTGTGCAACAGAGTTAACGAAGCCACTGTCAGATGCTGCATGGGCTTCCTCTGTGGGTGGTGCAGCAGCCCAGAAGTTTTGTTGTTCTTTTGCAGTATATTTTGTCACTTTGTTGCAGATCTCCAGCAGAGGCAGCTAATCGGAGAAGGAACAGTTGCAGCAGTTTCCAGGCGTGAGCAAGCTTCAGGGAAAGTGTCCTGGGAGCTGCTGTTTCTGGGAGCTTTGGTGGTACGCTGCAGCATGTCAGGACCAGCCTATGCAGGCATTTAACTCTGTCGGTTCTGACAGACAGCTTTTGTTGGCTACTTACTGATTGTGGGCTACCTATGTAGTAGTCAAAAGGCCACTGTGGATAGAGACTGCTAAGATTGGGAAGATGGAAAGTTAGGACTTCAAGCAATAGGAGAAAGCTTCTCTGCCTACAGAGAAGGATAGGTGTAGTGCACTGGAGGGAGGTCAGAGGAGGATTGTCAGAGGAGACAATCCAAGCGAGCTGAGGCTCAGCCATATTGTGTACATGAAGAGGAAAATGAGGGTGACAGTTATTTGAGATCATATCAGGACAGTCACCGCTCTTCCAACCTGGTGTACTTGCTATAGCTGGAGGTTTACTTCTTATTTGGTCAAACTTCACTTGAATCACAGATGCTGTGGATGGACATCTCTGACAGCTGGACATCTCTTCACCCTGGTGGCAAGGGTGAAGAGCACAAATGCTCAGGTGTTATTTTTCTTAATCCTGATAGTGAGGTTGAAATGCTCAGGTGGCAGAGGACACATCCGTCAACTCCAAGTCTGGCTGCATGATTGGTGTCACAGGCAAAGCCATAGCACCCCCTTTGAGGAATAAGGACTACTGAATTAGGACAGGATTAATAAGATGGAATGTGGAAAAGGCATTCTTTGATGCCGGTCTCAGTCTTCTTTTCTGGAGGGCTTTGAAGCAGCTACTTAATATGAAGGTTGCTGGAATTTGAAGAGAAGTAAAGGCATGGGGAGCATCGTGGAAGTGTCTGGGGGAAAGCATAACTGGAGAAACGTACTTTCTTTATGTAGTATCTGTGCGCTTTCTGAGCATCTTAGCGTTACAGACACATGGGGGGATAATGCAGACAATGGGATACTACTGTGCATAGATGGAGGGATGCAGGCTGGCAAAGAGGGACAGTGCATGCAAAGGAGGGCTGGGAGTGCACAGTGCTTTGCCCTGGAATGTGTACTGAGCCTGAGGCAGAACAACATGAGTAGTGCTGGGGTAAACATCTGCTGCTGGCCATCTGGCCAAGCAGTAGGTGAGGCCTTAAAGTAACTGCTGGGTGCCTTGCAATTATTGCAGACCATACTAGATGTGGGGGATTCAAGCAAGCCAGGATGTTCCTGAAAGACAGTTTCTTGATGCAGGTGATGTGCTTCCTGGACTTGTTAAAAGGAAGGTCTGGCTGAATATATGAAGGTTGGTGACCACCTTGGTCAAACTATGGACAAAAGGATCCAGGAAGGCTGTTTTATCTTCCTTGGTGAATGAGAATGGCTTATTATAATGCACAAAAAATCTAGGAAGTGTGGCAGAAAGCCAGTATGAGAAAGAAGAGGCAAATCATGCCTGGCCAGCCTCTTCACCTTCTGTGTTCAGATGATTGGTTCTGTGCATAATATGACAGCAGTGGATATCTTTTACCTTGACTTCAGCAAGACATTTGGCATCATTTCCCATAGTATCTTCACAGCAAATCGATGATATAGGAACTCAATAAGTGGACAGTAAGGTAGATGGAAATTTGCTTTGACTTCAGGCCCCAGTGTTTTGATCAAAGGTGCTAACTCCAGTTGGTGGCTTGTTACTAAGTGATGTTGCTCACGCATTGATACTGAGGGTATTACTGGAAATGTTGCTGTTAAACACCTAGAATATGGGGCAAAGTGCACATTCAGCAGGTTTAGAGGAAGCAGTTGGTACGCTGAAGACTAGGCTGTTGTTCAGAGGGATCTGGGCAGCAGAGAGCTGTGCAAACAGCAGTCTTGTGAAATTCAACACAGGCAAGAGCAAACTTCATCTGGAACACACTAATCTGTGGTAGTGTATGCTGGGGGCTAACAGGGCAGGATTCAGCTTTGCAGAAAATTACCTGGGAGTCCTGGTGGTTAACAAGGCAGCTATTAGTCCATCAATGTGCCCTTGCAGCAAAGAAGGGCAAGCCCATGTTGGGCTGTTAGCAGGACTGTGGTCAGCAGGCCAAGTGAACTGATCCTTCCCCTCTGTTCAGCACTTGTGAGACCACATTTGGAGAACCATGTCCAGTTTTGGGCCTGCTGTTCCAGGAAGGAGATTGATATATCAGAGTCCAGTGAAGGTTCACCAAGATGGCTGGAGGCTGGAGCATATGGTATATGAGGAGAGGCTGAGAGCTGGGCTTGTTCACACAGCAGAAGAGAAGGCTCAGGGGGATCCCGTGGCACTCCACTGCTAACCAATGGGAGTGTAGGGAAGACAGAGCCAGGCTTTTCTTGGAGGTTGCATAGTGACAGCATGAGAAGCAAAGAATGAGAGGCAGCAGACACAAATTGGAACATGAAACATTCTGATTTGATACAAAGAAAAATACTTCCCCAGTTGGAGCAGTTAAGCACGGGAGGAGGGTTGTCCAGGGAGGCTGTGGAGTCTCCATTCTTGGAGATTGCACAAAACTTGAGTGGACAGGGCTGAGATCGAAGTGCCCTGCTTTGAGCAGAAGGTTGGACTAGATAACTTCTGGAAGTTCCTAGCAGTGTAAATTATATGAGGGCATGAAACTTGGTAGAGCTGAATGTTTTTAAGAATACCTGTAATTTATTTGTGGGGGAGGAGGGGCGGGTGGGTTGGCGTGTATTTTTTATTTTGCGTTTGACTAACCAGTTGTGTGTCAATAATACATACACACGCACACATACACACAAGATATTCTTAAAACACTAAAGGGAAAGTTGTGGAGACTGGCCAATTAAAAAGCCAAATTAAACAAGAGAACTTGGGATAATTTCATATAGAGGTCCCTTGTGTAGAGTGATTAAGTTTTAGAGGCCAAAAGGCGTTCAGTGATTATTGACTATGTCTTGTTCAGCATAGTCACTTTAGTTTCCACCTTAACAATTTTTTTTCCTCGAGGAGTAAGCTTCACCCACCTTGAAGCCAAGAATATTTGGAAGGGTGGGGTGTGTTTTTTCATTTTATACATTGCACATTTTATGGCAATGTTTTTCTTGGGTTTAGTACATTTTTGACTGTAGCACAGTCATTACTTCATTTTTCTAAACATATGTATTTAAAGCCCACAAGGGTCTGTGAAATCTGATACTAAAATAAGACATCATATATATAAAAACCATAGTTACTTTAAGAAAGCCATTTTTTAACCTCTACTCCAGAATTCCTTTAATGTGGTAGGAATTAATTTTTTTTCCTTTATTTATAGTTTTGGCCTTCATGGTGATTATTGATATTGGAGTAGGAAATGAAAAATGTACTACTGTATTTTAATGAAATCAGTTAAAACTATTAAAAGGAAATATTTTATTTAAAGAGAAAAAGACAGAAAAGTACATACTTGAATAGGAAGTAGCTGTCAGAGACAACTGTGTAATTTAACCAGTATAAGAATTTATTACACAAAAAAACATCAAGTAAGTTCTTTTAAGTGTTGTTGAACGAGGAGGGTGTTTTCAGTCCAGGGGACACCTTAGCTGCCCTGACTCTCTGATGCATGCTGATTTCTTGTTCTTTTGGGATGATTTTCTTTCTGAAACACCTTTCTTTTAGGATGATTTCAAGAGGTACTCTTTAATATTTGCCTGTGTCTTTCAGCATGTTCAAAGTGTCCTTTATTTGTTAGCATGGCTTTTTTTCTTGTATTATTTGTACTACATCTAATGAAATGGTAAGGATTCAACATGCAGAGATGTATTTACATACATCCTTTCTTTGAGATTTTTCTTCACAAAGAAAAAAAACCTGGGGTTTTCCCAGGTGTTAGGGAGCACAGAGGAGTGTAAACATTTCTCTATAAAACTTGTATTCTCATTTCCTTTCTGGTTGAAGAATGCTTGTTGCCATATGTGAATATCATTTAAAGAGGTGTCATGGTGTTTCAAACATACTTTACGGAACATTCAGAGTATTCAAGGAGAACTACTCAGAGGCATGGCTGGCAAAGGGTAATCAGAAAAACTAATGGCCAGGGGTATTTGAATTTCAGGAAAATTGTTAACATCTTTCAGCCTGTAGTATATAATGGGGTATTGATACGATGGGTTTGTGTGCTTTTTATTTTCTCTTCTCAAATTTACCTGCTATTCTGAGAGTATCTTGTTTTCAGATACATTACAAATATTTTTGAGGGAAAATCCATAGCAGTAGCTCTATAAAATTCTGTTCAGGAACCCTTAAATCTTACACAGGTTCTGGAACTTTTATAAATAAAGGTTTTCTTGTGGCAGAAAATGGTTTAAAAAAAAAGGGAAAAAGCCTGTCTGGCTTAAGGAGTACTGAGATTTGCAGTGAACTTTAGTTCACAGGGCTTTTCATTTTATTGTTTTAGGAGAGTTGTAATAAAGCTCCACTTTCAGCATAGATGAACTCCATTTGCTGTTTTTTTCTGAAACATTTCTGTGGCTATTGTCACCAGGTTTGACACCATCAGAAGTTTTCTCAGGGTGCCAGCACCATGAGATAAAATAGATTTTGTCTAGGTAGCAAAAAGATTAATTACCAGTGTTGTACATTATAGAACTTTATCTACCTTGGCTCAGACAGCAGAGCTCTTAAAAGGTAAGGGTGGAAATGCCAAACCTGATTGAAGTTTCTATGAAAGGCCATTGCACAGAGCAGAGGGCAGGATCAGATGTGTTTTCAGCAATCTTTACCCGTGAGGGAAAAAAGAAACATCAGATACATGATAGTGTACAGCTAAAAGGTGAAAAAAATGCTGAAGTCTATGCCATCATTTGCAAAAGTGAGACAAACTCTTAGCTACTGAGAAGGAATTAGGATTAAAATTTATGTGTAGCCATGCATGAGAGCTTTGCTTTCCAAGAAACATCCTTGACTATGGTGGTCAGTTAGTCACTTGTAACTGACTGTGGGTGAATGCAGCCAATTTGGCAAGCTCTTAAAGAAAAAAGCCACATTTTCTTACCAGCATCCCCTGTTTTTCTGTCCTATTTGCCTTCAGCTAGCAGTTTCATCCACTTGTCCACCCTAGTTTTTACGTGATGTACATCTAGAGGTTTATTACGTTTGTGCTTCATTGTACGTGTTAATGCCATGTAATCACTGCACACAGTGACCGTATCTAGATGTACAAAAGGTCCAGAGGGAGATTGCTTCATGCAAGAGGATCCTAGGATTAGTAGAAATAGGTCCTAAGGGTAGTGGCATAAGCTCCAGTATTTGTGTATTATGTATATTCTTCACAGAAGTCCTGAATAACATTTGTACGTCTCTCTTCCAAGGAGAGACAGTGTTGTTTAATGCTTCAAAGGTAATAGAGTGAGGAAACCTGCTCTGTGAAAGCAGCTTCACTTCTGACTCCTTTCCTGATTCAAGTTTGGGTTAATTCAAAATGTAAAACTAGACTTAGATGGGATTGTAAATGAGATTTCCTGCTGAGAATGAAAAAAAAAAAACAAAAAAAAAACCAAAACCAAAAACCTTTTCGTAATACCTAGCTTGAATTTAGGATCCAGGTTGAGTTTTTATACATTATTGCCTCAGATCATTTCGTATTTGATGGACATTGGTAAGGTTCAGTTTCTTGGTGATGTCTCACTTTAGTCAACTGTGATTCCAGCTGCTTGTAACTCCCTCAGAGCTGCAAAGGGCAGAGTTCCAGTTCATTGCTAGGTTCTTCTGGTTTAGAATTTGGGGGTCAGTACTTTTGGTTAACTTCAGTGAAAACTGATATATAAGTTCTGCAAGTTTGTGAGATGGACATGGGGTATCTATGACAGATGTGTTACATCTGTGTATATCTGTACTGGGCTTGGTTTTTTCCGTCGTAGTACCAATAGTTGTGCCTCTATCTGCTCTATCTCTTTCTCTGGTTTAGAAAAACAAGAAATCTCTATGACAATTGAGGATGAAGCAATGTCACTAGTAAAAATAATAGGTCTTTTTCTCTAACATCTTATGGTAGTTATTTGTAGTCTGTGAGACTAGAGACAAATAAGCTGTACTACTTTGTCTTGTTGCCCAATAGCCTGGCTTATTTGCTCTGCCCAGGAATAGTGGCCCTGTTGATGATATTCGAAGGCTGAAAGTCAGATACCATGTGTGAAGCATAGGTAGTACCAGAGATGTAAAAACTTTCTTCGAGGTGCTGCCCAAATGAGAACAAAACTGGTGTTAATTCTGGTTAATGTGGATAAAAATGATTGAAAATAAACTTCAGAAAACATATTTAAGAATTGTCTTTTAATCCTTTAAAATATATTTAAATATTCAAGTGGGAGAGCTTATGTTAGGAATAAACTTGACGTACGATTTATTCAGACTGCATAAATAGTATTCAACCTGTATGTACTTTAATTCCTATAAAACTTAAGCAAATAACTTAAGGCTTAAGACTTTATTTATTATGAATTTATTATTTAAGTGGTTAAGACTTCAGAATATAGTTTTGACAGTCATGTCGACTGTTCATATTGAGTATTCTCTGTAGTTCTCATTAGCAGTCCCTTTAAAATTAAAAAGCCAATTGGAAGCTCAAAAAGAAAAATGCTTTTTTTATTGCTCCAATTTATGAATAAGAACTTTGTGTGAGAGGCTGAGATCTTCCAGCTCTACAGTTTCACTAGACTGTATATATAAAAATAGTAGATGGTTCCCTAGCTACCTACTACCCACATATTAAGAGATGGTTTTATTGTTTAATAAATCATGTTGGATATGTGATATTTTGAAAAGTCTCTCCTTTTTTCCTTTTATATCCTGCACATCTAGTGTATTTTCATTCAGCATTTAAAAGTCAATCTCTTAATCAAATCGAGGTTCTTTCCAGAAACTGACAGAAACAAGTACACTTGTAATGATTTAGTAAATACAGTGTCATTGTTATTTTAACATTAGAAAATACGACATGGATTAATTTCTCTACAATAAGTTAGATAATTGATGAATGCTTTTATAGTCTCTGAATAAATAAAGAGTGAGACTACATTAAAGCTCTATTTTTTGGCTGATTGAGGTATTTTAATCATTTCAAGCAATGAACAAATTAACCTTGCAGCAGGAAAATGGAAAAAATCAAAAGCAAGATTTTAATTGATTGTTCAAATCAAGTTTTCTGTTTGATAATTTAAATTGGTTTAGTTTGGATTATCATGTATTATGATTTTGCTACTGAAGTAAGAACGGCTGAGTGCAAGTGTACCTGGAATATGTAGTCTGTATATAACAGTGGCTGGGAAAGCAAATATGCTGCTTGCAGTCTTCCTATGTGTTTTGGGTTTCATGGCCAGGTTTTGATAGTGGGAGGCTACAGGGGTGGCTTCTGTGAGAAGCTTCCCTCATGTCTGATGGAGTCAATGCCAGCTGGCTCCAAAACAGACCCACTGCCAAGCCCATCAGCCATGATGGTGCTGCCTCTGGGGAAAAACCCCTGCACAGCAGCAACTACAGCTGCAGAGAGGAGTGAGAATATGTGACAGCAACAACTGTGCAGGCACCAGGGTCAGTGAAGAAGGAGGGAGAGGAGGTGCTCCAGATGCTGGAGCAGAGATTGCCCTGCCGCCTGTGGTGAAGACCTGAAGGACTGTGCCCCATGAAAGGGACCCCCCCCAGGGCAGGGGGAGAGTGTGAGGGGTCTCCACCCTAAAGGATGAGTGGAAGAGACAATGTGTCATGAAATGACTGCAACTCCCATTCTCTGTTCCCCTGTGCTGCTGGGGAGGAGGTAGAGAAAACCATGACTGAAATTAAGCCCAGAAAGGAGGGAAGGGAGGAGGGAAGGAAAGTATTTTTAGGTTTGGTTTTATTTCTCATTTTCCTACTGTGGTTTAATTGGTAATAAACTCGATTCTTATTTCCCCAAGTTGAGTCTGTTTTGCCCGTGATTATTGCTGAGTGATCTTTCCCTGTCCTTACCTCATGAGCCTTTCCTTATATTTTCTCTCCTCAGCCCAGCTGAGAAGGGGGGTGATAAGGCAGCTTTGGTGGGCAAGTGATGTCCAGCCAGGGACAACTGGTTGGTTTGCTTAGACTAATTTGATGCATTTATTGCTGAAAAAGTTGTAGGTGGTTGGCAGGAAGTCTTGCACTCACCAACAGCTTTGTTTTCTGCTATTTACCTGTGCTCTCTGCTTCCCTCTGTGCCAAGGGAAGGATCCTGTGCCATTTGGATATATTCAAATATCTGGGTCTTTTATTCAGTCTTCAATTCACTGGACCTCTCCTGAGCCCAGGCTGGTGGAATGTGCCTTGGCCCCAGCACTAACTGCTGCTGCAGCATTGCCAGCTCAGCCAAGCCTGGCTGTGGGACGAGAATGGCTCTAGACTGGTCAGCAGCAGTTTGCCTGTCATCTTCATAAATAGCACAGCTATCTTCTCATCTTGGTATAGCTGCTTAGGTTCCTGGTGGTTTTCCGTGTCACTCCTGAGCTAGGTTACAGCCACAGTCTTGTGAGGCAGGTTGGGACATTTTGCTGACACTTGACAGCAGGACTGTGGGAACATGGCTCCTTGAAGATTGTGGGAGAGCTTTTAAGAGGAAGCCAAAAGGCTTCATCACACCAGGCATTCAGTGCTGCATGGAACACTTCAGCAAACAATGCATGTCTAGACATTGAGGCAGTTTTCCAGCATTTCTAGCTGCTATATATGTTGGAACAAGTATACTCAGGGCACATGATTAACCTCAGCCTTAACCAAAATTTCGATTTATTGAAGAGATAAAGAATCACAGGTTACAGTGCTGGATAGGTGCTCAAGAGATCATTCAATACAAACACTGGGACAGGTTCCAGTCTGTGTATCAGCCGGGACTTGTGTGTATTATCTTCTGAAGAAGGTCATTTTACAAACTCCCCTGCTCTCTTCTGGTGTTGATTAAAACATTCATTCTAGCTACATTCACACTTTTAGGCTATCCATGAACTTCCTTTTTCTTCCCTTGGTGGCCATGAAGAACATTCATCTCCATTGACTTCAACAGCTTTTTACATATTTCTGGAGAATTACAATCATGCCTTCTTTTCTGTTTACCACACAAGTGGGTTTTCTGCAGCCTTCCCCCATAAGTTTTATTTTCTTTATCCATTGTCATTCTAAAATTGGTGTAAATGGTACATGCATTATGAACATACTATATTCTGTGTGTCTTCAAATCATGCCTAGAAATTAATTCTTAAGCCTTTTGATTTTACTTTATTTCTAGCAGTGAGTAAAAGTTTTTGCTCCCTTGTGACTATTTATGGATGTGTATAAAAAGAGTAGAGATGATTTCAAACAAATAAATTCTGAACAAATTTACGACACCTAGGTGCTCCTCTCACAGCAGTCATCATTAGATTTGGGGACATGTCAGGAAGAGGAAGGCGTTGCACATATACAGTGGGCCTGAGTGGCTGAAATGCTGCCTGCTTCAGGACCCAAGGTGCCTTGTCTGCAAAGTGTCAGGGAACTTTCTCTGTTGGCCACATTATATTGCCTGGACAAGGCAGCTTTAGTCAATTTATTTTCCATATTTAAGACATTTTTTTTTTTTTTTTTTTGCCAAGATCATAATTTTTGTCTCTTGGCAAGCAGTCTAGAAAAGACTGTTAGAATTATATGTATAACCACAGAAGTTTTCTGGGTTTTCTAACAGAAACACGTGTTTGAGAAGTTTACAATATAAAAATAAGTAATGTTTTCAATGATTTTTTTACAAATTTTTAATAGGGTTTTGGGAAGGGTAGCAGAAGAGGAAGTGAAATCTGTACTTCCCCTACATGTTTTAGCAGAGATTGGTGTGTGGAAAGTCTGGCGTTTCTATTTAGGTAACACTGGCTGCGTGACCAGTAGAGGGAGCCCAGAATCACAAAATGTTGGAGATATTTTTGGCTGGGGGAGTTTGGGGTGCAAAGTTTGATTTGACAATGTACAGGAATTTTGAAGGGCTGTACTGAGTACTACCAGCTTATAGTGATTTTGGGAAAGAGAGTTTATGAAACATTGAAATGCCTGATGTCTTCTAAATGATCAAGTTTTATTAGGAACCTTTATGTTGGAAGGTTAATGAGTGTTTTGTTTTCTTTTCTTTCCTATGTTGCTGGTTGTTAACATCCTAACATCACTTTTACAGAAAGTAAGTAACTTCTCATCTTTTAAACCTTTTTGGAAGTGTGTGTGGGTGTAATACTGCTTGTATGTGTGTATAGATGTATATGTATATAAAAAAACAGACAAGCAGAAAAATACCAATCTTAAAGACATACTGCTACAGATTGTAGCTTCTATATATGAATGACTTCTAGAATACCACAGTCGTTTAAAGCAGTTGAACCCAAATGATGATAAATAGTATGGAAGTTCTGCATCTGAAGACTGTAAATGGTAAACATATTTCTTGTGTGCAGACTGTGGCAATAAAACTTGCAGCATATCAATTTAAAATATATTATGGCTCTAAAAATTCACAGATATCAAGTTGCAAAGTAGAATATTATTGTATCCAATTTCATTTAACTGAATCAAAGTTGAACTTATTTGAAGTGTTTCAAGAACTTAGGTCAAGCTATGCCATTTTTGATATTCAGCAATACTCAGCCTTATATTGGCAGGCCTTGACTGCTGTATTAATACATGCCAGGAGCTCTGTGCAGAAGGAACATGTCCTCAGGCAGTAGGAGAATTTAGAAAGCATGCAATAAGTAGTACAGATCCCTGAGAAAGTGCTCTGTGATTCAGACATCAGTCTGCATCATGGAATCTTTCATTGCTGGCTTTTTGAACCACACTTTCGTGTGTTGTGATAGCATGTGTTGCAAGCATTTCCAGCATCAGTTGTGTGTAACATTTGGGATTTTTAATTCAGAGTTTTACGGATGCCAGTGCTGACAGAAGAATAGGCAAATCATTGGTTGGCATGGGTCAAAGCAGCCCTGACAAAGGACACCATGGAACTTCAGTTTGATCTGTTACCTCAGAATTAATCCCGCCCTTCAGTGTTCCCAGATTATTTTCATCTGCAATTTAAGTGTGTTCTATGTGGTTTGTTTTGTGCTCCTTATGGACATACCCAACTCCAGTTTTCAAGAAGGGTAGATATGGCCCTTTGGTTGCATGCCACTGAGAGTTGCAGATATCTGTAAGAAACAAGCATAGCAGTAGTTAAAGTGCTTCTTGGCTCAGTAGCTGATAAGGGTTTCTTTCTAAGTTTGAGAGTAGTTTCTTTTGTCCACTTGCCAGTTGTCTAGACTTTGAAGATTAAGATATTTGCTGTGAGCACAGTAGTGACCCTGAGATGTTGCCAAAGCCTCTATTTTGGGTTCATTCATCCTGTATTGTTTTAATTGGTTAATGATATCTAAAAATAAGTTTGGAGTCCAGAGTATCTCCATCAGAATAGGAGGAGAATACAAATCATGCATACCTGCACATACAGTTTTGTTTCTTGTTGACATACCAAGTTTGTGTTCTGCTGCAGAGTCAGCAAGTTCTTTCTGACTTGCAGAGAAAGCCTTAATCGGTGATAATGTTTCACTAAAAAGATCCAAGTCTGAGAGAGTTGGAATTGCTTCATGTTATATATGTTAGCATATGGAAGAAATTACACGACCATAACTGGTGTATTAAATGCTTTGTGCCTTTGCTTGTCAAGCATTAATACAGTAAGGAAAATGTGTAAAGAGAAGTATCCTACGAATTACAAAAGTGTTTAAGTAATCGTTAAACTCAATGAACTCTCTTAATGTCTTCTGTCCCACTGCTAGCAGTATCATTTTATTTCCAACATATTTCAGTTTGTATTTTGTTAAAGTATTATATCAAAACCAAATGTGGAGCTAGTTTTATTGGCAGGGAAGCGAAAGAAACAGCAAAAACCTGTCAGAATTTTTGTATTGCGTGATCATATTTAGAATACCCATAAAATAAATGCCTATTGCATATCTGATGTATTTAAAAACAAGCAGCATTTTTACCTGCAATATTTTATTTTAGATGTAGTGATATGATACATTAGGTGACCTGTAGTAAATAAATTATAATAGACAGGACTTCCTGGCCTGAGGGCACTTTATAGTTTAATTTTTACCGGAAGAGCGATTACCACACTATCGATCTTGCCATTAAAATAATGATACATGTACAGTAAGGATGAATTTTGTTGTAACAGAGCCATGGAAATCAACAGAAAGCATAACCATATGAAATGCAACAATTTCAATCCAGTTTCACATATTAAAAAAATCAGATGTGCAATTTTCAACCAAGATTGGATGTTGTGTTATAATACCACAGAATAAAGAGGAGTAGTTTCTGATGAACTTTGAAGCCCTGTTCCTGGTTTATAGTTGAGTATATAATTAATCCTGAAATACTTCACAATACACTTAATTTAATGCACAGGCATTGTTCCACTTAACCAAGTGGAATATATTTACGTGGCTAAAGATAAGTGTGCGTGCAGACTGGGGACCCCAGGGAAGAAGCACAGTTTCAGATTCAGTCCCCGAGTACACAGTGTACAGTAGCCAGCAAATGGGGACAAAGATGTGATAGTACATCTATAGATCTTGTACTTCAATTTTAAAATTAAAATTAAATAAAATAATTTATGACTGCCTTTTTCCCCACCATTTTTTAGATCAACTTTTCAGAATAGTATACATCTAGCTAGGGTAGAAATATTTGCTTTCTTTTTCTGATGTAAACATGTATATACTACAAAGATATCCCTGTCCAAATGCCCTTTTGTTTTTCTAAATCTGTTGTGTTTCTTTTTAAATAATACTTTAACATGCATTCCGCAGTGGTATTAGAATTATTACCTTGAGAAGGTCAGTCTCATAATCTCTAAAACAACTCTAATTAGAAAGGATAGTGCTTCATAAAAGGCACAAGTGTACTTATATTTGTATACAATACTGCATGCTGACCATGTTGAGCCAGAAGAAGGCTTTACTATATATCACTTTTAATTTTAAATGTGTTCTTTCTGGGCTCTTTATTATTCTTTTGTTGCCTTTCATCCTATGGGATGCAGCTGCCCTTGAACTTGGTACTGTTTTGATCATTCATGTGCAGCAGCCACATTGTCTGTAACATTTTAAAAATGAGGCTTCATGGTGTTATTTATGAAGTAATTTCACATAAATATTTGGACTTTGGTTCTTTCAGAATGTGGAGCTGGTTGCTGTATGAAGAAAAGCATAATTATAATTCACAGACTTTTTGCCTCAAGCCTAGGGGACAGATGCATATGATTAAGTTTGAAACTGGCCTGTTATTGTAATGTAGATGTTTTCAGGGTTGAGAGAATTAAAAAAAAGGCGGGGGGGGGGCAGAAAAAAAAAAAAAGAAGCCAGGCAAGCATGAGTTTTTAAAAAAATAGACCGAGGGAATAGTTTTACAAGAGGCACTCAATCTTAGACTGCACAATTTTATTTTTCAGTGGAACCTCTCCATTAGCTTGCCTGAATGCAATGCTTCATACTAACACTCGTGTAGGTGATGGAACGTTCTTCAAAATCCCTGGGAAATCAGGACTCTATGCTCTCAAAGTAAGTCTAAATTTTGTATATGGATTGTACATACAGCTATTAATCCATTTTATGAATGTCTCAATAGATATAAAGGTAAACAGATTAGATTCTTTGGTGAGGAAATGACCTGATAGTCCTTCTAACTACTTTCAGATGTCTTTTAAAAGGATTTATAATGAAAGTAAACATTGAGTGTTTTATCCTAGAAAGCATATACGTGTTCTTGAATTTGGCACATGGTATAAAAAACATGCAGCTTAGTTAAAATGCTGCTTTTTTGGAGTTGTTCACAGTAAGGCCTTTGTTTTATGAGTAGTGATCTCAAGAGGATCACTGACTTTCTAATTAAGTAATTGTATTAATGTTTGATTTTTGAATAGTGAAAAATTATTTGCAAGTCTAATGTAAATCAGCTTTTAATTCAAAGGTTGTATCATTGCTTTTGAGAAGAAATGCAATTATAGTGATAGAATTTTTGCCTTTATTCTGTTTATATTCCTTTTTATTTTTTTTTTGTTTTTATATGAACATGATGTTTACTGTGGGTGGAAATTTTTTCTTGTTGTACATGATCAAACTTAGAGGGGTTTCACAATAGAAGTGGAATAATGTGAGGCAGAGATGAGAAAAAGAAAGTGAGATTATCTGCTTGGCAGTGTAAATGTAGTCAACTAAAATTTTGGGCTGAGGGGAAGGATCTTTTGTAATTTATGACAGATGTATTTGATGCAAGGGTATAAAAATGTAAAAGTATATAGATTTGTCTGCTCCTGCTAACTAAAAATCCTGTACTTGAAACTGAATTAATAGTTTTCAGAAGCTGTCTTTCCTAATTTACTAGAACAAATGCTGTTGTTTTTCTTTAAATCGGGAGATATTCTTGGCACAATTCCAGGAATTCACAATCACTCCCATGCT
Organism: Rhabdornis inornatus; assembly: GCA_013397075.1. Lineage (NCBI taxonomy): Eukaryota > Metazoa > Chordata > Aves > Passeriformes > Rhabdornithidae > Rhabdornis > Rhabdornis inornatus. Next base: position 426,637 of record VWZS01006986.1, read on the forward strand.
TGTGAGCTCCAGGTTGCTTCAGCTATTTGAATTCAGGAAACAGGCAAAGGCAGAAAAGAAACATTAAAGGATTTGTGTTTTGCTGCAGTGTTGTAGACACTCAACTGGAAAACCACGATTTTTAACAGCCACATAAGTCTGTTTCTGTTAAAAAAAATAAAGAAGAAAAAGTGGAAGATCTTGCATTTTATGTGACTTTTTCGGTTTTAAAAAGAACATGTTATGACCTCACAAAACAGCTTTTTTGCTTTTACTTTGCAAGTTTTTTCAAAAAAGTCTGTTTTTTATGGCTCTCTCTAGAGTAACTCACAAGCATATTTTATTTTATTCTTAGTTTTTTTGAAATGTAAGAATGAGAGTACACTGCAGTAATCTATTTTCGAAGATGCAGCAAGACCATGATTGATTTTTTTTCTTTTTAATTTTATTTTTATTTTTATTTTTTAACTGTAGAAAGAAGAATCAACATGCCCTACTGATGGAACATTGGATTTAGGATGTGAATCTGAGTTAGATGGCACTGAAATGGCTGAGACAAACAATAATAATGGAGAAGAAAATGGTGGTAGGTGATTTAATCTCAGTATTAGAGGGCATATTTTGGGGAAAGAAAAAAATACTGTTTTCTTCAGATTTTCGTGGTGTGATTTCTAAGCAGTATAAATAATATTTTGTGCTCAGTGGAACTATTTTGAGTGACTCCCTCTCTTTTTTGGCATTACAAAGGAATCAGGAACACTAAGTGCCTTTATTTGACTTAGGGTTTTAAAAGACAAAGAATAGTGCTGTTGGGTGTGTTTTCAGTAGGTAATTTTTTGGCTTACAATTTTTTTGTTTAGGGCCCAGAGCTAAAGAATAATTTGCCTTTACCAGGCAAATTCAGACTTGGCAGTTGTCAGATTCAGACATCTCATTGATTTCAGTGTGGACATGCGGGGCTGGTCCCTCAGTGGAGTTCTGGGCAGAGGACAAAGGTTTGTATTTTTTTTTTTCTTTCAGGCAGAGATATTCCTGTTTGCCATTGTGACATAATGACCTCTTGAAGTATAAAATGCAGTGCATTTTTTTTCCTTTAAGATAATGGCAAACTGAGACATTTAAATAACTTAGAAATGGCAAACTTAGAAATGTTTTTTTTTTCCTTTTTTTGAGAGTTAATAGTCAGTCATGGAGAGAACATCAATCACCTAAAATTACTTTGCAAGTAACAGAAGTGAATATTATTATAGCTACACTCATATAATGATTGTAAAGTGAATGCTGTATTGAAAAAAAAGAAAAAAATCCCTGACACCTGACTGTTCAGGACTTCTGAAATAAGCATTTCCTTGGCCAACTCTCTTCTGCTGCCCAATCACAACCTGTCCCACTGCTGGACTGCAACCTGCTGTTCTGGCACACTTGGTATATGGTAAGAGGGTGTCCTGTTTACAGCTAGGACATGAAAATGCTCAGCTTATGTTGTTGTTCTGCTACAGACTTCCGTTTTTAACTTGAGCAACTTAGTTAGCTCCCAAGCTATACCTTTACAGGACTGATACTGCAGTTTTTGTATTGCTCTCCAGCCACACTGAAAAATCATCAAGTGTTCACTGATAGGAGTAACAGAAGTATCCAAGACACACTGTGGATCTGTGTAGGACTGAAGTTTTGAAGCTCTCTGCAAACAAAAGTCCAGAGTTATTAAATGTCTCTGCTTCTTCGTTTTCTTTGAAATATTATGTCTATCAGTTAACAGACTCTGCATGTGCAGTGGTTTGATCCTTATGTAATTTGTGCTATGTATGTAAGTGAACTTACATGCATGTAGTTCTTTAACAATTCCTGTTTGATACTCAGAAAATTTGGTGATGCACAATTCCTGAAATTGCAGGAAGTATAGAGTAGTAAAAAGCAGTGTAAATACAGTTGCAAATACAATGCAAAAGTTGATGTTACTTGTTATAAACAAATAAAAATCATGGCAAAAAAACAGGGCAATTATTTAGGAGTGTTAGGATGTAAATAGGATGTTATAGAATGTAAATAGGATGTCATAATTCCAGAAGTAGAAAATTGCTGGGTTTTGACTGGGAGCAGGCTGTGTACTATTTTCACAGTTCACAGTAATAAAAATAATTATAGCACTTGTGATGGCATAAAAGAGAAGCTGCGAAAATTTAACATTTTGAAATAGAGCATTAAATTACACCTAGATTGGTTTTAAAGCTGAGAATTTTCCATCATTTGTCATCTTTAGCAAATCTTGGAAAACTGCAATATATTTAACATTTTGAGAACAAGATATTTTAAATTTTTTTGTCCTGCAATGGATATCAGTGGATATATTAAAAAAAATAAATGGGATGGCAGTAGTGATATTGCATATAGAAAGGCCAGTGCTGGATGTGATTAATTAAGAATTAAATGCAGCATGTATTTCATAAATAGTGTATTAATCAGCTAATACAGAGCATAATTTTGCCAAAGATGTTTGATAATAGCTTTTCTTGAGACTGCAAGTTTGTTGTTAAAGATATCATTTATATACACTTAGAATTCTGGTTTCGTTTACCATATAGAAGGCTTGGCTTAAAAATAGGGCCATGCCCAAAAAACACATCCCATATTTAGTGGATTGAAATTGCAAATTATTTAATCTTCAAAGGCATAGGAATCACCAACCATGGTAGGCATTTTGCTCTGGAGGGTGTGATTTGACCACTCTTCGTTCAATATTTTTTTATGTCAGTACTTTTTGAAAACTATGAAATCTTTCTAGCTTAAATTTATTGATTATAAATAATAATTTTGAGACTTCTTTTGATTGCCTTGTAAATTATTGCGGTTGAACAGCATGTATTTTTTTAGACTTTCAAGGAAAGAAAAAAGGTCATATTTATACAGCAGAAATATGTATTCAATAAATCAGTATATCTGAAAAACATTTAAGGATCACAATAGAAAATAAATTGAACATTAATTAGATGGTTTTGCTAATTAGTCCAATGCAGTTCTTAGACTATAATTCTGATAGTACTGATTAAAGAATATAGGCATAGATTTTCCTTTGGGTATAGCACTAGTTAAATGATTGCCAGTGTATTTCATTCATTATAGCTGTAAGAAGGAATTAAGGTAAACTGGAAGGGATTTAGAAAAGACACATAAGAAGTCCTGAGTGAACAAATACCTCCTTTGTTCTGGGGGATTTAATAGGGATGGTCTCATTAGTTTATGAAAGGTGAGGTGGTGACTTGATCAGTTTGTAAATATTTGAGAAAAGTTATTTCTGTAGAAAATATTTGGTCTAACAGACCAATTACACTTTTCACACTAAAAATGGGGGTGTTTTTTCTTTCCAGGAAACCATTCTGTGGCATGAAAATAGCATTTAGTTCAGTGCAAAAAGTACTTCATGAAATTCTCTGACTTGTGTTTTAGAATATACATGATACATATGAGGATGGGCATTGCTTGCACACTGAATTCCTAATTGCCCAATTGATTGCATTTTTGTTTGCTCTTTTCCACTCTGATAGAATCCAGAAGCTGCTGTTCTGACAGAGTGATCAGAAATTGTTTAGCAAGAGTTTAAAAAATGCCTCTTTAAATGTAGCTGGAAGCAGAAGGATGAAACTGTAAGCAACAGCCTCAGCCCATTTGTGGGCTTTTAGACCATAGTCTTCGGGAATAAAAAGTACCAGCTGACACTCAGACAGAGAAGAATCACATCATTCCTCAGCAGGCACATTTTTCACAGTATAAATGCGAGCTACTGAACAATTTTATTAGCATAATAATATAAAAATTCCTAACCATTATAAGCACATGACTTGGCAAAAGCTGTTACAACACATCAGTATTGCTAAGAGGACAAGTGGAATAGTCACACCTCAAGATTTTACAGATGCTGTCGAGAATTTTTCTTTCCCCACTTTCTCCAAAGGCATATGTTAAAGAAACTCTTTACGCTACAGTTGATTTTGTTTGGAATGGGATTTCTAATAGAAGCTCTGTAGCAGTCCCATATCTTTAAAATTCCATTTTCCTCAAATACAGGGGTAGCATGTAAAGATGCTGTGGGTAAAAGAATTAAAATCCCAATTACTGTTGCCTGGGAAAATGATGACTGTAATATCCTTTTGCCCATCAATAGGATGTTCAGTTCTCAAAAAGCATTTGTCCCTAGGGTTTCTGAAGCCAGGGCTAATCCATCAGCCACGGAGTGCAGTTGATTAAAAATGGTCTTTGCACGAGCCAGTGGAATGCACAATGATGTAAGCATGGAGGAGACAGTAATTCCTGCAGAGTGTGACTTCCCTCCCCACCTCAGCCCAAAGAGGGTTTCTGATGTGTGTCCAAATATGAGCAACGTCTGTCTCCTCTTGAGGCACTTCGATTTTCAGCACTTCCTTGTGAACATGAAATGGCAGAGTTAATTCCTTAGGCAGTTTTCTTAGAGATAGTTGACAAAATGATGGACAGCAGAGGATCTTGTTCATGCTGAATCCTAAAGTTTTGCTTTGTAGCTACTGTCTTTTTGATCACCTTGTGCTTTTTAGACTAGGAAACCGTAGGATAACTCTGTAGCAAGGAATGTTCACCCCTGTTTGAAACCTGAGTCTCCATTTGGATATTCAATTCCTTTCCAGGAATGGAATTCCTGGCAATTCAGTGAAACCTGTTGCTATTAGAATCTTGTCTCTTGGGAATAATATTGGATGATTCTACTGAAAATGTTTGTGACACGTGGCAACATCTGGATGTGAGAAAGACTCTTCTAAAAGCGGAAGAACAGCAATGAAGTAGCAGCTCAAACATAGAGTTTTGGGTGACACATTAGCAATAGGCAGTTTTTCACTTTCCTTAGATTTTTTTTTTGTGTGTTTTTCCTTCATCTTTCTGCAACTATAAAATAAAAATACGGTACCCAGGATTGAGTTTAACTTCTTTTGTTTCATTACCACTTGAAGGGAGTCATAAGAATAAGAGAAGATACTGTGGGGCTTGAGGATGTTTCTCATCTGTTTTTTTTTTTTTCTGTACAGTAGTTAATGAGGTCAAAGAAATTGGTGGCTTAGTGACGACAGGCTGTATATTTTTGGTGGAAAATATTGACTTGCTTTGGAATAAGGATTCACAGTTTTCTAAGCTTTGTGAAATGCTTGGGCTCAAAAACATGCTGTTAATATAATGGGATTCAGTGCAAGCTAAGAAGCTGATGTGGTATTTGATGTATTTTTCCAAAAAATACCATTCAATACTGTTTATCAATTCACAGTGCTAGTATTGGTTTTCAGAAAGAATATTGCAGTCACCATAGTACCCTTGATGTATACATCTGTTTTTGCTTGCTTTGGCAAACTCATACAATTAACTAACTCCCAAACTGGTTTTAATTTTCAAGAGCTGATGGCAGCAGCTGAGTTCTGAATTGTTCAGTTTTGGCAAGTTGGGCTCTAGAGATCAAAGAGTGACGGAGGTGAATTAGTCAATACATCTGTGTTGGCAAAGTGCAACTATTTATGTCACTACAAGTATAGATCTGTGTCACCCAAAGAAAATATTGAATTTTATGGATATTTTAGAGAGAGAGATTGTGTGTATGTTTTCCTGAGGGAGTTCTCTCTGAAACTTCATATCGGAGTGTGTGCATACATTTTATGCTTGAGATAGACTCTAGTCTTTAGCATATGGTAACAATATTAATTTATGCTTTGTAATGTGGCCATTAGTAAACAATCCTTCTCATCTGCTGTGGTTACTTTAATAAAAAGGGAGGTGAACTGCTGTTGATTTTGCTGGTTTGATTTTAAATCAATATGATCTGACAGAAATGAAAATTAATTGTTCTGTTGATTTTGGGAAAATAAGCCCTTTGCTGGACAGGAATTTTTCTGTCCATCTAGTTACATAAATCTGTTTACAGTTATTCCTAATGACTTTCAGTGGCAAGTAGACAGAATAATTTTTTGTTGTATTCCTCATAAAATTGTTTCTTTGAAGAAACATGTTTGCCAGTATGTTTTACATAGGTTTCATTTCTTGGGTGGGGAAGGTAAAAGGTAATAAAAAATATCAGAGATACCCTGTAAAATTTGAAATTCAAAGACAGCATTGCTGATTTTTATAAATTATAGCCTTTCATAATAATTGACAAAACTAGTCTTGGAAAAATGGAAGAGAGGAAGTTATTTTAAATGGAGTTTGCCGAAAACATTTTTAACATACTCTTTTTGCTAAGTAATTCTAATTCTATCGTTCATGTTAACAGTCTCTGAACACTCACTAAGGAGGTCTTATCTTCAGAAACCCAGCTGCTCTTCCAGCTCATAACCTAACAGTTTACAGCTTAATAGTTGCTTTTTCTTTATTCCTTCACTCGGTCCTGGCCCTTGAGGAAGCCAATTTAAAGAATGGAGCCTAATTATTCTCCACTAAATAGAAATGCCTCCTGTAGGCTTAAAACCACTCTTGTTTCCTTTTTCTACTGTAGCAATAATGGTGAATCCTCTTTATTTGCTACCCAAATATTTTCCCTTTATCTGTCACATTCTCTCAGAGTTTTGTTATTTTTTTCCCTCCCCAGCACCCAGTTTATTTTTAGCATTCTTTTCTGGTGTATATTTTCAAATGAACATGGATCTGATAATATTCATGGATCTTCAGCACTTATGGAAAAAGTGGTTGCAGCTTTCCAAAGTTGTATATATGTATAAAGAACACTTTAAATGTGCTTTTCTTTTACTGTGATCTTTGGTTTCCATAGGAGAAATGCCTGTTTTGTTCTTAAGGCATTGTTTTTTTCACTAGGATCATCAATGGTGACTTCACTTATATATCTTTCTGTCATATTTTTCCCTATCTTTATGTCTGACTCATTCAGAGAAAAGCAGCTGGACTTTATCCATAGAAATTAAGAAATAAATAATGTCAATTTTATGTGGTTACAGGCATTTTGATACAGTCACACTTTGGCACACATTGATTTAAATTACTAAGTAGCAGAACATGTTTTAAAGATTAAATTTATTAATGGTTGCATATTTGTATTTAATTTCCTATAGAAAAGACAATTCATATTGTTTTTAAACAATATCTTGATTATCCTCTAAATTAAGCTTGTATGTCAATTTTAGTATTGCTTTTGAAGTAATGAAGTGAGTAGACTGTATAAATTATTAAGCAATCATATAATTGAACACAATGTATTTAGATTTTTAATGCTTGTGTCTTCTACTTTTCAAAAGTAGGCAGTGACATCTCTTATTTACTGCGTGGTTGGATTCGTACCCATGTTTTGTATCAAGCTGGTTTTAAATGGAAATGGAAGTTTGATTAAAATATCAAAAGTAACATTTAAAATAGTTTCTTACTATCTTACTATTTTAAGCTACAAGGTATATGAAGAAAAATACAATGTACAAAATAAGTTTTAGAAAGGAAGTATCATTTGTTCTAAATAAATTGGAATGGGTTTCTCTAGTCACAGTGTCATTTTAAATATTTTAAGCAGCACATTTCAACCTTGTGTATCTATTTCTTTAATCGTGAACTACAGGAAAATCCAGAGTTTTTTTTTTCAAAACTCTGAACAAACTGGGTTTGGGTTGTGCTAAAGAACTTGAAGTGAGGTGTTCTTTCTGTATCTGCAGGAGAGATTACAGTGATGGAAAGCTATTTATTGTTTCAGTGGGTTTCAGTTCCAGTTGTTTCACCCACTAGAACAGTCCCTGTTTCTTGGTTTAACTTTGTTGTAAAAGATAAAAGGGAACAGAAGCAAAATAAACCAATACGCATTATATTTTATGCAAAATTAAAGTAATGATAGAAATAAAAAGTGTGGCCTCCTGTAAATTCTGTCACAACTCTAGGTTTATTGTTAAAAGAGAAATGAATGAAAGTACAAAATTAATATAGAACTGTGCTTATTTTTATTCCTGCTGTATCATGACTTTGACATTAATGGTTGTAGTGTTGAGTATCATCAGATAGCTGTCAAACCTCCTCAGGATGAACTTTATCACCAAAATAAATAGGGGAGATTGCTGGACATCAAGCCTCTTCAGAAGGGACACTTAAGTTTACCAGTTTCCATTCTTTAGGGATTTTTGAATGTGTTCTTTGGGGTCTGTGTGCACATGCTATTTCTGGGTTTTTTCTTTAATTCTTTGACTCTCAAAATTTGCCAGAACACAGTAAAAAAAAAAGTTTCTTTGAAGGAGAAGACAAAATCTGAGCGATTTGAAATGTCATGTTTTTATTTTTGTGTAGCTGTTATTTGTCTCAGGAGCTTAGCTGTTGCAGTGATTTGGTTTATATGAACCAGCTGTTGTTTTCTGTGGACACTTTACAGCTCCTTTACGTTGTCTTATTTGATAGTAAGCGTTGCTCATCATGTGGAAAAGATTGATCCAAACCAGGTGATTCTGTAAACTCAAAACCTGCTTTGTGTTGCAAGTTCTTTGCATATTTTGACAAATCCTGCAAGTATTTGGCGGGGAAAAAAAAGAAAAAAAAAAAGAAAAAAAAATCGGTTATAAATCTTGTGGCAAAATAGCATTTAGCTTACCTAGTAATGAAAAATTCTAATCTAGTATGACAGTTATCTTGAGATGACAGCCGTGCCATAGAGTCTATTCTCTCTTACTGAGGTATTAATTACTTTTCCTTTCAGTGGGAAAAAAAGGTTAATATCACATGCATCTTATGATGGAAGTAATTATTGATAGCTAAATTGTCTGTGTCTTTTTTGCTTACAAACACAAATCAAAAAACATTACAATGTTTCTTCTAAGAAGCATTGGTAAAGGCGTGGGACTTAGCTACTTTGGGTATCTGCTCATCCCAGTGAAGGATGGTCAGAGAAAAAAGATTAACACTGGACTACATTATTTCTGGCACATGTCTATGCACCTTCTTTGAGTGTCTTCAGACTATTCTGGTGGTGTGCAAAGTATGGCAAATCTTGGAAAACCACTTACTGCCCCAAAACATTATAAAGAAGGTATGTCAACAGACAAATCAGCTTTGAACACTGCTGGAAGGCAGACTTGAATTGAATCAGCGGAGGAGAATGGAAGAAAAGCTGCTTCATTTCTGGATCCATGCTAATGCTGGTTTAGCTGGGCAGCCTTATGTTACTAGTGATAGTAATAGTAGTGCAAGGCATTAAGAGTGTAAAGGTTTCTGCAGCCCTTTTAGTTGAGTTTGCTGACCGTCAAGACTAATAGGATGATCCATCTATTCTCACAGCTTTCATATTTATTTAATAAAGCTGCTTTAAAAAAAAAACAAAATAAATCATATTTTCATTTGTTTTTAACCAGGAGACTTTTTCTGTTTTGCGCACAGTTATTCAAGAGGCTGTTTAGTGCAAGTACTGTAGTATTTGTTCATTAAAGCATGTATTATTTAGAAAGCTGACAAGTATAGCAGCATGTATTACCTGAGAGACCAGAATTTGTCTCACAGGATATTCCGATCTACCCATTAAACAGCAAAGTGTGTTCTTAGCTTTACCAAGAAGTACTTGCAAAATAGGTGAGTCTGTCTCCTAAGAAGACATTACAATCTGGTATGAAGTTACATATCTATGAATCTTTCTAGATCCAGGGGTCATCAATATCTCTTGTATAAATGCTCATTTAGATACCTTATAATCCACTAAAATGTGCTGATGAGGAAGATAGTTTTTATCTAGCTTCTATGTGAAATCTGTTGTTAAACTATTTCAGTTACCTTTCAGGACCTGAAAGGCAAAATATGCAAGGCCTCCTGAACTGCATAGAAAGGGTATGATGAGGTACAAATATTTGTGAAGCAGTGCAGTTACTTAGAATATGGCTGGATTTTCAGCTGATGTGGACCTCAAGATCAGCTGAATTTTCTACAGCAAGCTTTTTGATTTTGAGGCATTTGCTCGTATTGGTTTATTTTTCCATCCTTACGACTCTTCGAGAAGTAGGGAAGATAACTGTCATAACAGTATTCTGATTTTTTATTTCTTTTTATAAAGTTTGCCCAAAGCAGACATCTGAGGAAATGTCTTCCAATCGTGATTCAAGCCTTACTAATGCACCGGTGCAAAGCAAGCTAGTATCTTCCTTCCAGCAGCACACAAAGAAAGCACTTAAACAGGTAAGCTTGTCTTGACTGATCATCAGTTGGCTTCCCTTTAGCATCTCTGTCATTCCTGTGTGAATGGGATGTCAGCAGAACTTAAAGAGTCTTCTAAAGATTTTTAGTGCTATGTTCAGTGACATTTTGTTGGGGGTTTTGCTATAATTTTAGCGAGAGTGCAGTCCTAATTGTTGTGTGTTTGAGTGCAGTAAGCACTTAAATTCAAGTCAATTTCAGGTAAGCAGAGTTCTTTATATTATCACACCTCTGCTTTTCCTATGTAAGAATTTGTGTTGAAAATTTTATGTGAGGTTAAAAATACATTAAAACATTTTGAAAGAAGTGCTGCAGATAGGAAAGACTCTAGGTATACTTGTTTAGTTTTTCTTTATGATCTGTTAAATAATTTTTTTCATACTGTATTTGCTACAACATGGTATAAAAGTGGAGTAGGGTTATTTTTATAAAAAAACTTATGATTTGGATGATTTAGGTTCCATGATAATTATTAAAGCTTGCAAAAGCGAATGATTATTCAAAGTCACCTATTAGCTGGAAACATGATAATGTGAAAATTATTTTTTAGCATTGCCAAATTAATTCAGCTTGAAGCCAGAAAAATGAAAAACTGAACAACTAGAATTCATAAAACCCCCTATCATTACCTCTTCTCCATTCTGAGTTGTGACTTTTCTAAAGTGTTAGGATAATGAGATGATGTTGTTGTAATTTTTCTCACAACTGCTCTCCTAGTTATGGTTAATGGAGATCTTGTATTTCATGGGGTAGTTTATTGCTGAGTTGTTTATTTAGGCTTAAGTTAAGCAAAGCCTGTCCACATCTCTAAGCACTTTAATTTTTCATGCAGGCTGAGTTTAAATCCAGTAAAATTAATAGATGTTTATCATTCACATAAGGTTATGTTGTATTTAGAGGCTTTGGGGACTGAAAAGGATTATTACATTGAGGTTTTACGTGTGTTTGTTCAGGACGATTGGACAGTGGGCACAAAGCAGCTCACTAACCATTAGGATAGCTGTGAAAAATTTACACTTTTTGGAAACTTTTCTATACAGATCTTTTGTGATCTGTGAACTTCCCTAGGGGTGGAGGGAGTAGGCGAAGGGAAAGGCAGAGGGGAGAGAAGGGGAAAAAAAGAGCAAAGCCACAAATGTTTGAATTTCTGTAATTGTTTAAACTCTACCATTTGTAACTTAGCAGATATATAGCATTGCAAATAATTTTTAAAGGGCAAATTAATCAGAATGGCTTAATTAATATAAAAAGTCATAACACTGATGTGAATCTTTGAAAACATTCCCTAAGGCAGTAGGCTTAAAGCAACATCAGAAAGTTAAGTAATCGATAAAAAGAAATTAGTTTTAATTAAGTTGATGGTAATTAGATCCTGTACTTCAGAGTAGGAGACTAGCATTACAGCTATCAGCAAAATGTTTTCTCTGTGCACAATGTGAGACAAATGGGCATTTGTATGGTGGAACAGTAGCTTTTTGCTTTGTTTTCTCTTAACTTTTCAGGCGTTGGCTACTACCATATATACATATTGCAGTTTTGATTTGTAGCAGAGGTGAATAAACCTTTATAGTGATTTTATTTATAAAATTGCTGTTGGAAATTTATTCTTTCACTTTCCAATGACTCAATTGCTTTTATGGCTGCATAGTAACTAAAATTCATACAAAGAACCTGTCAGACCCTTGAATACAGAAGAAGCCTTTAGATACACTATGCAACACTTAAAACTGATACAAACTTACTGATTCCATACTAAAGTGACAGACGATAAACCGTCATCATACTCTCAGCAAGTGCTTGTAGGATATAAATGTATGTATACTCTATATAATATATTGTAATGAGGTCTTCCTTAGCTGTTGCTTTTTATCTATTGTGAAACAGTCTTCAAAGAATTAAAACCTACAAGATAGTTTCCAGTTTCCTACTCAATTAATTTAAAACAGTGGGTTCTTCACATTACTTTGATCTTGTGTGTATTTGTTTTGTAACCTCTAAAAATAAAGCGAGAGGGAAGTTGATAATGTGCAATTCTCCTTGAAGATCTGAGCTGGAAAGAGAAGATTTTCTCTACTGTTTATCTACTTATTAACTACTCATATGTAATTCTCTTTTAATTATTATGTGCTGGATTTACATATTATTTGCTTTTTAATGAATTTTGGAGATACATTTCTGGGTTTAGATTGCAAAGAGCAATCTCATTTTTGGCTTGTAACAGCATGCATTTTAGGATGTTCTCATGAATCAAATTAGTCACAATGCTGCATTTCATGAGCTCCGCAAGGAGTGTGGAGGAAAGGGCATTTTTTGAGCCCGGCTCTTGGTTTTGATTTCTCTCAGGTAGCAGTGGATTTGGGGTGCTTTTCAGGGGCTAAGGAGGTTTGCAGTTGCAGTGGAGTTTCATAAGGTCTGTGTCACAGATCATTCCTTATGTCTTCACCTTTCAAAGGCTGGGCTGCCATTTTGGTCTGGAGACTTTCTAGCTTCACCACCTTCCACGGTGTCCTTGTTGGAAAAGAGATTCTGAGTGTTTTACCGTTGAGTGAGTGTGTTTCGTGCTTCCCTTTGGTTTCTGAGGGAGTTTCAGTTTTGTTCTTGTAAAATGCTTACACTTTGCTCTGAGTGTAATGTCCCACAAACCATTTCCTGTTCATGAGGGTATAGACAAAAGAGCCTATGGTGTAGAGCTGCCTTTCATGCTTGGCTTTCTGATGGCAGATTTTACAGATTTCTGTTTCCCTTGTTGCTGTTGGAAGTGCTTGGGCATGTGTTCCCAGCTGTTGCTGATCTTGTACCTTTGAAAAGAAGGCTTATTGTACGCTGTCACACGCTGATTTCCTATCAGTACTGATCAGTTCCTTACTGGTTTACCTCATTTTCACACTCGAGAGTTTTGGCATGCAGACCCATGTAAGGACCTCTTCCTGGGAAAGTACCGAACTACACCTGCATCTGCTAGCAGTGGTACATGGTCACACTACTGTGTGCATTATTCTTGCTCTGGACAAGGCTAACTCCAGTATGGACATCAAGTCATGGCATAGTATCTACATGCTTCTGTCTGGTCCAGTTTCTGTTCCATTGACTTGAGGTGATACTTTTTTGTGGAAGTCTTCGCTGTATACAGATTTATCTGTATCAACCAAGATGTTCTTGGAACATTTCTCAGAAGAAACAATCATACCTGCAAACTGGCCTCACATAGGTAACACTGAGAATGTGTGAATATCCAGGACATTGAGGTGGTGTTAGTGTCTATTGGACTCTGATAGCCAAGTGTAAGAGCAACTTGCCCGTCAGTGTACCAGGTGTTCCCTGGGTCAGTACCAAGAGAGGAGAAAGAACTCGAAGATGCGCTATAATGGTGTCTGGGATGATAGTAGACCTCCCAGACATGGAAGAAAATCCTGCCTCCCTTTTGGCACTTTGGAATCAGCACCAAGAAGGGTACCCATAAATTTTCTGTTGGGAGAAGAGAAGGATACTCCATTCAGACTCAGGATCTGAATACAGAACCAGGACATGTCTGAGACTGTGCTGGGCATCCAGATCTCTTTGTAGAGACAGAAACTCCAGAGACAGCAGCCAAGTGGGTTTGGGAGGAGAGAAGCTCAGGAAATAAGGGAATCAACACAAGGTATGTCACTGCCATGGTTTGTTTTGTTTTCCTTAACTTTGGGCTTTGTCTGCATGCTTGGTGGCTGGGTTCATATATGTGCCACTATTTGATTCATAAAGTGGGTAGATGCAGTTTTTTAATGAGAAGGAAGGCACCCATTTGTACGATTTGTTCTTATAGTAGAAATGGCAACTCCATCCCCTTTTTTTTCAAGTGGATGCTGTCACACCCCAAGCAGTAATAGAGCTATGGGGAAGTTAGGGTTTAGCTCATGTGTTGCTTCTGAATTGTAGGACATTTGACCTGTACAGCTCCAAATAACATTTCAGGCTGACATTTCTACCACAACTGTAATTCTTATTAGAAACCAACCTTCAAGAGACTAAATTTCAGGATGGTTAACACTGTAATCTAGCCCTGACTTACCCAAATTCATAGAACCAGTTTATCAAGATCTCTTCATTTGTTTCTTTTTTTTTTTTTTTTTTTCGGACACAGGTGTCCAAGTGCCTAGGTTGGCACTAAAGGTAGAATCCTGATCTCCCATGATGCTGGTGTGAATTTGCTTTCCTGTCTTCAGCTCACACTGCTCACATTTCTTTCAGAGAAGAGCAAACTCACCAGTCTTGCTCCCTCCACACTCATTCTGTTAGGACTTCTTTTCTTGACTACAGCCAGATGCAGGTTATCTTGAAGCATTTTGCTGTCCATAAAAAGTAATCCAGTGTGAGTCTCTCTGTGGTGTCTCTCCTTTGACTCATTTGAGCAACTACTCCCTCACGTGCTGTGATATAAGCCTGATGTATTTGCCTGCCCTGCTTTCCCTTCCTCACCCCAAAGAAGCAAAGATGACAGAAGAGATAATTATGATTTTGTCCTAATCACTTAGAATTTAAGTGCAGGGTGTCTTCCTGAAAGGCTCTGAAAATCCCCTGTGAACTGAGAGGTATTTTTTGCACTGAATTCCTCATTATAGGGAGTTTGTTGCAGTTGTCTCTGTTAACCACCTTCTTATGTTTCATTTCAGATGCAACAAATGTACCAATGCTACAATTTGAGAATTTTGGCTGCCTAGCTGAAGCATTTGATCAGATGTCTGGCAACATAAGTGACGATTCTTGACAAATTTTCCTGACAACAAATGGAAAAGAAGGAAAACATGTTGCTTTTTGACTTCTAGAGAGATGTGGGAAAGGACACTGGAGTTTACAAAATGCCTTTCGAAAAATGGAAGTTCGAAGATGATAAATTAAACTGATTTTCTGATTGCCAAGACAAGTCTAGGGAAGAGGACAGAGAAACTATGGCAGGGAGACTGCATAATGGGGAAAAGAAGCTGGGAGAGCAAGAGTTCCAGCAGAAGCTGTTCAGGGAGTACATGCATTGCCCGAAGGCTGGCTGCACGGTACGTCCCTCTAAAGGTCCCTATGCATGGGCAGCATGTACCAGCTGCTCAACACAGTGCTTTGGTAAGGTGCAAGACAATGTTTATGAGACTCTTCTCTGGGTCATCTCCGTGGTCCTCAGCCCTTACCTGTGATGGAAGGAAGGGGACAGGAATCCACACAATGCCTGCTTTCTTTTTGTACTGCTTTTTAATAACTACCTTCCAGTTGCTGGAGCGTTCTGCTTGTTTCTCCTCTGGGGTTGTTTGCACAGCATGCTTTTTACAGTGCTCCTGCACCTTTTCTGTTTTAATAAATGTATTTTGCAGAATTTCTTAGTCTGAGAAATAACTGAAGAATTTTAAAGCAATTTTAAGTGTTGAAGTTGCCCCTCTACCTCAGTGTAGGACAGTATCCCTCACTTAAAATATGTCCTAGCATGAGCATTACCTTTATTTAAACCTACCTCTGCAACATAGTAAAATCTTCTTCTCAAATATAGGCTGAAGTGTTGTCTCTCTTCTGTTCTGTAGATGCAGTTGCTTTTTCCAAGTCTCAGGTAATCAAGCTGAAGATAGCAGCCTAGTTCTAAGCATTGCATTTATCTGATAATGTGTTTCTTTAAATAGCCTGGGGAATTCCCTTAAGTAGCCTGGGGAACTATTTCAGGTGGATTGATCATTGCTATTGTATTAATGAGAATATAATCATTAGAGACTGAAGTCCCAGTTAAGCTTTTCCAGTGGAGTTATGTGATTTTTCATGTAGTGACAGTGAATATCTAAGTGAGTATCTTCTTTTGGGCCATGTGAAAAGAGCAGCTTTTGATTTGAATAGTTTGTAACATGAAATTATATCCAGGTGACAATGAATCATGCCTTGATTTTGAAGTGCATCCTAGAAGTTGTTGGCCTTTTCAGGAAAAAGCAGGGATTGGAAGAGCTCACAACTCTTCAGAGCCCTAGGAAGTCACCTACAAAATGTTGACAAGCAGTTATCTACAAATGGTGTTCCAGGAGCTGTTGGGTAGGTCCCCAGAAGGATGTGTGCTCAGGATGTGTGGGCAAGCCAGAGTACCCAGGCTGAAACAGGATGTCAGGCAGAAAGACATTATACTGCTTACTTTGGTGCAATGTAAATTGTCTGAGTGGTAATATGAGAAGATTTTTTTATCTGGGGAGTTTAGCCATGAAGCCCCTGCTGTATGCTTTGTCCCATGTGCAGTGTGTTTGAAAATTTGACCTCGTGGAAAGTGTTGATTACTGTTTTAAGATTTTGTATTGACACTGCTATCTTTATTTTAATTTGTTTTTCAACTGCTTTCTACAAACTGTTTCCTTACCTATATGTGCTTTATTGTGCCGAAGAACAGATTTCCCCATAAAACACTTTTCAGCTGATGAATCTTGTTAATTTAATACTACACAAACGATTAAAAAAAACCACAACTCTTCTCTTTGTAAAAAAAGCTTTCGCTGTGTTGATGCATATGTCATCATCATTCCCATTCATATGCAAGTCAAAAAGACATTGAACACATCACATGTGTTTTTTGTCCTTTTTTCTGTAGTTGAGAAAGCACCAAAAACATTTACTTTGCAGGCTGTCGTGGTCTGCAGCAACTGTAGCTGTGACTGCATTATTGTAATCCCATAGAAAGTAGTGCTGGCTTGCAGGTGTACAGATACAGATGCGAACAGACAAATCTCCTTGTCTCTGCCCCACAAAGGTCCAAACACTTCAGTTCAGTGTTGATTGGTACACAGGTAATGTTCAGTATTAATGTATACTGTAGTCCTACAGAAAGACCCTGAGCCCTACTGAGACCTAAAGAACAAATACACAGCAAGACATTATTTTTATTCCAAATACAGATGTAACTATCACGAGGTAGGAGGATGGCATGGGACAAGAATAGATGCTTATTTGAGAAGGTATTAGCATTTGTTTGAAAATAAACCCCAGGTTTCCAAAATTCTGTCCTGCTGATTCTGACACTACTCTTCATCTCCAGATGACCAGTTGTGTACATTTGCACCATACTGACATGTTTAGAGTACTAGTCTGGTTGGAAGTAAATTAATTTGCTTTGGAAATGGCACTTTGTTCTTTGTAGTTGTTTCCATAGGATATGTTTATTGTGTTTTAATCTTATGGTTGCATGCTTATAACTGAGTGCTTTGTTTATGTTTGCTATAAGAATTAGTGGCATCCAGGAGTTTTTACTCTTCATGATTTCTGGTGCTTACTGTTTTAGTTTAACTGCTCTGTCTATCCATGGAACAGGTTGCCACTGAGAAATTTTAATTTAACTGAGACATGGGAATTAAAGGCTCTTAACTTTACTAAAAAAATGAGGGTGGGAGAGAAGACAAAGACTGAATTTTATGGTGGTGTTAAGTGAATCAGTGATAAACCATAAACCTGTTTCATCTTTGTCCATTTGGGATCCATAACCATGATGTAGAGTTGTTATTTATTTTGTGCAAGAGACGTTGCTCAGGGTATCATAGCTTGTGTTTTCACATGGCAGAATGGAGGAATTCCATAGCTTTACATTTCTGATCCATAATACGTGAAATTTCAAAGGTTATGTTTCATTACATGAGTTTCAGAATGTAGACTTGACATTTATGGAACAAGTAGAAATCTGGGACGATGTTGCTTAATGCAACCAAGTGTTACATGTCTTTGTTGATAATAACTTTAATTTTTAACATTCTCAGCATGTCACGCATTTAAGCTCAAATGAAAGCAGTTTTCTGCATTAACGGTTTATCTGTGTGCTCCATTTTTTCATTCTGAGTTGAAAAGATGTGGGAAAGAAAAACAGTGAAAAAATTGCCAAGCAGCAGTAAAATCAGAATGCAGAGGCTGATATTTTGCTTCTGGTGCTCTTTTGGGGAGGTATTTTGCCCCCATCTCCAGTTACCTTTCAGTTTATATTGTTTCCTTTCATTCCTGCTTGAAAGATGACTTTATGAGTTTTTACTGAAGACAGTCAACCATTGTGTCACATGAGTGAAGAAGTCTTTCCTGTGTTCAGATCAACTAAACGTGAAATTATTATTTTTAAGACCATATAATGGCATTCATGGAACCTCCAAAATACTGCTATACTCCAGTAGGGATAGAAACTCCCTGAAAAAAAAGAAGGAACCTTGCTCTTGTCACCTCTTTATTAAAAAAAAAAGCTTGGAATTAGAAGTTCACTGTTAATTTCATGGTGTTTTTCTTTTGCCATCTATCTTCAGAGTTTATGTTTTCTTAATTCTCATAATTTTATTTTATTTTGAATTCTTTGGATAAAAATGGATTGATAGTTCACTTAAAGATTTTGGCAATAAAAATAACTTCATTAAACCTAATAATTTTGCCAAGCACTGTATAATGACCATGGCAGTGTTATTCAACAGATGGTCACAGGTTCATTTTTATGAATGGGAATACTGGGAATTCTCCATACTCATTATGTGCGAGAGATTCACAGATGTCCTTTGCAAATCTGCTTGTGAAAGGCTGGATGTAAGTATTATATTTTGGTGGTAATTTTAAGCAAGCTTGTAATGTTTTAACTTGTATATTACATGAACTTTATTTTCCTTTCATTTTTTAAATTTATTTGTTGTACAAATAGGATGATGGTAGTGTCTTACAGAATACTTCAGTGGTGATCAGTTCTAGGTATTTAAAACATGCAGCTTTTTTAACTCAGGCATTTAGTGTGAAGTGATTGAATGCATTTGAAATGTAAACATAGAATCTCATTACAGAAAAATATTCTTTATGTAAGCTATCATATACACTACATGTGTTTTTCTCTGATTTTCCATAGTGAAATTGACACCTTACCATTTGGTAAAATCATCATCTGTTTCTTGCAGTTCTGTAGGAAGTCCAGCCAAGAGGTTATATATCTCTAAATATGGATGAGATGCAAAAGGCTGTGTAGGTAAAAGATGACAATGTAGTATGTGTCAGTTACTGTTTCTGTATCTACAGTGAATCTGGAGCCATTTTCCGTGGAATAAGTTACAACATTTCTCATTTTCTTCAGTGCTAGTTATAAATTTGATTTATTTGATTGTGGTGACTAGAAAGCACTAAATTAGCTTGGCGCACTGAAAGCTCAGTATAGCAGGCATTTGGTGCATGTTTCACTTGGAGTAATCTCATTGACTTCCCAGCTAAGTAGAATTAATCTTGAGTTACAGGATTCTTGTCTTATCCTACAGTAGTCTTGTATCCTAAAATGAATATCCCTCAGGCTAGGTCTAGAGAAGTTATATATTTGTCCTCAGCATAGACTACAGAGATTGTCCTTCGTTTGTACTTAACTCCTTCTGATGTTTGGCTTCTCTTGTAACTGGATGTCAGTCAGCAATTTCTCCCACTGCTGGGTTGCTCCTAGTGTTGTCTTGCAAAGATTTACCTGTCCAAAATTTCAGATCCTGCAGCTTCAAATTCAGAGGAGAATTTAACACAAAACTGTGTTTAGCTGGGCATATCACAAGAATGTCTGTGCAGAATCTCAGCCATCTCTTTACCCTGCGAATCATATGTTAAATTATTTACTTGGTATCTTTTTACCCTCTTCCCCTGTCTCATATCTTTCATTTGATAAATGAAAGGACGGAGGCATGGGGAAGGTTATGTGTCTGTTCTCTGTACACAGGGTAATTCACTGGTAATTCATTAACTTTGTGTTAGAAGTTTTACTTAGATTTAATGTCCACATTGTGGGGGGGGGGTTGATTTTTGGGGGGGTTTTGGTTTGGTGTTTTGTTTTTTGTTTTTTGTTTTTTGTTCTTCAGCCTGTCCTTCAGGTCAGCCTGTCCTTCAGGTATATGTAGCTTTACTCTCAGCTTGATTTTCAGACTTAACTTGGGCCCTTTTTGGTGACCAGTTCCCCGCACTGTGAAATTGGAGGAGTTGGGGAAGGGGCTGGCAGTGAATCAATGTATGTTAGGGAAAAGGTAACCTTGAAAAACAAGTGTTTGTCAAAGGTACATGGTGTCTTTAAGATTTGTGCTTGGCCCTCACATATAGATGTGCTTAGGCTGTAGCTTGAGAACTGTGCTGTGCCTTGAAGTAAATAGTTCTGGTAGCTTTGTCTGCTCCCAGCTGTATTTCCTCATCTAACTGTCCAGGGAGTGTCTTGCATTAGTGCTCCATGGGCATGAATTCACCTGTGCTTCTTGCAAATGCCAGACCAGTTGCATAAATATATGGTTAAGGACCACAGGGGGCTTACCAGTAACAGAAAAGAAGGTAAGTGGTGCTCCTGACAAATATTGGGTACCGCTGCTCTCACTCCAGCAGCACGTGTGCCACCTGAGGTGTAGGAACACTGCGTGCCTATCACTGGTACTGGATACACTGCTGGTTCCTTTCTCTCCTTCTGGGAGTTCAGTCTAAGCATTGAGAATCAACTGTGAGGCTCCACAAAGAATCTGCCTTTGCCATAGTGGCTATATAAATCATTAAAATGGTATTTCCGTATGGATGCTGGCAGCAAGGCTGTGGACCCTTGGCAGAGGTGGAAATTGTCTTGGAAAGTCAGGAGGAGGCAGGAGGAGAACATGGAGCATTATTTGGGCTCTAACCATTTGCCTTGGGTGGAGGAAATAAGGATGACATGAGGCAAATCAGGCTGTGGGGCACCATGATACAAAGTTTGGGTTGTGGTTGTATTGGTGTACTGGTAGTGCAGACATTGCCAGTCTTTTCAGTTAATTTTTAGTGAACTGTTTCCCGTTGTGTCTGTGGTATTACTGTTCATTAAGGATCATCTGATTTGACACTTAGGTTTGCAGGGTAATTTTTGGAATTTTGAGGAATTTTTGAGAAATGTTAGTGCTTTAGAAATTTCTGTCCAGAAGTCTGGCTGTGCTTGCTCGATACCAGTATGAATTTTCTGTCTTAAAAATGTTTGAAGTATAGGGTGTTCTTTATGGCTTTCTGGTGCTTCTTTGGTTCAGTGCAGATCTGACCAGCTTCCTCTCTGTGTTTGATTTCAAGTCTTTTAATTTGCTTTTTATTGCACAGTGCTTATGTGTCTTTTAAGAAGTACAATAAAATGGGTTAATCCATGAAATAGCTTCTATGTGGCCTGGTGCATTTTACGTTGTGTAGAGTGTTATTTAGAGGGATAGACCAATATTGATTTCTTTCTTCTCAGAGGTTTTTTTTCCTATTATTTAGCTATGTGAACAATTTGGAAAGGTATTACAGTCCATTAAAGTTACAGACTTAAGCCTCATAGAGCATCAGTCATTCATGCTCATAAACCTGTAGGGATAATTCATTTCAAATATGTTCCTTGTTGACATGGTATTACTTTAATAAATCCCCCAAGTTCATAACACAAATCACAATTGTAAAAATAGAGTGTACAGTAAGAATGGAGAAAAAGAGACAGGAGGCTAGGAGAGATCTGTATTAAGCCCAGCCTGTTCTGATGAATTCCAGGATTTTAATGCTTGCAGATGTATTAATTGGCAGGTATTCATATTTGTATGTTTTAAGACCTTTTGAATGAGATATCATTTTCCATATAAAATAGTCTGATGGGTATTTGCTATTTCTAATCTGTACATATTTTATATTACATTATCAGCCCTGTATTCAATACATTTATAAAACACAAAGCACTACCATATGTAAAGATTTATTCGTGTATCATTTTTCCCCAGATTTGCCAGAACACCATCATGTTCGTGTTCTGAAGGTTAATGCCCAAAGTCAAACAGACAGAAGCCAAATGCTGCAAGGTTTCCAAGATTAGGACTGATTCCCTTCACGAAAATAAATGATTCCTGCCATGTTCAGTGATTTTGTGCAGCACTACTCACGGCTGAGTGAGTGCATCAATACTGTAGTCCTTACATGCTGTACATACTGATGACACTCTGTGTTAACTTGATTGACTGAGCAGTATACTGGAGAGGATGCACCTGCGAGAGATGTGCAGACATATATATTTTTATTCTGATTTTGAAACATTTTGGGTTTTCTTTTTTTTTTTTTTTTTTTGAAGTCTTAGTTTCACATTTCATGGGTTATCATGTTGTGCTGTTAAGGTAGAGCAAATAGTTACGTGTTTCTTTGTTGTCAAAACTGGATTGGAAAATGATCTGAGGTGCATCTTCTTTCTCTATAAAAAAAAGGGAAAAAAAGCCTGATTTTGTATTTTAAAAGAAAATGACATAAAGAGGACAAGTGTGAAGTCTGGCAAGTCAGTAGCTGTGTAAATTATGCTTATTTTAAGGGATTCAGTTTAATGGTAGAGAAATGTCATGTGTAATTCACTTATAAGCATTATTTTTTTTCTACAGTTTTATGTTTTGTTATCGTTTTTGTAGGCTTTGAGACAACAGCAGAAAAGAAGAAATGGAGTCTCAATGATGGTAAACAAGACTGTTCCTCGTGTTGTTTTGACACCATTAAAGGTGTCCGATGAGCAGTCGGATTCACCTTCAGGTAAATAGCTAAAGGACCGTTTGCAAGATCAGCTCCGGTCACAGAGCCTTCCTCTGAATCAGATGTGTAGCATACAGAATTTGGAATTGCTGAAATAATATTTCCACTGGGTGGCTTTGTTTAAGGTCTGTATTTCCTTATCAAGACTCATGTCTCAAGGATGGAGATTTTTCTTTAATAAAAAACTGAAGACACACAGTAAAAAGACAATTGGTAATAGCAGCAGCTTTAAAGGAATGCAAAATAACATTTTGTTTGGCTCTGGAGCTCTAATGGAGGACCACATGCTGGTATTCAATGCCATAAAAAGAGAAGGGGGGGAAGGCATGCTTCTCTGTGAATCTGAATTTGTGTCTCAGTTCTGCATTGCAATACTCAAATCCTTTTGTTAGCTTTTCTTCTTCTTATACCATGCTTATCACTGCGGCATAACCTTGACCTTTAACTATGGTGGTTAAGTTGCTTCATTTTAAGAGATTTCTGTGTCTATGTTTAACACAATTTGACAATTTTATTTCCGAACATATCTTTTCTTTAAATGTTTCTTCAGAAAGAAATGATCTTTTTTCAGCCTTAGATTGCTTTACTGCCCCATAACTTAAGGTTAAAATATTTTTTAAAATATCTCCTGGGCATTATAGAACTGTGTTATTTTTATTAGATCACTGAACATTTTTATTGACTGCAGCGTTCAGTAAACTTTAGTTTTCAGCTCTCAATTGATTTATTGAGCTTTTACTTCCAATTCCTCTGATGAGGAGGAATTGTATTGTGACCAGAAAAGTATATTGCCTTTCAGCAAGAATATGTCAATTTTTTTAAAATTCTATTTTTATTTTGTTTATGGTGTAGGGGGTGCTGAGGGGATTGTTAGTAAAAGTGCAAAAGCATTATATTTGAGTGATTTTACTTTTTCCAAAGGATCGGAATCTAAAAATGGTGAAGCAGATGGTTCTGATAAAGAGATGAAACATGGGCAAAAGTCTCCAACTGGAAAGCAAACAAGCCAGCACTTAAAGAGGTTAAAAAAATCTGGTTTAGGTGAGTAGGAGTAAAATAAATATCTTATTTGTAATAGTGATATTTTTCTAAACTCTGTGTTCTCTTGAAAAGTATTATTTTTCTGCTTACCTGTCCCTTTTTCAAACTCTGCTACTGACCCTTTCTCAAGAAGACATCTTTCTGTCTACCTGGAAAATCCATGGTCAATTTTTTTTTCCATCCTCTGTGGTTGCTTTTTTTTTTTTTTTTTGACAGACCTAAGCAACTGCAGGCAGAGAGGTGATTTAGCAATTAGATTCTGATTGTTATGTAATGATTTTCTGGTGGATGGGGGCGGTGTATAACAGATATTCTTTCTTCATGGTGAATTTGCTTGCCTAATGTGCATTTATTCCCAGAAATAGTAGCATATTTGCTTACATGCTTGCCTGATTAGAAGTTAACATTCTCTTTTCTTCATTTGCGTTATTGCATGTCATATAGAGATTTGGCATAAAAGTTTTGGTTGGTTCTCCTTCTTTGGTTGATTTAGTTCTTCAGCTGGATCTGTAACTATTTTGAAACTACATCTCTTGAGGTGGTAGATACAGTTTCTGGTTTTATTTTCTGTAGGCTTTTTAATGAGGTTCATGGATCATGTTCTGTAATTAACAAATAATTTTCTCTAATAAGGTGTTAAAAGTAAATTCTTGATCTCCATGTGATAGGCAGATTTTCCTGCTCTGCATGAAATTTAATTGGAAAAATTCCCTAGGGGCCACAAAATGTAGTGTTCACTAAGACTCTTGTCACTGCTTTAGTGAAGTCAAATAATGACATAACTGTTTCTTTATCTTTATAAAGTACTTTTTGTATTCAGCAGAATGCTGAATCATTTAGAGAAGTATTTTGCAATGTGGCCATGTTGGAAAAGATAACAAACAAGCTTTTTGTAGTGGCTAAATCCTAGAAGTTATTTCATGTCTATCTTTGTGGGGATAAGATTGTTCTTTTTTATTAATCATCCAACCTAGTCCTATTTTTGTATATAATGATCCTGTGAAATAGCTCCAAGGCACTTTACTTCCTAAATGTCATAGGAGAGTTGTTAAATATGCTGTTGCCAGTTCCTGGCAGTGTAACCTATAAGCCTTATTGTATCACAGCCTCCCATGAAAGTGTACTTTGGTTTGATGTATGATCTTTCTGCAGATTATCGATCAGTCCCATGTGGATAGCTAGTTCTCTATGTTGATCCAACATCACTATTCAAAATAGACAATACTCCTTCAGTATTACAGCTTTTGCTGTGCAGAGTAATGTTCAATGTTAGACAATTTCCTCTAACTTTTCTCTACATTTAAGACTGAGATACCTCATTTCAAGTATACATTCCTTCCCATCTTCAGATATGACATCAACTGTTGGCTGATGATATCAAATGAATTCATTAGGGTTTTTTTGGTGGATTTTGGAAAATAAATCTACTGGCCTTTTGGAACACCACACATGGAGTGCAGGGAACTTTGTATAAGGTGTAAGGGTTTCTGCTCTTGTACCTGCTGAAATGTTTCTCTCATGACACAACATTTCTTGGGATGCTAAAAGTGCAGTTGTAGAGCAGCTTTGAGAATGTGTCCAAGGTCCTGTATAGTGCACAATTCAGCTCCGGATACTGTTTAATTGTCTGAAAC
Organism: Rhabdornis inornatus; assembly: GCA_013397075.1. Lineage (NCBI taxonomy): Eukaryota > Metazoa > Chordata > Aves > Passeriformes > Rhabdornithidae > Rhabdornis > Rhabdornis inornatus. Next base: position 451,941 of record VWZS01006986.1, read on the forward strand.
TCTGCTGATCTGCCCAACATTCGCTATATGTCATATTTGGTAGACTTTCTGAGCTTACTTTTTTTCCCTCTTGGTTAACAGATTCTGTCTACTGTGTGATTTCTGTCCTTTTTCTGTTTTTATTTTTATACCTTAATGTAGAACCATGGTGCTCCCATCTCCTTATGCTTAATTCTCTTTGTTGAAGACTAAACTCACATTTTCCAAGGCTGCAAGTCTGAGTTTCTCTCTTGTCTTACAGCTTCTATTTCTGATCTGGACAGTGATACCCCTGAACTATATAAGGATTCAAAATGTCTTTCTCTGTGGAAGACAACATAAAAACATTTGCACATGCTTTATCATAAACTCTTCTCAGAGCTATGATTAGTGATGCATAGTGTCATACTTTTGTGCTGCTCCCAAATACATCACTAAATCTTATTACAAACTTGGGATCTGCTATACAGGTCCTAAATTAGCCATGGGTGTGCAGGAGAGAGAATTTGTTGTTCTTCTGAACAGATTTTGAGGGGTTTTTTTTTTAAGTAGGACCATGGTGGGCATTCACATTTTGCTACTGGCCTAGAAGCAATACACACATTTCTTCCAGAAGATGGTAAAACCTCCATAGTATTCTGTAAGTGGTAGCAGGTCAAATAAATCAGAAAATGTAGGTTTGACTCTTTGTCTAGGGCTTTTCGTGCTATGAGAATATCTGCCACTGGAGAATGTTACTGATTTTGCAGTGTATCTTATTTCAGTTTGGATTATCTCTGTGTATATGCCTTCCCATAGGGTATGAAGCAGTAGCTGGGGAAAACGTTACTCTAATTTGGAGTCACTTAGAAGATGGGGATATGTATTTTGTATTGATTAAAGAAGAGAATATACATACAGGCATTAAAATTCAATACATCGTACAACTTGTGTTATGTTCAGGGACTGTGTTCTTTTTACATTTATATTTAGTGGGTGGAACAGATGGTGAGGATAGTTTATTGTGATGCATTCATGAAAATGGGCACTTTTTCCATGCAATTGTCCTGTATAACAGGGCATTCATTTGTTGGTAATGGAGTCTTTGCTGTACTGAAATGGAGTATGTTAGAAATATGTGTTGGAAAAGGTTATCCTATGCTGAGCGCAAAGTAGTCCATGTCTCATTCAGTTACTATTGGCTGCTGAAAAATAAAATAAAATTGCAAGAATGTTTACGAGAGGCTGTGACTGAAATTGAGCTTTTAGAATTTACAAATCTTCATTTTCTTGCGTATGTGTTTTTTGTAGTTACAGACTTTCAGGGAAGAGACCACCGTGGGTCCTCTAATAAATCTAAAGCATAATTGCATTCCCTTCTATTAATGTTACTGTTAAGTAGCTTGTAGCATTTGAGACATTCCTAATAATCTGTATGCCCAAATTTTCTTATTTCTAAAGCACATTTATTCTTCTTAACATGTCAGTTTTAATTTTTCCTGAGAAATCCTGTGTAAATGCGAAATGCCATCATTCATCATAGTGGTGGAATAATTTTTTAATCACTTTTTTAGAGATTCTGGTGGAGTTTGTGTTTTATATAGTTCAGGCCTCTCTTATACCATTTTTGAAATATTTTAAAGTACAGCAGACTGAAACCTGAAGAAGTTTCCTGGGAGGAGTTAGAAGCTTTTGAGTTTTTCCAGTCACCTGGCCTTTGATGTGTTAAGATTTAGAGGGAAAAAAAGGGATTGTAGCAGTATATAAATACCTTGAAGCAGTTAGCTCTTTAAGAAGCTTTAGAAAGAATCTTCTAAATATTATCCTAGAAAAGCTGACAAAATCAGACCAGGCAGCATCTCCAGTGATCATCTAATTTGTTCATCAGTCATAGGTCAAAATCAGGTATGCATCTGTCATGATTGACAGGTACTTGTCTAACATAGTCTTAAAAGGTTTTCACTGATGGAGGCTGTAATACCTCCCTATGGATCTAATCCAGCATCTCCTTGTTCTTGGTGGTTGAAAGCTTTCTTTTCCCAGTATTTAACAGATATATTTCTTACTGTGCAAGAGTTTAAGCTGATATCCTTCCTGTCCACTGAGTAAAGTAAGAAGACCTTATTTCGTAGTGCTGTGCATGAGCCATATGTGTATTTCCCTTTCCCTCTGCTGAGTCTTTATCTTATTCCTGGGTTTGTATTGTTCCTCATATACCCTGTTTACTAATCTCACAATTCCTGCTGCTGCCTTCTGTGTGTTGATCATTTTAGATCATAATTCTTAGAAAAATTCTGAAAAATGCTTTTGTTTTTTATGGTTAATGTTTTCAGACATTAACATATTAAGTATTCTCATCTCTTTGAACACTCTCTGTTCACTCAGGTAGTTTTAGCGGATGCAATGGGGCAAGTTGTGTAGGCCACAGGGCACTACTGATGGCAAAAGAGAAGCTGTCCATAATGATTGATTCACATCAGCTTCATCAAGCAGCCTTTTGCTTGAAAATAGGTGCTTATATAATTATTGTTGATGACATGACAGGATTATTTTCTGCAGCTGTTGAGTTGAGCTGGTCTCGAGCTGGAAGTAAGAATATGTCAGCTGTGATGTTGACTGGAACATAAGAGGTCAAGAGACAAATATAAAATATTTGTTGTTATACAAATATAAAAGCTGTTAAGACACCTAGAAAAGGCTGTGTTACCTTTCTCAGAGTACCATTTCTCTAGAGCTTATTGTATTATACAATAAAACTAAAAACTTAAACAGAAGACTTGTTCCTACTCTCTTCCTTTATTTATGTTTAAAGTTATTTCTGTTTATTTACTCCAGGACATTTGAAATGGACCAAAGCTGAGGATATTGACATAGAAACACCGGGATCTATTCTAGTGAACACTAACCTGAGGGCTTTAATAAATAAACACACCTTTGCTTCTTTACCTCAGCATTTTCAACAATACCTCCTGCTTTTGCTTCCAGAAGTAGACAGGCAGGTAAGTAGCATCATAAAATATTTCTATTTTTAATGGGACATTTTTACAGTGTGTTTGCATAGGCTGATTTGACTGACTAGGAATTGTTCCAGGAAAGAATTAGAAAATCTCCATACTTTCTTAGGTAAAACTGTTAGATGTAGAATGACTGTAAAGTTTATCTATGAAAACCAGCTCCTGCTTCTTTGCTTCCTGAAAACTCAGCAGCTCCCTGATTTATCTGAATGGAAACTGGGCAGCAAATCTTTCAAACTTGCCAAATCACTTAATTAGTTTTTCTACCTGTGGTGTTGAAGATACACTTCTCATTCTCAAGACTTTCTTTTTTGAGTCTCTTTTCACCTGTGATCTTCCTTGGTGCTCTGCCAGCAATGTCCCGGTCGATATTAGCTCTGTTCGTTCTCCTGCTCTTCACCTTTGACACATACCTGTGTATGATCTCTCCACACCAGTGCACTGAATCCACTCATTCACACCTTTTATAAAGAATATCTTCTCCAGAGCTTATGTCAGTGTGCTTGGATCTGTTGAGGAGAATGATTTGGATAGTAACAGGCTGGAAATAAAATTTCAGTTTCGTGATCTTTTCTACAATGTCCAGTCCTTCCTTCATTTGTTGATCAGATTGCAGAGTTTCTTAAAGTGAGAAAAAAAAATCTTTCCAGCATGTCTAGGAGTTAAAATAGAAAAGAGATTTCATTTACTCACTTGCCTCACTTAGGGATTCAAACAGTCTTACCAGTTTCAATGGGGAATATTCATGCACTTAATTCAGACTCATTGACTTACCCAAATAGGGCATTATATTTTTTGCAGTTGGTCAGCATCCCTCATTTAATATAGTAACTAGAGAATGCAGGTCACTCAATTGAGTAATTAAAACCTGCATCTGCAATCAGTATTTCATTTCAGTATTGCAGGTTTTATTTCTTAAACTGTTAGTAGTTAGTCTACCACTAAAGCAGGGCAAAGAAGTTCAATATGACACAAAAAGAGAAAGAAAAATTGTATTGATGTATGTTTACTCAGTCTCTTATCAAATTAGATGCTGTATGTTGTGGACTGTAATTCTGCATTTAATAACAGAAAACTTGAGAAAGAACACTGGAACAAGATCCGTAGGCAAAACAATATAAATGTATTTATTCTCAAACTCCCACAATGCAGTCAAAGTCAATATTGACAAGTTTTAAGAAAACTTTTTTCCCTGCTGCCAAACAGATTAACTCAGTGCCCAGCAAATATTTTTCTGATAGTTTTGATTTTTTGTCCTCTGTCTAGTTAATCCATCAGAAAAATGTACTAGGTAAAACCATGTTTTCTCTCTAACCATCAAAGACCCAATGTTCATAAATTACATTTCAAGTATGGGGCCTTTTTTTAGAAGTTTTTTACTTTAAAATTTATTTTTAGAAGTGGAGTATCTACGACTGACAAGCCACTTACCTTCTTATCAGTGTTCTTACAGCAGAGTTTTTTGGCAGGAAAATCAAGAGAATGTTTGTTGAATTTAAACATGCCTTGCTGCTAGTTAAAAGCAGTGCATTTTTTAAACTTTTATTTAAAAAAGCATTCACATAATGCATATAAGATGTTATTTCAGCCATAATTGGACACTGTTACTTCGCAAGCAAATGTTGTGATAAGACATTTGCAGGTGTCCTTCTGTCTATCATCTTCTCACAGCATTCTTTGGGTTTGTGCAGCATACCAGGTTTTCACCTGCATTTGGAAGGCAGGAGTCACCAGTCATCTCTGGAAGTTTAATGGAAATGTTCGGCCCCTAAGTGTGAAAGTTTGAAAATTGTTTTCCAGTGGAGAGTGGAATAGCCCTGAACCCTCACTTTGCAGAAGTCTTAGTAGAGAAATAAATATATCTCTTTTCTTGATATCTGAGAATATGTGCTCGGCTATGCCTGAAGTGTGCCATCCCAGATACAGACTGATGAAAGCAATTGTACTGATGTTCTTTTCCTTCCTGTGTCAAGTGGAAAGTGCCCATGTAGTGCTTAAGGATTAAGTAAAAGGAGAGAGAATTTTAGCCAGGGAGCTCTGGTGGTAGTCTCTGCTGTTGGTCACTCTGACTGAACAAGGCAGTGATACTCAGTTTTCCTCTTTTATTTCTACTTTCTAAATCAAATGGTGCATCAGGCAAGCAAAAATGGTGCAACACTATTCTTTGAGTTAGCTGCACATCTCTGAGGGTTCAGTCTTATTGTTTTACATTGTGCTTTCTTTGATTCGCCTGAAAATTCTTATTTCTGCTCTTCTGGCTTAGAAGTGTTTCTTCCCTGTGTGCTGCTCTGCAGTTGGCTGCTGTTGTCTTCCCCAGAGAAAGCTGCATTTCTGTGTTGCCATGTGGATGTAGTATGTGAAGTACTGTTAATAAATGGCACTATAAAAAAGTAATAGAGTTATGCTATTTCTGTATATATAGTGATCTGTGAAATAAATTACTAATGAAGTGCAGTTTCATTTAGGCTTTATTACTGCTTCACGTAGAAAAACCCCATGATGAATGATTCTTTGTCATTTCTGTCATAAACACCATTTTTCTGGGTGGTATAACTCCTCCTCCTTAAATTGTACTCAGCCAAAACTTGTCATGCATGTGTCAGTTTGAATAAGCATTTTTAGAAACCATTAGTTAAGGGAGTTGAGGTTTTCTGGTATTTATATGCAAGTGTTTATTATAAATAAATGGCTTCTCTCTCAACCTTGGTTAGTCTAATATGTTCAAGAAAAGTTCAGGGACAAGTTAGGAGCTTGTTGGGATGTGTTTTCTGATCTTTCATTTGTTTTCAAGCTTTGTGGTTGCTATCAGGGAGCTATTGGAGCCCATGGAACAAAAGCCTTAAGAAAGATGTCCCAGAAGGGAAGAAGCTGAGAACAATTCTTCTGATGTTCATGTTGTCATTTTTCCTACTTCAGTTAGATTTTTGACAAAGTGGAAGAATAGGGTCATTGCCTTTTTTCCCTCTTGGGAAAAGATAAACTGTATCATGAGTTATGATTACAATTTAAATTGATTTTAGCTTGCATATTAGTTTAAATTTTATTTTGGTAGCAATGAGACCATGTGTAATTTTCTATATTCAAAATTACTATAAAAGAAATTGGAGCAAGTTGCCAGTTATGGTAGATGCATTTTATCAAGGATTTTATTTGTTTTGAATTGGGCTCAGAGGGAATAAATATGTAGACATTGTTCAAATCATAGAAACAAAGAATGTACTGAGTTGGAAGAGACCCATGAGGATTCATCCAGTCAGGCTTCTCACCCTGCACAGCACAGCCTCAATCACACCATGAGCAAAAATCTGGCTTGGTGCTGTGACCACTTCTCTGGGGATGCTGTTCTAGTGCCCAGCTACCCTCTGGGTGAAAAACCTTTTCCTAATATCCAACCTAAACCTCCCCTGACACAACTTCAGGGCATTCCCTTGGGTCCTGTCACTGGTCACCACAGAAAAGAGGTCAGTCCCAGTCATGGCTGAGAAGCAGCCATGTCCCAGGCTTGTCTGTTTAGCAGACTGCTCCAAAATCTTGCATCATTGGATAGCAGGAACATCATGACTGAAATTTGAACATCCAGATTTTCAGCTCTTCATTAATCTGTATGGATTCAAAGACTCAAAATCCTTGAAGCTCAGTTGATACAGAAGCCTATTGGGTGATTCCCTGGGAGACCTATGTGACTGAGCTGGAAATATAGAAAACAGGCAGGTATAGAATTGTACGGAAAGAAAAGTCTCTGCACAAGATATTTCAGTTATCACAAATTCCAGCAAAGTATTTTGCTTTACAGCTCTAATTAGAACATTCTACAGCTAAATAGCAATGGATTTTTCATCAAAGACCTACTTCTGACATTGATACCTCAAGATGACAATTACATTTAACAGAGGCCTTCTTGACCACCTCTCAGCAAATACTTACCTTCAAAGCAGGAAGTTTCTCTCCATATCTAGATTGCTATATGGCATTGAGTTGTTAAATATTAATTAAACAATGTATATTGTGCAAGGATGTGCAACAGGTCTGTACAACAGGTTGCTGAAAATGAATGGCAGTTGGCCATGTTGTGTCTACACCACCTTTCCTTGTTGGTGTTTCTGGGTAGTCAAATTCCTCCTCTTAACACTGGGGAATAGACAAAAGGAAGGGGAACACACCCACATGCTTAGCTTCCAAGAAGAGAAGTGTAACATTACCTGAAAAGTAGCAGAAAGCTGAAGTGATTTTACTAACCCTTAGAGAGCTAAATAAAATGTTCTTTCCTGAATGCTCTGAAAAAAGTGTGTCTCTTCAGATTCTATGGCTGCTTGACACCTTCCTGATCTTTGAGAATTTCACTCCATCTTGCATTTTCTCTTCTGGTAATACTGGGTTCTTTTGAGTCTCTTGTGATTTTCACCTGCCCCACCCTTTCACATAGGATGTGAACTTTGTCCTACAAAAATACTACAGAGCCGCCTCAGACGTGTGTTAGGTAGCACTGGCATCTTATCAGACCAAATCTATTCAGGAAGAACATTGAAAACAGTAGAGGAAATCCCAGTAGTAGTTATATCTTCTTGTCTCAGCTTTATTTGTTTAATGAAAGAAATTTAGCAATTATCTATCTTTTATATACAGTTTATAGGTAGTCAAGTCATTTACTTAAATTAGTAACTTCAGTACTCCTAAAGAATTACTTAAGTCATGTAGTATTGCAGAAAGGCCTATGAATATTTCAGGTTTGTAGCAGGTCAGTCTACTAAAAAGAAAAACATGATGTACAAATCAAAAGATTCTAGAATGTGTCAAAACCCACCTTATTCTCTTTCTTTTGATATCTAAATCAGCAAATCCTAAAATAATTAGTCTCTTGGGTCAGTGCTAGTATTGCTATGCAATCACATCACAGCATCCTTTTATTTTAAGGTCAGCGCAGGTTCTGCATATCTGTCTTGGCCTGTTCTTTTAGGTTGTTGCAGTTTGAATCTGTTACCTTGTAAAGATTCCTTCTCACCTTGCATTGAGAAAAGGCACAGGGTGATGTCAGCTAGTGATTTACTGTGTTCCATTTAAAATAATAAGAAGTAATTTTGGGGAAGGTTATCTACATAATTCCAATTCAAACTTATTTGTTTTCATGCAGTATGAATCAGCTTAGTATCTGTTCCTACAATTTGAACAATGATAGCAAAAGGTAACCATTGTTGTCGATGTGCACAAATTATTCCTACTCCCAAGCACATCAGTTGGAATTCTATGGTGGAGAGTGGGTAATGAATAATACAAAATATTCTTTTACTTGTAAAAGTCAAGAAGAGAAGTCTGCTATCTGACATTCTGAACACTTAGCATTTAGTATGTATCTTACTGTATATTAGTTTTTTTTTATTAGAAGAGATTAAGTGAAGCTTGATTTTCACAGTTTGTTTCTTGTAGCAATGTAACCATCTCCCTGCTTGTTTTATTAACTTCATCAGTGCTCGAGGATTATATCTGCCATTGGATTTTTGCAGAATTGCTTTTATAAAAAAACTAACTGCAGAAATTAGTGCTGTGTATATTATTTGCTTCCAGTTTTATTTTATGTTTCTCTGCATGGAATTATTGTGTAGTTGTAGTTAAATGGTTACCTTATCTTAGCTGCCTTTTTTGCTGATACTACAACCTTTTAGCTATGTCCTTTTCCATTTTCTATCATCAGTAGCTTTCAAATATTTATTATTATGTTCCTGTAAATGTTTGAGTTTTACACTGAAATAGTTTTAGGATTATGACAAAAGCATTTAGTCCAGAGGAGAACATTTGCAACTGAAGGTTAAATGTAACATATGTCATCTGCACCTAAGCAGATTTAAAAAGCTGTTAAATTGGCACCCCTGTGTGTGTAGTAATTGAAGGTCATTTTATGTCACATTTCTCCCTTTAGCTGACATTTTTTCTTTGGTTTTACTGGTTGATGTAAACAGCATAGCGTTGTTATAATGTGCTTTATTTGTACAGCTTTATTAGAGTAGTTTAATGCAGGTATCTTACAGGCTAGATATATGAAGAAATTCCAAAGATTTAATCTTTTCAATAAGATTCTGGGTCTACCTTTTCGGTAAGATTCCGAGTCTGATTCCTGAGCTGAGCTAGCCAAGGGTTTTCAGACAGGTTACTACCCCCAGCTGGCCTTCTGTCTTTATGCAGGAAGTTAATACTTATTTTACCTAACACACCTGTATGGATGTTGTATGTGTGTATTTCACAGTCATGTATTAATAACAAACATTGGTTTCACTTTACGTGATTTGAAAGCTGAAACATTTTACTTCAAAATCCCAGTTGTCTTTAGCTGCAAGAAAGCTACTCTTTCAGCTTCCCTAGGCAGTCCAGAAGGGCTCACTGCAATTGCATTGCAATCTGGCTGCTCTGATTGATGTGGTAATGGAATTCTTGTTTGCTTGTTTGCAGTAATCCCTGGAGGTCCTCCTCGGTATCAGTACGTCTACATATGTGAATAGGAAGCTTTACATTTTTGATTAAGTGTCATGGCTTCATATTTCTGCAGGCTTGGTTACTATATTTCAGAAGTGTGAATCAGTGTTTTCCACCCTGCCACATCCATGTTGTGGAAGTTATTTTTTGATTTCTAAAGCCTAGTTACAAGCTCTTGTCACACTTAAAACATGTCTCACCCTTAAGGACACATTTTGCAGAGGTGTTAGCAGAACTATTGCATTTGCTTTTGTCTGTAGCAAGGCTAAACTCAGTTGGAACGTCTAGTAGGACACAGCAATGGTGCTATGCCCCCTGAAAGCTAAAAAATACATGATCCACAGCTGTCTCTGCAGCATCCTTTCCCATAAGTCCTTCTGATGTGTGAGAGGCCCTTCACTCAAGGTTGTTCTTCTGATGCAGATTAGTGAAGCTTTTGTTCCCCTCTTGTTCCCTTCAAGCAAGTTTTCTAATGTACAGTGCACAGCTGTTAGTGCTTAAAAAAAGAGGACTTTGTATGCAATACAAGTTCCATTTACATTTGACAGAATTATTAGTACTTTAAAAAGAGAAGTGATAAAGCAGCTCCCTTCCAGTGGGAAAGTAAGTGCCTCACATAAGTGCCTTTTTAAAAGACTGTGCTAGGAGCTGTGTTATGAGAGTATAACTAATGTGTGGACATAAGGGGTAACGTATATGGGCACAAGAGACTGGTATGCTCCAAGTTAGGTAGCTGTTAAGGATGCACTGCAGTACTGCAGTGTGTAGTGTTCAAACTGTGCCTCCCTTGCAAAATGCTAATAATTAAATGATATGAGTTGGTCTGCAGTGCCTCCAGTGTTGCCACTGTAGGGCCCTGCTGGAATTAGATGGAGAACAGAACATTCCTTACCGTTCTGAATCTGAAGACAGATGAGGACTTGAAACAGGATGTTGGATGCAGGTGCGGAAAAAGGAAGAGCATGCAGAAGCGATCCATCCGTGCTTCTGCGGTGCTCTCCCCCTCTTCACCCTTACTCCCACCCTCTCTCTGCTTCTCCCCTCGCCTTTCCCTCCCCTCACCCTTTTCCAGTATATTTCTTTGGCTTAAATACAAAAGAGAAAAAAAAGTTGAGGCTTTTTTCCTAATTATTTCAGAACATTACTATTCTTTGAATTATTTAATCTCAGATTTAGCTTGTTCTCTCTTGTGTTAAGGACATGCGGCCTTTTTTTTTTTTTTTTGCATAGAAAGGCAGTGTTTTCTGATGCCTAGAGGAAAGGGATTAGATGCAGGATTTTTATTTTTGACAGTCATCAAAAATGGCTGACTAATTTTAGACACTTACATGTAACTTCCCCTCACCTTCTGCTTCTTGGGCTCAAAGGTATATATATCTATAATCTTATTGTTAAAAGCTAAGTGAATAGACTCTGGTTGTTTATATCCCATTTCCTGCACTCTCCACAAAATATGAACATTCTTGGATAATTTAATAATGTTTAACTTTCTCAGAGTCATCTTTCCTTAAACAAGTTCCATACATGCTTGCTTTGATCACAATCCATATATGCTTTTCTGCCTATTTTCCCCCAGGCTTATGTGCCTTTTCTAGTACCTTTATAAATACTTGCTTTTTTCTATGTGTTCTGACATGCTTGGGTTCACTAATTACGTGAACTATGTATTAGAAAAAAGGGGTTTTAATTGTTACTTCTAGAGTTTGAATGCAGTTAGACAGTACTGTTTGCTGCATGTTCTAGTGTTTTTTCTATTTTGCATGGGTTTTGTTTCATTTTAAAACATGCTTTATCTTTTCATTTTGGCAGATTTATTACTCTCCTAAAATTCTTCATCTAATTTCTTGTGTCTGAGCTCAAACAGATTGGATTCTATTGTCTTTTTTGACACTACAGTGTATTGGAATGAATATAGCTATCCCACTTGTCTTCTTGATTTAGACAAGGTCTAAATTAACAAGTCACATTTCATTTTGAAAACATATGTTTGCAATTCTTCAGTCTTACTCGGCATATTTCCCACTTTAGTGAAGATGGAAAAGGTCTTTGTTTCTTTCTCTAAAAGATGCTTCTTGCTTTTCTCCTCATGTCTGAAGCAATTATTCCTACAGTAGTAGATATTTTCTTTTTCATCCTTTGATGTTTTACTTCTAAGTTTAATCTGGTTATTTTTTATAGGACTAAAGTAATACTCAGAATCACTTTCACCATCTGTCTTCAAAATCTGTCTTTTCATTTTGTATTTGAAGGCAGACTGTTCATGTTATGTCAGTGATCAGGTGCGAATGACAAAGAGCTTTACTTATAAAGATTGATAACTTCATAATCAGGACTAAAGAAAATTAGCCATATTCTGGATCATGTTATCCTTTACTGTGAAAAGGTGAGACCCATGGAAGAGAGCTTATACAGAGTGAACATGTACACCCAAGCTGAGGTGCATCACAATTGCTGAGAGAACCGTGGGATGGGTTGGTACCTACCCCGTGTCACCTCTCCAGACCTGAACTTGTGGTGGCTGACTTCGTTGTTCTGGCAGCAGCTCTTGAGTCAGACTCTGTATTTCTGTTTGCTGTATTTACATATGTATATAGTGTTGGATGTCTCTCTTACTATCCATCTATTTCTTAGTGTTACTGTAGGTATTTTGTGGTCACAACAGCAAAAAGGCCCTGGTAGCTGCATCTTGTCAGAAGTATTTCCTTTATATTCCTGTTTATATACTTCATACTCAGAAGCTCCTCCACTGTTGACTTTAAATACATGGTAACTGGTTTAAGAAAGGATAGATTTTTCATCAGTCATGGCACTGTGTAAATGTGTTCATTTTTCTGTTTGAGATGAGCCTCTGAGTGTTCCTTATCTTCAGGCAAAGAAGCAGTTGCTATCCTATTGTGTCTGTGGGTTTTTGCAAGGCCTGTCTGTTTTTTAAAAATGTTCTGTGTTTTCATCTGCATTACTTCTTCCACTTTCCAACCATCTGTGTCCCCAGGACCTGAAATCATCAATGTTTTGTACTAAACTTGGTAATTACTGACTCCTTAACTATTCACTCCCCTCCTTTTTTTGCTTCTTTCCAGTATTACACTGTGCCTTTCTCTGCATGTTTACCTTTCCCTTTTTTACGTATATCAGAACTGTTGACAATCTTTTGCTTCCCTTGAAACAAAAGACAGGCGGAGAAGAAAACTGGGAGTGATGGTTGCCCTCAAGGAGATCAGCATGTGTGTGAACCTCTTCTATAGGGTCAATTAAGTCTGGTTCAGGTTTTAGGGGTTGGGGTCAGAGAAGAGGCAGTGGCATGAATGCCATTGCATGTGAGTTTAACAGACCATCCCATCTAACTCAGCACTCTTAAGGCTACAACTAGAGTACCTTGTCCCATTGTAGGACTTTGTCTAGGTAAGAACAGGGCCGGGGCAATTTTGCCAATGTGTATAAAAGGATGTGGCACTACCAGAGGCAGTAAGTACAAACCAAAAAGCAGGAGCTTTTATATGGACACGAAATAAAAGTTTTTTTAGTGAGGGTGCAGGTTTTTGAGGGCACTGTTAGAGAGGTTGTGAGTTCTCCATCCTTGGACATATTAAAAACTAACTGATTTTTATTTCCAGCTGAAGTGTGCTATTATAGTTCAATAGCACAAGCATGTTAATACTTTCAGTGTGCTTCTCTCAGGTCTGGGAGATGAATGAAAGGCTTGTGCCTTAACTTGATAGGTTATCTATCACATGTACAGGTGCTTCCTGTGGATGGGGTTTTGTGCAACCTGGCCTAGTGGAAGGTGTCTCAGGCCATGCAGGGGGTTGGAACTAGATGATCTTTTAAGGTCTCTGTTAACCCAAACCATTCTTAGATTTAGTGTAGGAAAGCATACACCATTTTGTACCGGAAATTATGTGGGTTATTCCATTTCTAGTTTCTAAATCAAATTTGAAAAGAAAATATGGTCATGATTATGGACAGCTCAGCAGAAACATCTGTTCAGTCAACCTTTAAGCAACAACAACACCAGGGAGGCTGTACTAAACAAAATACCCTTTTAATTAAATAAATACTATTAAGTCATCATCTTCAATATTCAGTGTGGCCAGTTCAGTTCAGAAGCTGTGGAAAGAGCTCAGAGGAGAGATTTTAGAGCACTAAAATTTGCACAAGCCATAAAAATATGCAAAGAAAAATTACTGGACTTGAGCTTTTTAATCTACCAGAACAAAATTAAAAGTGAAGAGCATCAAATTTAATACAATCAACTGCTGTATTTCATACAATAGACAACTAAGCCATGGAAGTCTTTTGCATGCTAAAAGTTAGTATTGATTGCTGCGACAGTTCAACTGATATAAATAGACGATGGTGGATGCATATATATGAGTAGTAGCCACAGTTATATCAAACAGACTGAAATATTTATGGACATTAAAATTCCCTTTTTCAGTCTTATGCCAGCTAAACTAAATAGAAATAGAAAACTTTTATTTGACAGCTTTCTTAGTAATTGGTTATTATGTGATCTTTCACAAGCTTTATCTACATGATCCGTTCCTTGCAATTATCAAGGATTAGTTCAACCTCTGCTTTGATCTGGTATTGTTACCATATGGTACCACTCAGATATGACTAAATGCTGTAAAATACAGCATCTTTGCTTAGCATTGAGTTGTGTAGCAGAAACACTACTATTAGAAATGCAGCCGTTGTTTAACAGAACTTACAGATTTTTTGTGACAACTACAGCTGCTTTTCCTTTTGACCCAAGTGCATTCACACTCATTCTCTATTATAGACTTGCCAACTGTTAGAGCATTATTTTAGTTTGGTCCCATTTATCACAGTCTCTTTTGAATAGTAGTTGTGTAAGTGGAAAAATGACTTTTAGATAGGTAATGGCGTACTTGAATAGTCAGCAGTATTCTGTAGGAAATGGAGAAACTTACTCAATTATTTTCTTACTATAAATACATGCGAGTTCACTTAAAAGTATTTTGCAGATGGATAGAAGTTAAGTTTTATAATTGCCATTATTTAACAAGAGAGCTCTAGCTGTGGATAATTCCTTGACATAATTGATTCCCAGGTCATTAGCCAAAGTAGTGAGCAGGATAATGATTGTTTTGCATTATTGTAGAGAATTTAGACTTTTATAAGTGCAAGCAGATCTTGTTAGTTTCTGAAGAATGTGTCAGTCACAATATGAACAGTCCAGAGACTAACGGGAGCACATATAGCAGTAAGTTCTGTGTCACTTTTTAGTATCTTGCACTAAAATATCAGTATGGACAAAGTGTATGGCTTTATAATACTAGTCTCTGCAGCCATTCAGTATTTCCCAGCGAGAATTTCTGTCTCTTGGGCTTAATGAGAAATCTCTTGCATGGAGTTACCACACTCAGCCTCAAGGGAGAAAGTATCTACCTTGACTTTTAACATGGCTCAAGCTATCAACTGCTAGTACAAAAGTTTTTCATGAATGAGTAAGGATCCTTCCAGCTATCATGAAATGTAACTGGTAGCAGATGCAATGGGTTTCTGTTTGAGAATGATGGTTCCAGAAACTGAGTGTAACCTAAGGTTTTAATTGCATGCAGGCAAGCTAAGGCATTATCTTATGAAATCACAGTGTTTCTGAAGGTCACGCTGTCCAGATGAGGGGCTCTTTCAGATACGAATCATGAGCTGTGGTCAATTATATTTGACTGCATAGAGTGACTCCACTGGAAGGGCATTAAGAGGTTGAAGCCTGGAAGCCAGAATGCAAGGACTGACTCCTAAGCACCTTTCTTTGAAATTGGAGGTTGGCAATTGGTCAGAAGTTAAATATATGCAAGAGCACTTCTAGTTTTCTTTTTAATAATGTTTAAATAGATGGCATTTTGTTATACCATGTTGACATACAAAACATGGCAAAAAAGGAAAATTTATCTCGTCTTCTCTACACTAAGGCAAAATCAACAATGCCTGCTTTTCTTTATATTGGCTAAAACTTTTTTTTGGCTGTTCAGTGGTGAAGAATTCACAGCCTGTCCCAAAGAAATCTAGTGTTTCATTGTTTTCACTGATAGAAAGCTTTTTACTTGGGGTCTGATCTGAATCTCTCTTGCTGCAATTCTGAACTGTTAATCTTTTTTCTTTTTGGCATCTATATATAGAGTATGGAGATTGCGGTGTCCCTGTTTCTTTTTCTTGAGAAACAGCCCATAATAATGCAGTCTTGGTAGATCTAGGACCTTAAATCTGTTTGTAGCCTCATTTATCTCATTTGCATTTTGTATGGGTTCTGAGTTGCATCAGTCAGAATTGAATGTAAAGCTCAACTGGTAAGTAACACCAAGGAGAGCAAAACTCATTTATCTGCTTTTACACAGTACTCTTTGTAACTTAGAGTGTTGTGCTCACCTTCTTTGCAATTGCAAGGTTGACTTACATTCAGTTTGTGAACTGTCCATCAATACAAGTACTTTTCTACAGAACCATTACATAGCCACTGTTTCCTCATTTTGCGTTTCTCTAGTTTTGTATTATACAAGAGTGTCAAACTTTCCATTTGCCACTATTGCAATGCCCTGCTTTATCCCTGTTGTTTCCAAAGTAGTTCACAAAACCATCAAGAGAATTCTGATGCTCTCTTTACATGCTCTCTGACTGATAGTATTTTCAAATTACTTCCATCTTTTTATAATGCCTCTGAATACACAGACTCACAGTTGATAATAAATAAACAATAGATCCCTAACTAAAGAGTTCTGAGTAGTTCTTTGGCGACCTAATTACAATTTATATATCCTGGCTTTGCTTAAGAAAGTATTAAGCAACGCTGCATTGTTATGATCAAGATACACAACTTGTGCTGCTTCTCTTCTATCACAAGGCCTTTTATGCTGTCAGAGGGAAAATAGACTGATCTGACATAACCTGCTCTTGAGAAATCTGTGTTGGTTGTTGCTCAACTCCTGGTTAATTTTCAGGCAGCTGTGTATAGTGTGATACCTTACGTGGTTTAGTGGTGGGCTTGGCAGTGCTGGGTTAATGGTTGGACTTGATGGTGTTAAAGGTTTTTTCCAACCTAAATGATCCTATGATTCAATCTTGTGCCTTAACCATTGCACATATTTTCCAGAGCATGAAGACAGGGAAGAAGCAAGCTATTTAAACACAGGTTTCTTGGGTCAGCTGAGAGGCTAGCACCTAACTTCTTCAAAATGTTAAAGGTCCCATGTAGATTCTGGGTTGTGTCTGTTTAGAATGTGTCCATATTAGTATCTTAGGACAGCCTAGAGTATCACAAAAAAGATTGGGTTGTCTGTGCATAAGCCATGGAGTTCTAAAGCTGGCTAAGTCTGTAAGTCCTTAGCTATTCCTATTCCCTTCTTTAGACACAGGTAATACATATGTGCTATATATGTATAACTAGCATGCATAATTTTGGATTTGTATTCATCATTTCTTCAAAATCCATATTTTAACAGTTCTGAAATAGATTTGTATCTGGGCATTTAACAGGCTAGACTATCAAGCCCAGATGATTTGAATGCATTTAAGTAATATTTGTTGAGCTGCTTGCCTGTTTAAGGTCAGTCCTGACCCTTTTGCCTTTTGTTGCTGGTATTAATTGTATTAAGCACCTCAACCCAGTAGATTTGTGGTGAGGATTCATTAAAAAAAATAAATAAATAAAAAAAGGAAGTTTTAACATTAGCTTTGTCTTTGTATTCCTCTAGTATTACCCATTGTTGCACAATGCACTTTTTCTTTCATCATCTTCTTGCTTTTAATGTACTTACAGAATTATTTCTTCTGGAGTTTGATGTGTCCCTTTCCAACTGTGTCTAATTTTGGCCCATTATACCATGTTCTGCTGTGGTATTCTTGCTTAGTAAGTTGACCTCGTTTCCATTCCCTACATGCTGTGAGATCAACAGCGAGATCCTAACTAAGACAATGTGGTCTTATTGTATAATCCCATTATTCCTTTGCAGGAGGCTTTGCACTCCATGTGGTCAGCATTGTTTATTTAAAGAACTGTGACAGTTTTTTTGACTCCTTTTTCACTAGCACCGTGTTCTTCGGGATTCTTCCAACTAATTCTGCTAATTTATGAAACTATGCCTACTTAAATCACATTTTTTAAATTCTTTTGCCATTTCTTTCTTTTCTTCTTTTGTAACAAACAAGCCTAATCTATTATATTACTATCAGTCATGAATCATCAGATCGTCATTTTGCCAGTTAAGTCAAAAATGCCGATTGTCAGCTAAATCTTCCAAGTCCTCCTACGTACCATTTGCAGTTCTTGCATTGGTGTTCAACCATCAAAGACTGAAATAAATGTACCACTTCCATCACATTATCTTCTTCTTTAACCCCTTCTTTTATAAATAAACTTATTTTGGCAGCGGATCACAGAACAGGATTTATTTGAATTTGATTTGTCCATACTATTGAGCTCTGCATATAAATCCAGCATTCAAATTTTGAAGAAATAAGCAAGTCTATCTATAGAGCATGTTCCTTTCCTCCACAAGAGATGTTTTCAGTCACTGTTTACCTATTGCCATATCTCTAAACCTTCTTGGGCATCACCACGTGTTGAAAATGACAAAGCCATTCTGCTGTAGCATCTATTAAACCACCACTTCATTATCAGTATATGTCTATCACTGCTGATAAAAATAGCAACAGATCCGAGAGTTCCATGATGATTCCTACAGCCTCCTTGTCACTTCTAATCCACTCAGTCTCATGTCTGGCAATATTCTTAGGGTGAAGGTGGAGGGACACAATGAACAGTGAAAATGGTAGGTTTTGCAGGTATCATACCTACCGACACCTTCCTGAGGTTCATTACACAGTCTCTGTTGTCCTCATTACAGATGATGTAGATCAAGTCAATACTTGAGCATAAAGCTCTCTAGAGTATCTGCCTTCAGAATGCCAGTCACTAAAGTTCCTGCATCTTCAGATGCTCCATCTGCACTGTGCAATAATTACAGGTCAGTGGAATTCTGGTGCCCAGCGCTGGAGAATTGAATTTGTTACAAGTTCATGTTACAAAACAGCAGTGGTGTCTCTCTGCACACATAAATAAAATGTAATGTTTCCTCTGTGTGATATAAATGCTCCTAAATTTTTCATTTGTAATATTTTGGAAGCTTTAATGCAAAAGTATCAAAATGTATTTTCTCATATCTTCCATCTTTTGTAGATAATTTCTTTTACACACCTTTGGGAAAGTATGTGAATTATAGGATTGTTCTTCCCCTGAGGTAAAATACAGTTACTAGCACTTTTTAGAAAGGGTATAAAAAATGAATAGTACTGGACCCTTCATTTGGATGAATCTTCACTTCCTTTGCTGATTTTTTGATTGCTTTTGTACTTGTATTTTTGGTTGGTTGGTTTTGATTTTGTTTGGTATTTTTGCTGTAAGGCTGAGAGAATTGGGATGGCTGGGCCTTTAAAAAAAATGGGGAAAAAAATTCTTTGCGGGGCCTGTTGCTGTAGGACTGAGGGGTAATGGTTTTAAACTGAAGGAGGGTTGATTAAGATTAGATATAAGGAAAATAGGTTTTTATGAAGAGGATGATAAAACACTGAAAGAGGTTGTCCATGGAGGTGGTAGCTGCCTCATGCTGAAAACTTTCAAGGTGAGTTTGGATGAGGCTCTGAGGCACCTGATGGTGAATGTGTCCCTCTGATAGTTCAGTGTGTCCCTGTGCATTGCAGAAGGGTTGGTCTAGATGACTTCTAAAAGGTCCCTTCCGACTCAAACTGTTCTAAGATTCTAGTCAAATGACATGATATTCACACATAAGCTTTCATGTAAGAAATACTGTATACTACACGAGGACGGTGTACAATGGATCATTAGAAATTTTATAAATACATTAGGAGAAATTTGAATTATTTGGAAGAGATATAGAAATAATAGATTGACTAATTTCTTGTCTTTCCAGATTCTAGCCAAAATCAGATAACCTACCAGTACATACCTATGCCATAATTGCTGTATATTTACTAAACACCAATGTGCGTCTTCAGGTTGAGCTAAAAAAATAATCCCTGCCTTATTTTCAGAACAGAATTTTCAGTGAAACTTGGAAGAAAATAATTGAAGTAGTTGTTCTAGAAAGGTTACTCAGTTTGTTCTGATAAGAGTGTTTGACATTTGCTTTGTAATGCAAATAGATGCTGGGTTTTAAGAGATATGTGTTGGGGTTGGGTGGTTTTTTGTTTGCTAGAGGAACTTTCAAAAGCCATTGTGAATTCTGCATGAAGGTATTAATTAGAAAACATAATTCTAGCATTGTGCTTAATCAGAAAAACCCAGAAATTTAAAGCCTGACAGAATAAAACATAAACTTTCCAAGAAATGTTTATTGTTCCAGCTCATTAACACACTGTCTCTGTTGGACAGCATTTTTAAATACCATAAAAATTAACAGTGTATTTAAGAACTGCTTTATTGGCATGTTTCTCCAAATTCTAATTTAAAGCTGGTGGTTAATTGTGGTGTCTCTATCATCAGAGCTTAGAGAAGTGAATACACTCCATGGCTTCAAAATTTCCACTTTAACTTGTTGATTTGGGTGAAAATGCATTCTCCAGGTGAAGTAAGAAAATATTCCAGTAGAGATTGTTGGCTAACATTGTAGAAGAATGACCTCTTAGTCCTTCGAAGTTTAACAGAGCATAAAAAATGTTAGCCTGATTTCACATGACTAGGGTATTGAGGAAAAGCATAAAAGATCTTTTTTAGTTTTGTTGTTTCTGATGGACTCTTTCAAAACAACTAGATGTAAAATTACTTGGGTTTTGTCTGTTCCAACTTGTTCAAACTGTTTTTCACTGTGTAGAAATCTTTAAATGGACTGAAAACGGCTAAAAGATTGAACTTCTTGTTAATTTAGTTTGAGTAGTGGTATCCACTTTTTGCATAGGGCTTTATTCCTTCTATAATATTTTCAAAATTTCTGTTTCATTTGCTTTGTCTCTTCAGCCATTATGAGTTTCTTTAGCATTTTTGTCCTCATCCTTTTCTTTGAGCTTTTTCTGGTTGAATAAATCCTTCCTGTTCCATTCCCAGCAAATGTTTTCTTTGATCTCAATTTCCTAAGCAAGTTGGGCGAAGTCACTGGGGCTGCGCAACTCTATTTTTTCCATTTTTAACATTAGTATCCATATGTGTACCAAGTCTAGATAATGATGTCTACTTCCATACATCCCTCTACAATGTTTAAGCCTGGAATGATTCTTTCATGTAGTGTTAAAATAGATCGTTGTAAGCTTCTCCTCTAATTAATTAATGCATTTCTACCTTCTGTATCATTAGATGCTCTTGTGTTTAGATTTTGGTTGTTCTAGCTACATAAATCTTCCATGAATTATGTGGACCCAGGTACACAGATCTCTGGAAAGGCTCTTCTCTGCTGGTTCATCAGTGGCAATGACTATCATGCAGTCAGTCAGTGACTTCATATTTACTTTGTTGTTTTTACATTTCTTAACCTAAGCATCTTTAACATCATCTTTTCAGTCTTGTGGACTTAGTTCCCCAGTATTTGTAAACTGCTGGAGTTCATACCTAAAGTGATCAGTGAATTATGTATCAGTTTTTTTATACAGTTCACAAATGGACTTCCATTGTTAGTTGACCTATAATATTTTTTCTTCTTAGGTAACCAATATAATTCTCCCTTTTTGTTATTCTTTTGGGAGTTTGTTTCCCCTTCCTTTTTTTTTTTTCTTTTACAGATACTTATTATTTCGCATTTTTTTCTGGTCCACAAGAACTAATGACCTTTACCCATGACCTTGCTAACATTTGCTTTCTGTTCTGAAGGTCCAGCCTGTGCTTTTTTCTCAGGTGAGCTAGATCACATTTGAATTTGTTTGGACCTTTTGCTAGCATTTAGCTTGGGGTTCACAGTTTCCTTTTGAAACTTTTCTAAGAAATTAGCACCCAAAAACTTGGCACTTTTTTCTGAAGTATATTAGCCACCAAAAATAAAAGGTGCGGTAACTCTTCCTACAGAGCTTGCTTTTCTTCTGTCCTTGCAACAACGGGGCTACAATGAAGCTAATACTGTTCTTCTTGTATTCACATGGTAATATAACTTGGCAGTCTTTATAATGCTCTTCATTTATGCAGTCTGGTGAAATAGCTCAATCACACTTGGCTGCAGTTTCAAATTATGTTTAATGCAATCTGATAGTGGATTGCTGCTGACAAGTGGCAATCTCTTTCCACCTATTGTGGTACATTCCAGCTTTGCATGAAATCTAATAGAGGTGTGACCTTAGAATAAGTTGGATAATTTTGCTCATTTAACAGAAAATTATTGCCTACAAATCATTACTTTCTATGAGATCTTTCGATCTGGCTGGCTATGGCTACATTGTTTGTCATCACCTGAGCCATGGAGTTTCAGGAGGTCCATACCTTTCAGACACAGCCCGCAGTTAAATGTGGTTAAATATTATTATAATTTAATGTCTGTATGACTCTTTTTTGCAAAACACTGCCAGGCTGAGAGAAAAAATCTTGAATTGAATAAAGATTGGAGTAGAACATATGTTGGCAAGTGAGTCTTTCCATTTCATATCCTTTTATGTTGAAACTTAGGGTAGCTTCAACACCTTTCTTAGAGGAACAAAAAGTTGTTTGTTTAGTAATTTGTCATCCTTTTCTTTGTGACTTTGCATTTGACCTTTTTAGAAAATTGTCTAAGTGCTGGTTTTGACCATATACTGGTTTGTTTGTTCAGGCACAAGAGGGGCTGGTATTTAAAAATCCCTCTTTAATGTATTAATTGTGGAATTTAAGTATTTCTGGCAAAATTCATTTGTGCAGGAAGAAGATAATGTGTCACAGTAGTATGATTTGTAGAATAAGTACACGTTCGTTATCACCTTTCTCATCTCACTGGTTTTATTATCTTGCTGCTTCTCCTGCATGTCTGACTGTTTCTTTCCAGTGTTCGTCTAGTTTCAGCATTAGTCATAGCCTACCTGTAATTAGTATGCATATGTTCCATAACCCACATCGTGAGATGTACAGAAACATTACATATCCAACCCACTTAAATCCAACTTCTATGACATGTTGGCAAAACAATGCCATATAGCAGGAAAGCACAGGCAGCAGTTCTGTAGGTTCATATCCTGCTGAGGAACTCTGTACATGCACACATTATTTTCTTACTGTAATCAAATGCCTTTAGCAATGCCTGTTTTTCAGAGTCCATGCTAATTGCTATTTCTCTGGTTACTACTTCACATCTTTCTGGTTTACTCCTCTGAGGTAACTGTGGGACAGGATGCCAACTAGGCAACGAGTAAATTAGCAAAGACTTCTCGAAACAGGGCCTGTATTATCAGTGAAATATAGAGCTCCATGAGGTAACTACATCAGAATATCATTCAATGTTTCTGGCATGCCTGTGTCTTTCTGGCTCTTGTTTGAAACAGGCACTGAGAACTAGGGGATATTACTTAGCTAAAACATCTGTTAATATGCTGGGAAGTGTGCTGGATTTTACTGCTAGATTACAAATAGTTTTGTCAAACATTTATCTCTTACTTACCTGGAAGGATGTAAAACAGTGAGAGTGTTTGTTCTAGCAACCTTACCTCTACTACTGTTTCCTCTCTTTTTAATTTGCTAATTTCTTTTTTTTTTTTTTAGTGTCTATTTAATATGCTACAGGTGATACCCACTGCTAATTTATTTAATACAATTACATTTTTCAATTATTAGAATTCTTTCGGAAACAGAAATGTCCTCAAAAACCTGAAAATGTACGTTAAGTTTTGTGGTAAAAGACAGCTCAATAGTTTGATTGCTTTTAAAAATTAGTGTAGAAAAATACTGTGATTAAGACTTTTAATGTTGTCTCATAATTTAATACTTGACAGATGTAGAAAATACAATTAATTCTAATGTTCTTCCACAGATTTCACTTTTGATGCCTATAAAATTATTAGTACAGCTGTTTTCAGTTTCAGTGCTGACTTTACATCAGTTCTTTTGTTAAGGATGCCTGTCATCCACTCTTTGGCCAATACAGCTTATTAGCTAGTATGAGAATTAGGTTTATTTAGAAACAGCAAAGTTACTTGTCTTCATTGAATTTAATTAATTTGTTTTGTACCATATTATAGGCAGATGCACAAGTACAATAATGATCTTGATTTTTGATTGCATACAATGCCTCTAGACATAGTCTCAAGACAGGGCTGTGATTAAAGCACATCAATCAGTTGTAAACTGTGTTATCATCAGTAACACTTCTGACTGAAGAGAGTGCATTGATGCTGGATTAGCTCACTTCCATTTACAGTAACGACTGTCATGAAAATGCTGGTTTAGTAGTAGTCATTTTGTGTTCTTCCCGCTGCCTACACTTCCCCCATCTCCCCTAATTGAAACTCTGCTTTGATGTGATCTTGGCTGACGCTGTTTCTGACACTATCTTCTGCTGCCATCGCCTTATTTTCTAGATGGGGAGCGATGGAGTTTTGCGCCTCAGTAGCTCCGCTCTAAATAACGAGTTCTTCGCATATGCAGCGCAAGGGTGGAAACAGCGGCTGGCAGAAGGTAACTCTCTGCTTGCTCTCAGGTTTGCCCAAGGTTAATTGTTTTTATGAGGAATGTCTCTTTCTCTACATTTGAGAAACACTTTTAGAATAGCAACTGTAATAGACTGGTAATTTAGCAAAAGAAAATTGCTGATTCCATTTTGAATTTAGAGTACATTTTTGCAGCTTGCTGTGGCAGCTTATTTTGACAGTTAAAAAAAAAAACCAAGTATTTTCATCACTGTCAGCCTTGGAAACACGAATGCATGCAACTAAACCGTGCCAATACACCTTTGAAATACTTATGGTATATTGTAAATTAAATCTTTCTATGTCACTCTCCCTTTTCGTTTACATTATTTTGATTTGGTATCCGAAATCACTGTACGTCATCATTGTATCCACAATTTATAATTACTCGTATTGAATTAATCCTTGACAACTTTTGTTCAATATGTTAGTATTTGTTTTTTAGGAGAATTTACACCAGAAATGCAGTTGCGCATCAGACAAGAGATTGAAAAGGAAAAGAAAACAGAACCTTGGAAAGAAAAATTCTTTGAAAGGTTTTATGGTGAAAAGTAAGTACTGAAGCAAATAAAAGGATTTTTTTATATTTTCGTTTAGGAGGAAATGAAAATATAATTCTATGCTTCACATAGCACGGTTATATGCTGTAAAACTTAATAAAGCAGTTATCAAGAGCAGTCATTCCCCAATATAAGAAGTTGTGGGTAGAATTACCGTCATGTGTCTGCACTTGCATTGCAATTGCATTTTTAAAGAGTCATAACTCATCCATAAAAATTCATTCCAAAGAGAGCTTAAGACATAAGCATATGAATATTTTTTAATTATCTTTTAAAAGATAGTATTAGGGCAATTCCTCCCTCCTGCAAGATATAAATACAGCTTCTACAGACAAGAAGACCAATAACAATATTTCTGTAATATGTTTTAATTTGTTTTATGTTTTTCTAAGCTAGTTGCAAAGTTACTAAAATGAAATAGAGCTTTTTATTTTTTGACTGAGATGGTCCATTGACCTGAGAGGAATATATGACATAGAACAAATATTAGCTTGAGACAAATAAAAATGACAATTACTAATCTAATTTAGAAGTGAGATACAAAGAATAAATAAATACCTTTAACTGACTAAAATTAAATATAGTATCACTCCAGGTGCACAGCTGGGGTGAGTCAGCACAATTTCAGTTTGATGATGATGATACAGAGATGGCATTCTTCAGCAGCTGAAGATTCATTGCTTATCTTAATTTTTTTAAAAAACAAAATTTCAGGAGACTCAGATCTTAAAATCCTCGAATTTTCCTTTTAGAAATTATTTTTTAAAAGCTAATTCATCAATACTTAGAATTATATCTCTGTTTATAAAAATACTAAGAATTTATTATAAAGTATAAACTAGCTATTTAAAAATTACTGATTCTTTCTTTTTATTTTAAAGTGTTTTTTAATTACATCACTGAACCACAGAATGGGTCAGGTTGGAAGGGACCACAGTTGCTCATCTGGTCCAAGCTTCCTGCTCAAGCAGGATCATCCTTGAGCACATGGCACAGAATTGCATTCAGGCAGTTTTCCAGTGAGGAAGACTCCACACCCTCTCTGGGCAATCTGTTCCGGTGCTCAGTCACTGCATAGTGAAGTGCTTTGTCACATTCAGGTGGAATCTCCTGTGCCTCAGTTTCTGCCCATTATCTCTTGTCCTATTGCTTGGCACCACTGAGAAGAGCCTAGCTCCATCCTCTTGACATTCTCCCTTTAGGTACTTATTGATGGGGTCTCCTTTCAGTTGCCTCTTCTCAAGGCAGAACAGGCCCAGCTCCCTCAGCCTGTCCTCCTAAGAGAGATGCTTCAGCCCCTTAATCATCTTTGTTGCCCTCCACTGGACCATCTCTAGAAGCTCCACGTCTCTCTTGTACCAAGGAGCCAGAACTCCATGCAGCACTCCACCTGTGACCTCACCAGGGCACAGCAGAGAGGCAGGAGCATCTCCCTCAACCTGCTGGAATGCTCTTCCTAAATGCTTCCAGGATACCATTGACCATCTTGGCCACAAGGGCGCTGCTGGCTCATGGACAGCTCGTTGTCCACCAGAACCCTCAGGTCCTCGGCAGAGCTGCTTCCGAGCAGGTCAGCCCCCAGCCTGTGCTGGTGCCTGGAGTTATTCCTCCCTAGGTGCAGGACCCTGCACTTGCCTTTGTTGAATTTCATACAGTTCTCTGCCCACCTTTCCCACCTGTCAAGGTCCTTCTGAAGGGCTGCACAGGCTCTGGTGTATTGGCCACTCATCCCAGCTTTGTGTTGTCTGAACTTTCTGAGGAGGTATCTAGCCCTCCATCCGAGTCATTGATGAGTAAGTTAAACAATATTGGGCCCAGTATTGAGCCTTGGGGGACACCACTAGTGACAGGCCTCCAAATACGCCCTGTGCCACTGATTACAACCATCTGGGATCTGCCATTCAGTCAGTTCTCAATCTACCTCACTGTGAACTCTATCAAATGTATGCATAATACTTAGCAGAAAAACTAATCAATGGGAACCATCATTACTTAAGTTGGCTTAGTTTTGCTGTCAGTGTTTTTTCACTTACGAAATCCAGGGCACAGGGAACCCTTCATATAACTGATTATCTTAAAGATTAGCTAAAATGTTTCTATAATAACAGTACTACTACTCACAATCCACTGCCTTGGACCACTGGGAAATGTAGTGAAAATAAGGCAAGAAATGAACAGATCCATGTTAGTATTTTATTTTGTGCACCCTTGCTAGATGCTTTCCCCCAGTGTATTTTTTCTACAGCACCTTATCTTTACATATAACGGAAATTCTAGGCTGTTAATGTGTCAGACTGTCTTATTGTAAAGTGCTTAATTTCTTAGTAAACAGCTTTGAGACTTCAGTTTAGTCCAGGTGTTGATCCTTTTAGTATCAAAAAAATACTTGTTAGGTTTTCAGATAAAGAACATAATGGCTTCTCATTATGCATGTCAAGAGAAGAGTCAGTGACTAACCTTTCATGTAGGAAAGGGCTGTGTAAGATACTGGTGTAGGGACTTCCACAAGAAGTTTATTACCAGCAATGCAGGAGTTCCTCAGTCAGAAATGGCTGTCACATGCACAGAGAATAATGCTCATAATTCTGCAGAGCCAGCAGTCCTGCTGGGCTGGCTGAATGCTGGATGCCGTAGTGGTTGGCAGATGATCGCTCAGTCTGTGATGATACGTGTCATTTGGTTTCATAGGTTTCTGACATTAACATTGTTATGCAAAATGTCATGCCCTTTCCCCTGCTTGCATTGTTTCACTTACATTCTTCTGCTTGGCTGTTATATAGGCAGATGTACTTTGCTGACTTTAGGTACTTTTCCTCATTGTTTACTGACTGAATGATAGTGTTTGCTGTAGCTTCCACCTTGTGTTGGTTCATGGGGCAGTCCTGTACAGTGGCAGGAGTTGGACTCAGTGATCTTGTGGATCCTTTTCAACTCAGGATGTCCTGTGACTCCGTGACTCTCTTAGCTTTTTTCACTTTGGCTTTTAAACTAGCTTTCAGTATGGTTGGACTTTGTCTCTTTTCAGCTATGTTGATTTGACTGAACTAGCAGAATTTGTAAGCTTCCCTGAGCTGTTTCTCACGTGCACTGTCTGCAAAATAAATCTGTCTTGCAGTCTAACTTGCTCACTTTACAGTCAGAGTAGTATCGTTCCTCTGACTTAAGCAAATTTGATCCTCTAATATTCCTTAAGTAAATTCAAGTTTCACCTTCTACTTAGAGAAGGACCATTACCTGATGGAGAATCTCTGTAAACATTTTCATACACTCCACAGTTGATGGCAATCAAAGACTTTAGAGTGCTTTTTCCCTGTTAGCCCTAAGCATTGCATCTTGTGTTTGCTCTTATCTGTACCCGGGCTGTTTATCACGGCACTGTCAGTTGCAGTTTACTTCCATCCATTTTTGTTCTTTTTCTACTTCCTCATGGTTTGTTCATTTTTCCTCTCTCTGACTTACTTCACAATACAATATCTTATTCTGCAGTCATTTATCTAGGATCTTCTGATGCATATTGCTAGAAATCCACATTCTTCTAGCTTGTTGCCCCAAGATTGCAAGGGCTATACTCTATTATGTCAATATATTATTTCTTTTCTCACTTTTGATAGTGAGCTAGATTAAAGCTTTAATTTTGGGTAGACCTCCTCCAAATTTTATTGCTGATTTAATAATTTTCTTAGTTTGTTTTTTTTTTCCTCACAGTACTACCTATCACAGTACTAGAAAATCAGCATTCATATATCCTTGAGTAGCTTTTGGGGGTTTTTTTACTGGATGACTGAGTCCCTTTCTTTACCAGTTGAATCCTATCCTTAGCACTTTCACTAAAATCTGCTTGCTGCTGCACTCATATTTTTGTGCTGTTTTGCAAACTTTGGGTGTTTTTTTCTCTAAAGGAGAAGACAGATCAGCTATTTATTTTGCAATCTGAAATTGCCTTAAACATGCTGATCTTGAGCCTTCTTCTTTAGAAAGCCTTTTGCTTCAGTTTCTTCTTCAACATAGTAGTATTTCCAATATTGAAAAAAACTATTAAGATTCAGGACATGTTCTACCAGCCTTAATCTGCTTTATCTTATTTCCCTTACAGTTCTTTATCTTCGATATTTTGCTAGAATGTGTGTATTTGTGTACTGTGTGTGTGACAGTTTCATTCACCTTTATCCCGTCCTTCATTCCTTTGCTGATTTTCAATCCATAAAGATAACCATCAAGCAATATCTTTTCATTATGTAACCCAGCTAGAGAAAATAGACCATTCATTCAGTTTTCAGTAGTGGAGTGGATTTGTTTTCCCTTCTCATTTTCCCAAGATAACTTTGGCTTCTTAACACAAGAAATTTTAGAGGAACTTACTCACCAAAACCTTGGTAAACTAAATTTTACTTACCTAAACTTAAAACCTAAACTTAGACCATATGGGGAACTTTTACTCAGAAAGACACATTTTCTGAAATGCATTCAGTGTGGGAATTCTGAATTTGCTGCTCTGAATTGCTCTCTAGAGGATCTTTCCTCAGCATATTGATGGCATAGAGAGACTTCGTTCATGATTAGTGTCTAGTAGTAGGCGATACTAATAATTAAGTGTGCTTTTTGGAATGCCTGTTCCAGGCTGGGTTGGTTTGGGGTTTTTTTTTTGTGTTTACAGCTCTTGCTGTAATGCATCTGTTCAGTATTTTTAAAGTGCACAACCACAGATTTTGGTTTTTTACATATTCTGTACTTTCATCTGAATAGGCCTTTGTATTTCTGTGTCCTCTGGGTACACACTGACAAGCAATTTTGCTTCTATAGCCTCTGAATATCTTTTATGCTTGCTTGTTTCCATTTTATTCTTTATTTTTTGATTAAAATGATAACAGAGATCTTTTTAGTAGATTAGAAGATCCTTAAGACCATGAAATTTCTTTTAAGGCCTCCCACCAAGCTTTTGTGTATTTTCTACTATTATGGAATTGCTGAGGCATAAAGTCTGCTTGGAAAATCTTACTAAAGATGCTGAACGTCTGTACTCCCACTGGCTTTAGAAGGAAAGGAGGATGTCAGAGCACATACACTTTTTAAAACAACCTTTTTTTTTTTTTTTCATCTCCTGGCCTTAGTTTTGTTTTGAGGTTTTTTGTAGATTTTTTAATTCTGCTGAAGTAATAAAACTTTATGTAAACTAGTATTTTCAGGATGAAAGGTAAGAAAATCTTCAGGAACATGCATAGTGTACATGGTTCCTTTGCACTTCGTCCCTGAGAATGAATGCTTAGATTGCAAAAATGTGTTTTTCAGCTCCTTAAGAATGTTAAACTTCTGTCATATTGCTGGCTGTGCTGACCCTAAAAGCAGGTGAGGGAGGGAAAAAGGAATTTCCTTTACAACTGTTCCTGCTAGAAGAAGATGCATTTGTGCATTTCTTCTGCAATGAATGCTGTACCGGTCTTGCAGTATTGTGCTGGTATTTAAAAACAAACAAACAAAAACAACTACAACAAAAATAAACAAACAAACTAAAGCCAGGATTGTAAACAGAGAGATTATTTACTTCAAAAATATTCATGTTTTTTAACACTTGTAAGAAAATCTCAGTAGTTAGGTTTTCAAAATACATAAAACTATATAAATTAGTTAGCCACCACTTAAGCAAGCCACTATTTTAAACTAGAAAATATGTGGGTTTTGGAAATAAAAAATGTGGATAGAAAGGTTAGCCTATTCGCTTATCCTTAATGTGATGGAAATACCTATTTTAATTTCTATTTTTCTTTAGGTTGGGAATGTCAAGAGGAGAATCAACGAAGCTCACTGCAGTGCAGAACAATGATGAAGATGAAAGCAATTCTTTGTGCGGATCTTCTGGCACACCTGCTCCTTCTAAGCAAGCCACCTTTGAGGATCAAGAGGAGAAAGCTGCTAAAGTTCCACCTTTACAAGAGAGAAATTATAGTCCATCTCACTGTAGTATGGAACAGGTTCCTGTCAAGGATCTAACAGCAGATTCTGAGGATATACTGATACCTGAAGAATCAGTCATTCAGGAGGAAATTGCTGAAGAGGTTGAGACAAGTATTTGTGAATGCCAAGAGGAGAACCATAAGCCAGAACATGAGTTTTCTGAGGAGTCTGTAAGTCCGGCTGGCACAAATGAGGAAACAGAGGCAGTACAGCTTGCAGACAGCACTGAGTCTTGTGTCATGATGAATGATGTAACTGATACTGTATCTCGCACTGAAATTAAAGTAGAGTTGAAGTCAGAATGCCCTCAGGAGGAGATGTCAGTTGTGACAGATCAGCTGGAGGATTGCATATCACCAGCACAATCAGCTTCATCCACAAACTCTGTCAGCGGTACAGCTGAGAAGGATTCCGAGTCTGCAAAAGAGCTAATTGTGCCAGAAATGCAAAGTGCTGCTCTGGAAGGCTCCTTGTTCACTGGTGGAGGCATTGCAGTGGATATGGAGCTTCATAGCGACCCTGAGGAACAGTTGTCTGAGAATGCTTGTATTTCTGAAACTTCCTTTTCCTCTGGAAGTCCAGAAGTTTGTATTGCCTCTCCTGGAGGAGACACTCAGTCGACTTCAGAGGAACCCTGTACTCCAGCATCTCTTGAAACAGCTTGCTCATCTGAAGTGTCCAGTTCTGAAAACACTGAAGGTGATATTCAGCAAAAGGCCGGTGATGAAAATTTGCACACACCCTTAATGTCAGAAATCTCTCCGATGTCCACCTCACCAGTAACCTCAGAAGCATCTTCGATGTCAAATTTACCTTTAACATCAGAGGCATCACCAGCTTCTAATTTACCTTTAACATCAGAAACATCTCCAATGTCTGATTTGCCTTTAACATCAGAAACATCTTCAGTATCTTCTGTTCTTCTAGCTTCTGAAACATTTGTGACAAATAGTTTGCCTCTTCCATCAGAGATCTCTCCAGTTTCTAATTCCCCAAGCAGTGAAAGACTTACTCTGCAACAAAGAAAATCACCGTGTTTGTTGGAAGACTTCCTTCCCACTCCGAAAGAAGAAATCTCTGTCATTCCTAAAGTGGTTCAAGAAGAAAATCTTGTTCAGCCAAAACAACTTCAGAGTGCCCCTGAAAATATGAAAGTTGGTCCACTAACAATTACACCTGAACCTTCAGTATTGGAAGAGTCCCAAAGCAAAAACCTGAGTCATCAGCCATGTAAGTCGCATTCTGAAATTGAGAAATCCTACATTGCATCCATCCCAGAACACACTCCTCCAGAGGTGATCAAAAATAAAAACCACAGTGTTCAGCAAAGAGGTGACAAGAAAGGTACACTCTTGCCCTCAGAGGTATCTGTCTTATCAGAAGGATCACTTGGCAAAAATATCGAATTGCTTCCATCAAAGCCACATGATAAACTATATACCTCATCTCTAGAGAAAGCTACATTCTCTGAAGTGTGCAGAAGTAAATCTCACAAGCTAACAGCCAGCACCCAAAGTCGTCTAGAGAGTTCACATTCTTCCAAGTCTTTAGAACCCACAAAATCACCAGAAGCAAGAAATGAAAGTAGAGAACCAGAGATCCCAAAGAGGAAAACAGCAGAACAGCACGGTTTTGGAATCTGTAAAGAGAAGAGAGCTAGAATAGATGATGATCTGCCTAATCGTAATGCTTCATCAACAAGTCCATCTGATAAAGAACAGCCACCCAGAGAGGAACCCCGAGTTCCACCCCTTAAGGTAATGGATAAACAGGGTGGCTTGGAAACAAAAGGTTTATTATGTCCCTCTATGAACTGCATACAGGCACAGTGCATGGTGTATTTTTTGGGGATGTATAAGGGCTGTTAGTACTGATGATTTTGCCTTACTATTACATTTCTGCCATGCCAAATTACTTCTGATACAGATATATCTACAGTTGTTTGGTAGGGGTCTTTGCTAAAAAATTGAATTTGTGTGGGAGAGCTCTCCAGGATCCATGGCTTAATCTAATTCAAGATCTTCCCCATCAGTCTCATGCAGCACTTGTTTTTTTAACTGCCCATCTGTATTTTGTGCTTGTTCTTCTGTGGATGTCTTCTCCAGCAAGCATGACTAATAAATGTTGTCATAACCAGTACTTAGAAAAACAACCAGCACCTTAATCCAGCCAGAGAACCAAGAGTCAGAATAGCTGAAGATCCTTTTGCAAGCCCAAGGCTTGGGGTAGGCTGAAATACAAGATTTCTCTGTAGAATTAATTGGAAACAGAGACCTATAAGGGGGAAGTGTCTTATTTTTATATATATAGATACCTTTGTTAATGGCAAAGCAAAAGGTAAAAAGAAATACATCACCTAAGTAAACACTTTTATGTTTATTATTCTGCTATGTAAGAAAGTATATTTTAGTTGAAAAGGGTTTTTTTCATAACAGAGAGTTCTGTAGATTCAGTTATATATAGGCTTAGTGTTTTGACCCTTTTAATTTCGTACTTGGTGACATCAGCCAAGTTTAAGATCCAATTTACTGCATTTAAGCCATTGACTTTGCAATACTAGTTCCTGATTATTCAGAAATGCCCTTTTCTGCATTTATTTTTAACTGCTGCAGTCACTGAACATTTTTAATATGGCCAGGAGGGCAAATAGACTAACTGCTTTAATCACTAGTGCAGAAGCATATTTCAGCTAATTTATTTTTAAGAGCAGTGATGCAATTAGAAGTTAAACCCCATTCTGAGTTTAGTGATATTCTTTCATATTTGGAAGGTGTCTATCTAGTCTAATAAATTCTAATAACTCTCTAAGCATAAAGGAAAATAAATCACTAGGGAATAAAAAAAGGTCATGACTATAATAATAATAATAATAATAAAATAACCAAACAGAGCTCTAGGAGTTCTGGTAATGCAGAGTGGAAACTGAAAAGAGTTGCTTCTGAAACCAAAAGCAGAATGTTTTGAAGAATTGTGGGCAATCAATTCTAGTATGCTTTTTGTGTAACAGATATTTGGCACTTGTATCATCTCACCAACAAACCCCTATCCTTTGTAATTAAAGGAGGAAAAAAGAACTCCAGTTCTTCTAAGTCATTCTGCTATATGGCTGTCACATCCCATCATACCTTATGACTACTTTTTCTACAAATACTACCTAGTTTTCCTCTCAGCTCCTTTAAGAAGATGAGTCATAGCATTAACCACTAAGTCTTACTGCTAGAGACAGCCAGTAGACATATGTCCATTTTAAGAAATGGAATTTTTTTTGCCAACCTTGGGATATGCTGAGAGAGTGTATGAGTTACAAAGTGGTTCCAAGATTCTTAACCTTGAAAAGCTATATGCTTAATTGGAAACATCCTAATAATTCCAGTTATTTTACAGGTTATTATTTTGCTTAAAGTGGTAGGTATTTAAATTTTTAATATTTGTGGATTTATTATTTATAGTCTTGAGGATTTAATTTTTGAAGAGCAGTAATGTAGAAGTTATCCAGGGTTGTACTAAAGCAAGTCTCTTAAAAATGCAAGTGAGAAAAGGAAAGGCATATCCTTTAGTGACTCAATTCTTTTATACCTCTTAAATCCTCCATTGTGGAAGCTGGAAAACAGGCTCAGTGCAGATATCACTACATCCTATCTAATGGTAAGATTTGTTACCTGGTTTATAAGCAAAACACAGGCTGTTCCTGATGTCTCCTTGGTCACTGGTGACCAAGGAGAAATGCACTACATGATCGTTACTTTTTCACGTGTTTGCAGGAAGGGGTTGCTTGCAGGTTCTTGTCCTGCACGAGGCTTGCTGATCATCTCAGGTAGATGCACTGAATATAAAACAGGTCTGACAAATTGTATCTGATAAGCATCATGTTGTTGTCCAGTTCAATCTTCCTTCCTGTCAGAAGGATCAGTGTGAGTAGGCTAATACAGGTGTCAGTTATTCACGCTGGAGGATGATAAAATATTGAAGCATAAATATCATTTAAGTTTTAACAGTTTTCTGTCCACCTGCACTGAACCTGCGTTATTCCTTTCACTACCTTTCTCTGGCCCTTAAAGAGACAGCTAGTTATTTTAGTGAGTTGATGATCTCATTAAAATTTACTGGGTTTTTTTCTTTTTCTTTCTTTAGATTCAGCTTTCAAAAATTGGACCACCTTTTATCATCAAGAGCCAACCTGTTTCTAAACCAGAACCTCGAGTTTCCCCAAGTACATCAGTCAGCAGTGGGAGAAACACTGGGGCTAGAACTCTGGCAGATATCAAAGCAAGAGCTCAGCAAGCAAGAGCCCAAAGAGAAGCTGCAGCTGCAGCAGCCGTGGCAGCAGCTGCCAGCATAGTCTCTGGTGCAATGGGGACCCCATGCGAAGGTGGAAAGACAAGAACGCTGGCACACATCAAGGAGCAAACAAAGGCCAAGCTATTTGCAAAGCATCAAGCCAGAGCTCATTTACTCCAGACTAATAAAGAATCAAAGTCACAGTTCAGCTCAAAGGAAAGTAGTACCTCATCTCTGGAGATACCAACGACTACTGACACAAAGATTGAAGGTTCTACTGGTGTCATTATAGTTAATCCTAACTGCAGGTCCCCTAGCAACAAGTCTTCTCATCACCGTGAGACTACCACTTTATTGCAGCAGTCCCTTAACACAGCTACATTACCAGAAACTGCTACTGAGATATCTGTGCACAGTTCTGATGAAAATATACCTGTGCCACAATTGTGTGAGAAAATTATTTCATCTACCTCTACTGAAAGTAACAGTGTGCCAGTGCTTTATAATAAAAGTTCAGTCTCTGTGTGTGTTTGCAGCACTGCTATGTCTGGAGCAATTAAAGAACTTTCTTTTGCAAGTTCTGTTGATAAATCCTCTGTGTTAATGTCTGTTGACAGCGCAAACACAGCAATTTCAGCCTGTAATATAAATATGCTGAAAACCATCCAAGGGGCTGATACTCCATGCATAACTGTTGGACCAAAATGTATTGATAACAGTAATGTACCAGTCTCCATAGACAACACAGTCTTATCAAATGCCATCGATGACAAAAGGTTGCCAGTACCCAGTAGCAATGTGAATAACGCAGTCTCCAGTCATTATGCCACTGTGCCAGCTTCATCTATTGCAAGTAACTTGCCAAATCATCTCTCTGGTAGTTCTGTACTGATTCCTCCAGTGGGGACTACCAACAGATTTCCTTCTGATAAGATAGCCATAAGCGAGCAGAGCACTGTCTCCATCCACACTACCGTCAGGTCAGCTTTAAGTTGCAGTGAGGCCCTTGCAGCAGCAGATTCTGTTGCAAGGCCACCTATTTCAATGTTTACTGGTAACATGGTGACGATAAGCTCTTACGATAATGCTACTAAATTGAATGCTGATATCTTAGAAAAAAGCTCTGGAGCACGAAACCGGATGGATCTCTCTGGTAAATCTCATCCACTGAGCTTTACACAAACTGCCATGAATAGGTCTATACCTTGTAAAGTCATTGTTGACCACACTACAAACCAGAATTCCAGTCTGTCACTTTCTTCCTCTATTGAAAATGCAGAGAGCAGCATTGACCTGCAGAGCAGACCTGTAAGGACAGAAGCTGCCTTACAAAGTATAGGCTGTCCTCAGGTGTCTGTCATAAGCAGGCCTGAAGTAGTTGCTAATGAAAACCTTGAGCACAGCTCCAGCTTTATCACCATTACAGCAAAGCAAGACAGCAAAAACTTGCAGGCAGGTTGCTCAAGTCTTCGAGAAGTGCCTCTTGCTCCTCAAGATAAATTAATTGAGGTGGTTGCCGCCAGCCAAGGCTTTGCTGAGCAACTAAGAGGTCCTTCAGCACTGAAAAATGAAGCCAATGCTGCCTGTGCCAATCAGTACAGCACTAACAATAGAATTTGTTGGCGTGATGAGGAGGCAATGAATACAGACCAGCCAGTGGTCAGCCATCTTACCTCTGGTAAGCATAAGGAATATGCAGAGCAAAACTGCTTGAAAAATGTCAAAAGCGAACCTTCCAGTTACACACAAATGTCAGAACTGCAATCCAGGAGTCTTTTGACAAGCATTGCTGTTCCTGTTAAATCGGAAACTAATGAGTCTGACAAGTGCTTCAGGATGGACACCGAGGATTTTACAGGACCTGAAATGCCTGCCCAGACTGCAGAAATAGCCACGAGTGTGCAGCCACCGCAGACCTCCAAGACATCCATTGCGGACTCCATGGAAGACTCCCTGTCCCTGACAACAGAAACCCTAAAGAGAGTTACGAGTGCCGGGGGCTCTAGCTGTCGCTTGTCGTCAGTGGAGGCCAACAATCCCTTAGTGACACAGTTACTGCAAGGCAATCTGCCTTTAGAAAAAGTGCTGCCGCAGCCCAGATCAGGAGCCAAACTAGAAATTAACAGGCTTCCCTTGCCTTTACAAACTACCTCAGTATGTAAAACAGTAGTGGCTGAGAGAAATATTGTTGAACATGCTTCCAACTCTCCTAATCCAGATGGTAAAGGATTTACAGCAGGCAGCATTGCCCCGCTACAAATCAGAAAGCGTGAAAACCATCCGAAAAAGAGGATGGCCAGGACTATAGGGGAACATGCTCAAATTAAATGTGAGCCCGGGAAGGTGTCAATGGACACAGATGTTAAAGTGGCTCCTTGTGTAATTAGTTCCAGCATGAATCAGTTAGGGCATGGACAGCCATTTAAGCAGGAGTGGCTTAACAAACACGCCATTCAGAGCCGGATCGCTCACAGCCCAGAGATCAAGCAGCAGAAGAGACCGTTGCCTTCATGCAGTTTCCAGCAGAGCTTATTTCACATTGATAAAAATGGCAGCTTTCATGCAGAAGCCAGTACCTCACATAGACAGCATTTTTACCAAATGTCCATGGCTGCAAGAGGCCCCATTCCTACGGCAGCTTTGTTGCAAACTACTTCAAAAGGCCCACCTGGCTGCAACGCATTTGCTTTTAGCAGACACCTGGAACAGAAGGGTTTGGGAGATGTGAATATTTCTACAGCAGCTCACCAGCTGAGGCTAGGAAGTGTGTTTTCCCCTAATACTCAAATTAAGGAAGGTGATGACATTGCCAGTGCCTCTCAAACTCTGCAGAGTAAAACATTAGTGCATCCCCCTGCTCCCCCTCCGCCCCTGCCACCTCCTCCCCCTCCTCACCCAAATGCAGAAGTCCCCTCTGATCAAAAACAACCGACAGTTACTATGGAAACCACTAAAAGACTTAGTTGGCCTCAGCCAGCAAGCATCTGTAGCAATATAAAATCTGAACCTATTTCTTTTGAGGAAGGTTTAAGCAGCAGCTGTGAACTGGGCATGAAGCAAGCTTCCTATGATCAAAACGAAGTGAAAGAACAGTTAAAAGCATTTGCATTAAAAAATGCAGATTTCTCTTCCTATTTACTTTCTGAGCCACAGAAGCCTTTTACCCAACTTGCTGCTCAGAAAATACAGACGCAGCACCCACAGCAGCAGCAGCAGCAGCTCTGTGGAAATTATCCAACAATACACTTTGGTAGCACAAGTTTCAAAAGGGCAGCATCTGCAATTGAGAAATCGATTGGGATTTTAGGAAGTGGTTCAAACACTGCCACAGGCCTGTCAAACCAGAACGCGCAGATCCCGGTTCAGAAATTTGCTGACAGCAGCAACGCCGATGAGCTGGAACTGAAATGCTCCTGCAGGCTGAAAGCCATGATCGTGTGCAAGGGCTGCGGAGCCTTCTGTCATGATGACTGCATAGGGCCTTCCAAACTGTGTGTAGCTTGCCTGGTGGTGCGGTAGGAGCTGAGTCAAAGATGCAGTATCCCTTATCAGCGTGGGAGAGCAGGACAAAGGAACAGAGAAATTGGAACAGTTTAGGCCACTAATGGTTTGCAATTAGTGGATTGATTTTTTTTTTAACTGTTTTTTTTTTTGTTTTTTTTCTTCTACGTGGTGCTTTCAGAACTTAGTTATTCTGCCTGAGTGCCATTTTCTGGGAAGAAGAGGAAACCTGTAGAAGTAGTTTAAAAAAAAAAAGATAGCCTTGTTACTGAAGCATCTATGAGCTCTCTTGCTGTGCTAAAAAAAAAAGAGAAATGCATTAATGCATGTCATTCGTAGCTTCTATTTATTTGCACAAAGTGCAGCACATTTTTTTCTCCACTGTTTGATAGTTGATATGAGCTGCAGGTTGAAGATCAGTGGAAGAATAGCACTGTAAGAAGTGGAGTAACTATGCAGAATGAATAACACACTGAATAGCAACTGGTGTGAGTGGGGTAGTGGCAAGGTGCAGGGTGCCGACCATCGTAGCTTCTAAGTCAGTTTGCAGTCTTTCTGCTGACAAGATTGTTTTCTTCAATTGACTTTCACTATGTATGGCTAAAATATAGTCACTTCACCTAACAAAAGAAATTTAAAAGAGGAATTTAGATGGTTAGAGAAGTTTCTTTATGTGCCTGCCAGGGACTGTGGAACTCAAATCTTACTCATCATCTCTTCTTTGTTGATTCCTTGAGAAGGATTTGTATATGTGATGAGTTAGCAGGACCAACACTGGAAACACACTGGCTTCAGCCAGTGAGTCTGGAGAAGGTAACTTCTCTGCTGGAAATTAGAAACCTCTTTCTCTTCCTGTTTCTCACTCAAATGGTTTTTATTTGTATTTGTCTCTCTAATATGTCCTCTTGGTTTGTCAGTCTCAAATATATATAAAAATAAGGTCAGACATAGGTCATTGGTTCTCAAGGTTGTAGCCTTTCTGTGGCCTAAAATGATGCATTCTTCTGATGAATGAATAAGGCAAGATTTTAATTGCATATTGGTCGAATGTTGGCTTATAATTTCTTTTTCCTCTTGTGTGAGTTACTCTATTTAAATAACATCTGAGAGTTTTGCCATTTAAACTAATTCTTAGAAGTACTTACAACACTGACTTTTTCTTTTTCTCAAAGGAAGTCAGACCCCTTTCAGAAATTTGGAAGCAAATTGTATTTTTAAAAGGGATACTGCATCTTTAAAGTAACCTTCAGTAGTTATCCAGTACTGTATTTACCTTCAGGACTATAGCTGCATTCCAGATGTGCTAGCCACCATAAAAGCAAAAAAGAAAAACGGTGATTTTGGAGTCCTATTCACCTAAAAGGAAAATATTATAAAGGGATAAAGCACATGCAGTTGCTGGGGAGATGAAAACACCTTGGGTTTTTTTCACTCCCACTTCAAGAACGCAGCACATGGAGTTCAAGTCATCCATGTGCCAATATGTGGTTGGGTCTGCCCAAATGTCAGCATCAAGAGAAACATTTTTTTTTTTACCATCACAGTAGAACCTCACTAATCCAAAGACCATTACAGCCTGCCCAAGAAAACTGATTTTCCTTGCACAGTTTTAAGAGAGCAGTGTAGTAAGAATGTGTGAGATGTAAGACTTCTTAGTTTCATCATGCAGTGAACTGTTGCATTCTGAAGTACTAATGTGAACAACAGAGCTCCATTTAGGAAATGAAAAGTATGCTATATTTTAGAGCATACTTTTTTTTATCTGATCTTTGTTTGTGTGCTTTTCATCAGCTGTAACTGGTCTCCCTGACTCAGGGGCATATTAGTGAGGTTCTGCTAAATGAAGGAACCATATATACTTTCTTGTGGGACCATTTTCACAAACATGATAAATGCCGTTTGTTGTCTTAAAAGTGAGCTGGAATATTTGCAACATACATTCCTGTCATAGGAAGCTCTATGGTGCACCTTGACATTCTCTTTTATTGTAATTAGCAACATATCAATATTATTTTTGACACTGTGTGGTACAAAGGCCATTTGTAATAACTAACAAATTTGTTGCTGATACAACAATACATTTTTTTTTTCTATACAAAAGTGCTCCTTAATATGACATGCGAACTAAGAACCGGCTTCTCAGCACTTTCAGGTCTTCTGGTAGGAAAATAAG
Source organism: Rhabdornis inornatus (assembly GCA_013397075.1). NCBI lineage: Eukaryota > Metazoa > Chordata > Aves > Passeriformes > Rhabdornithidae > Rhabdornis > Rhabdornis inornatus. The sequence continues at coordinate 492,443 of VWZS01006986.1, forward strand.
CCAGCCAAGCAAAAACCTAAAAGTAACCAAGTGAAAATTAGCATCCACTGCTATGCCAGCAGCTGGCAAAACAGCGACTGGGCAATACTCATGAGTAAGCATGAGGGTAGTCAGTTAATGTATATCAGATTCATAGTTGAGGAGCCTTTGTTTTGGAATTGTATTGCGTTGTATTTATACTTGGTAGAGCTAGGATTGTCTATTTAAAAAAAAAAAAAAAGAGAGCAACCAGTCTTAGACTTCTATTTACCTATGTTTATATAAGCCTGCTGGGAATCCTTATTTCTAGCTCAGGTTCTCCTGTCCACAGCACATAAGTCAATATTTGTTTGTACTTGCATCTTGAAATAGTTCTTGTATTGACTGACATAATACAGAAATAAATTCCGGCCACAACATAGTTTTCCTTTGTTCGAAGGGTAAGAGTGTGACTAATGTGATAGGCCACTCATTCATGTCATATTGTCATTTTTGTATCAGGATTGCAACTTGCATGTGTGAGGTCATGATAAAATGTATTTAAAATGGCATTAGACTGGATGGTGTTATGTTACATTACACAACTGACCAAACTCTTCCATAGTGCAGTTCCACTCCTTTCATTTTTGAGTCATTGGAGTTGCACCAGGATTAAATTGGAGCAATTAGTTAGCAACAGTGGTGAAGTGTTGTTACGGATTAGGTTTAGGGTATGAAAATACTCAAAAGCAACCACGGTGATGTGAGAGCCTGATTGAATCCTAGTGTGACTGAAAACCTTACATGGATTTTGGTATCACAAAAATGCTTAGGGGAGAGTGACCCTAGGCCTTTGGTAAGAACCCAGTCACATTTAGATGTTAATTTTTAATTACTCCTTTTGTTGTTGTTCTTTGTTCAGGTTTCAGGCTCAATGTCATCGTGTTTTCTAATGACCATGCCGTTTGCACCGTGGGTTGTTAATAGTTTATGCACTGAAAAGTGGTGAAAGAATTACTAAGAACACACTGCTCTGTGTTTGTGTGTACGTACGTATGTCTCCCAGTGTCCAGCATGTATAATTTACCTTTTCTTTTTTTTTTAATCTCCAAAATTGTCCCCCTACTCCTACCCCTGGAGCAGCACTTTTGGGTGAGAGGGAGAAACACTTTTTTCTTTCCTCCCTCTTTATTGTTTTAATTGCATACCTGTGAGATATGCAGATAACGTTAGGGCATTTGCAGTGAGTGTGTTTGTATGTTTCTGTTCTGAAATACTTTTCCAAGCAGAAACTCCCTTTGAAATAATGTTAAAAAAATAATTAAGAGATGGTGAACTGGACGCTCCCTGTTTGCATTTTATTTATCTGCTGAGATCTAGTACATGAAATAGCATTTAAAAGACAAAAATAAAGGTTGAGCCATAAAGCGAAAGGTATATTCTCTGTACTATAGACTTTCTTCTTGAGGGTGGTGCATGTTGTCAGGGTAAGCTACAGAACGTGCAGATGGTTTTTCAGGGCCCTGCAATTCCTTGCACAGTTTTTAAGCTGGTGCATATGGTGCTTTATAATGCAATTTCTGAAGTAAAATTACCTTATGCTGCACCCCCTTCCCCTTATGAACACACGCACAATTTTCAGAATCCTTATTGTAGCCTCTGGTTTAGCAGTTTCTCCAAGGTGTGGTGAAGTACCAGGATAAACACTCGAGATGAGCTGAGAAGTGTCACCGAAAGGGATCATTTTAGCTGACGCACATGAAGGGCCCTGCTCTGAACACTGAATGACTTCTGCAGTCTCCTGGCAGCGCCTCGTCTTCCGTAGCTCTGCGGAACACTGGGGGGAAGCAGCGAAATATTCAGTGGCTTTATCATGGACCTGTGTAGCTAAATGTTTCTGAGTCTATGGAATCCTGTTGTCTTCGGTCATCATGCTTTGTCACTGTAAAACCAACGAAAAGGAAAAAAAAGCATTTTTTAGTCTAATTTAAGGAGCTGCTTCTTTTATAGCACATAATATTTCGCTTTGTACTATATTTGATAGTTAAAGAATAATTTAGTCCGTAGAATAACTTTGTTGTATTTGTACTGTTCATGAATGTTACAAGAAAAGTGCTTTACTTTGTTGCCATAATTCTCTTGTACTGCTGTAAAATATTTTTTCTGCTTTATGGAAACTTAACTTGGTTCACATTTTCAGTACAGGGTTTTTTGTGTGTATGTATTTTTTTTTTGTCAGTATTCTGAATGTTTACATCTGTTCAACATTAGCCATTCTATGCCTTTATAGGGCAGTATTACTCCTGCAGTGTAACAGCAATGTGAAATCCACTCATACCTAACATGCATGAGAAATACAGATTTATTGGGGAGATCCTTAACGTGCATAGATACTTTTTCTATCCGCATTCAGTGAAGTAAATACCCTCCTTCAGTCCTCTACCAAAGAAAATGTTATTCCCACAGGACAAGCTCGGAAAGTGGTTCTCTGAATTTTCAGAAGGGGGTGTAGTTGGTTTCAGCAAGATTGCTACAGTTTAATGCTGTTATGCTTTGCTTTGTTACCCCACCAGATGTGACAGGGTGAAACAAGCATTTTAGCAATTTTTTGTGTTTCAAAACAGTGTTTTGTTTAGAATTCAGGGATCATGCTTTCTTTAATGGTGCTGTTTGTTTTATTGGTTTTTTTAAAGAAAACAACCTTTTGTTGCCTACAGAAATGACCATTCACAAAACCATAAATTAAATAAAATAATTTGTCTTCATAATGTTTCTCCCTTTCCTTTCCCCCTTCCCTGTCCCTTGAAAATAACAACTTGGGCTTCAATATTAAAATATTCTGGAAAAAAAATAAAGACATAAAATAATATTTGTCATTTGTTCATTTATTTTAAGTTCAGTGCCTTAGGCAGGAGATCCTCCTTGTGCATGTCCGTTGTATGTACAGGTTGGTGAAATAGAAATGTGAGAGAGAAATCAGCCCTTGGTAAAGGAATTTTTCAATTACGATGATGTAAGGCACAGTTTGAATGACTTCTGATGTAATTTGAGTATTAATCATCTTATACTGGTAAAATAAAACTAGGTGTTGTATAATAAGTTAAGTAGAACAGTTTGTGGATGAAAGTGTTTATATTACTTTGGGTATTTTATGCTGGGTGCATTTTAGTGCTTTGCACTCCCTGTCTGCAAGCCCTTCCAGAACATCCTTAACAGCAACCATCCCAGCATGCACTTCCCTGATTTCCCATTCCTACAGCAGAAGAAATTAAATCTCCATGGTGCATGAAAGGCAACCAGTCCAAGCTATTCCTCAAAGCATTTATTTCTTGAGGTCTGGAAGGCCTTCTTGAAATGGAAGTTCACTAGCCATTATATTAAAATGTAAAAAACCACACTGTTTTCATCACGTTCATCTGCAAAAAGAGCTTTGAGTACTGATGGTGATGGTGCAAAATGTTGCAGGATGAACAACAAACAGCTTTTTCACAAGATTGCTTGGAAATCTCAGAACTAAACACCATCTTTTGTCCAGCCTCCTGTCATTATTATTTCAGATGTGATACCATCTGAGGGTCTTGTTAGCAGCAGATGACAGCCCTGTCTGCCAAAATCTGTCCAAATGCAGAAGGAAGGCAATACCAACCTCTGTAATTTATAATTCAGTGACCTTTTTTTTCATATCCAATACCCATCTAGCAAACCCCCTCAACACCTACTGTCATGCAGATATTTTTTTTCCTTAATGGGCCTATGCCAAAGCAGAGACCAGCTCTGTTTCTGGCAGTAACAGCTTTTTTATAATTATTTTATTTTTCATCTAAGCCATGTAATGTAAATAATACTGTTAAAGCTGTACTAGCTAAATACTAACTTTTGTCGTTTCCCTAATTTTAGACCTGTAAAATAATTTTGTGCATTTTTATTACATTTTGAAAAATAAGTATTCTGTTTTTCTGAGGGGTTTGCCTTGTAAGTGTTGCTAAGTGAAGCTTTGTGATGGTTTTTCTGTCGGTGTGCTGTCTCTGCCTGGGTGAGCCCAGCCTCAGCCTGGCAGTTCAGCCAGCAGATGGCATCAGGAGCAAACAGGCTGCTGTGGTCTCCAAGCATTCCTGTCCCCCGGCAAGAGTCACAGCAAGGAGAAATCCAGCCTGCCACGAATACTGAGGGTTTCTGGGTTCCTGTTCCTTTCGTGCAGAGCTTTAGTTGCAGTGAAAACAAGCCTTCCTTTCCTGCTCTTGGCACTGTCTGAGTCGTGCAGTCTGGAATTGAAGTACTGATACACTGGAAAAAATTCTTCCCCAGGCCAGAGCCAGAGCTCATTTTTTACCCTCACCCCCCCCCCCCCCCCCCCGCCCAGTTTTCTTTGTCACTCGTGGATGAAAAGCAGCAGAACAAAGCTCTTTGTATTGAGGTGCTCCACAGAATATAATCTGAAAGTGTTACCACAGTTTGGGGTGCAGAGGGTGTGATGTTATCAAGCCTGGCCTTTGTTGGATTGCAGGACTTGCAGTGGAAGGCCCATCATGTAGTCATAAAATAGTTTAGATTGGAAGGAATCTTAAATACCACTTAGTTCCAACTCCCCTGCCATGGGCAGAAACACCTTCCACTAGACCAGCTTGCTCAAAGCCCCATCAGCCTGGCCTTGAACACTTCCAGGAACAGGGCATCCACAGCTTTTCTGGGCAATCTGTTCCAGTATCCCACTACCTTCATGGTAGAGAATTTCTTGTTAATATCTAATCTAAACCTACCTATATCTAATTTAAACCTATTCAATTAGAATACCTTGGAGCACCACCACACTGGGGACAGCTTTCCATGCTAAGGAAGGTAGACAGTCACAGGTTACCTGCTGGTAACTGCTTGTGGAGGCAGATTACATTATTTGTACAGCTGAGTTTTTATAGGAACTGAGCTAGACGTAGAAATAAAGCCACATTCATTGAGATAATTCAGGAACCTGGACATTGGCATTCTGCAAATACATAGGAGGCACTGGTAAGAGAAGCTTGTATCTCAGTTAAATGTCAGGCACTTGCTTTTTAAGTATTGAAGGTTCATGCTCAGAGTTTTGGAGATGCCTCTTGATTCAGCATCAGTGATGATATCAACAATCGTTCCACATAGTCATGGGAGCAAAATACCTGGATTGTACTTTTTGGAAACTGATGACACTGGATAAATGTGAGTTTCTATGTGCAGCTCACCTTTCTGGTCTGTGTCTTTTGTCCTGATCTTGTACAGCTTAGTTTGTCCATCAGTTTTATCTCCATGTCTTTACAACAAAAATTGAGCTTTCTTCCTGTATCTCTGGCATCCTCATGTGTCTGCCAGCAGGGCAGAGAATAGTTTAATATCCCACATAAAAAAAAAACAGCTTTGGAAATACACTGATTATACTGGATAGTTGGCTTTATTAATAAGAAATCATTGCTATATTGTGAAAATAAATGGTTGTTGATATCAGTATAAAGGGGGAGATGTGAGGGTCTTTTTAAATATTGGTTCTTGCTTTAGTCTTACTTACTTCTGATTCCCAACTGCTCAGATCCATTCAGCAAATCACTTTTTCATTCCCCTTGATTGAGAATTCTCAGCCCAACACCTATTGCAGAATAGATTGCAGAATATATGCAGAATCTTTGCTACTGCTGTGTGCATTTCTGGCATTTAAAGGAACAAATCTGGACAATGGTCAAGAGACTTGTGTGCAGTGCCTCGATCTTCACTCATTTACCTCTGAATTGTGCAGAATAAGATGGAGTCTTTGGGGAAAATAATAGAACTAGATGTGGAAATGCAGTAACAACAAACATTCCTTGACTTCTTTTAGATTATTGAGTGGAAAAGTCCACGCTTCAGCTTTTTTGATGAGGGTGAGCAGGAGCTCAGAGCAGATCATAGTCCTAAGTTCCATCCAGAAGTGATCATATACAGTTCAGCAAGCCCAAAGTATCCTCAGAATATTAGGAAAACAGAACCAACGAAGACAAAATAATAGAATTCTTAAGGTTGGAAAAATTCTCTAAGATCATCCAGTCCAACACGGTGTCAGCCAAGTCTGTCACAGGAAAGAAGCATGGATGAGGAGATAACTTGAGACTAGAGAAAAAGAATCTTAGTTGCATTTTTGGAACAAGTGATCCTGCCAATTGTTTTAATTTTTCAATATCTGTAGAATTGCAAGCATTAAGAACATCTTTTGTAGCTCTAAATTCAGAGAGAAATTGAAATATTTAAAGAACAGACCCACAGATATTTGATAGGATAATATTATGAAAATTCATGGCTCATTTCTTAAAAACTGTTTGAAGGTATTTTTCTAATTGTAAGATTTAAGTTACCGTATGATCAACATTTTTCACATTAATGGTCTTCGTTTTGATTTCCTAAAATAGGAATTTCAGAACATTAGTTTCCTGGTTATAAAATTACTCACTTGCGCTGCCACACAAGTCTCAGTTGTATTCTGCATTGTGTAGGACAGCTCAAAAAGTAATCCAGAAATACATTCAGTGCCACCTATTTCAGATAAATAAGTCATGTTGCCTAGAATTAACTAAGTTGGAGGAGAAATCTGCATTTGTCTTTTCAGTTCCTTCAAAATCAAGTGAAAGGGCAGTGAAGATAGCCATGGGATTCAAGGGAATTTGAAGAGTATTACTGGATTTGGGGAAGGTACCTTCTCCGTTCTGCATTCTTCTAAATCTTAAGAGAAATAATGTCAAGACCTTTATGAAGTGTGTAGGTGACAGCAAAGAGGAATTATATGTACAGTGGTGCCAGTGGTACTTGAATACCTAATAAAAAAGGATTTAGGAAAACTCTGGCAGAAAATGAAATAACTCTTGTGAGGAATAGAAAGAAATATGTGTTAGGTGTCAGTCACAAGGGGTTCTTCTCTCTGGCATCTGATGCTTGTGACATGGTTACAAGAGCAGAGCAAAGCATTAGAAAAGTGGGCTATGAAATACATTTAAATCAGGATCAGTATTACAGAATTTCTTCTGCTGCAAAAAGAAGGCTGATTTTATTCACATAATTTATAACCTAAAAAATAGGATTGCCAGAACTCCAAAGGCCAGCTTGTCTCTGGTGCTCCTCAGTAGTCTCACACTGCTGAGGGTGGTGCTGGTGGTGCTGGTGAAGGTTTGCTTCACCCACCCTGCATGGCCTTCACTCATGGACGCAGTTTGTTTCAGTGCTTCACTTCTTACAATTAGAGGGCTTATCCCAGTGTTTAACCCAGATCTTCCTTGCTGCTGTTTAAGCCCATTCAGTCTTATCTACTCCTCACAGGCATGGAAAATAACTTCTTCCTGTACTCTTTCCAGCAGTCTATTAGATATCTAGGCTGTTCATTTTTCTGTCTTGCTTTTCCATTGTTTAATTTAAATAATCCTGATAATCAGCTTTCCTTGATAGATTATGTTTTCCAAACTCCTGTAATTTTCATTGATCTTCTGTGGACTCCCTCCAGTTGGTTCAGATTCTTTCTGTTTTCAGATCCCAAGAGTGAACACATTATCTCAGTCTGAGGCCAAGCAGAAAGGTGGGACTGGTCTGCATGGCCTAGAGGCTAAAATTGTACCCTGTGTCCCAGATCAGTGTTTGGTTTGTCAATGACCTGTTTGACTTGGCCCAGTAATGCTCTGCATCCTTTACAGTAAAGCTGCTTTTAGCTGCTTCTTCCCCATATTTGAAGAATTCTTTCTAAGTTAAAATATTCTGTTTATCGGTACTTAGTGGTATCATAAGCTTTTAAACCATAACTTGAATTTATCCAAATAATTTTAAAATCCAGTCCTATGTCTCAAGAAGGTTACAGTATTTCCCAGGTAGGTATCATCTGCATATTCAGAAAAAGACGACCATGCTGTCACAGGATAACTCCTGTTGAAGAGCCCTCAGTAAGTCACCAAGCCCAGTCTTCTGCTCAGAACTTGGTGTCCCATCACTCACCTCATTGACTAAAATGCTGCAAGGAACTGGAGCCAAGACAGAACTGGCTCTGATGGAGTTGCTGCTATGACTGTGTAAGAATGGTTTTCTCCCCATTTTTGATTCATTGGTTAACAGTCTTGCTTATATCTTATTTTTCTGGTTTACCTATGAAAATGTCATGGAAACAATGCTAAGAGCTTTACTGAAATTTAAATGTGAGATCTAGTGCTCTTAAGCCCATAGAGTCTGTTATCGTATTCAGGGAGGGAGTTAGACTGGGTTGGCTCAACTTCTTCTTGACCAAGTCATATTGACCATAGCTGTTTTTTGGTTTTTTTTATCTCTGAGGGTGGTTATAAACCACTGAGTTGTGGTAACACTCTTCTAGAGAATGAAATTAAGTTGATGATACTAACTCCCTGTCACTCCCCCTGTTTTTTTTGAATCTAGGTAGTTATTATGTTCATCCTTCCCCAGTTTTCTCTGCATCACCTGATTTCACAGATTCTGCAAGGTAAGTCCTGGTGGCCCAGTGGCAGAATCAGCCCCGCTTCAAGGGCTACCCAGTGACAGTCCTGATGCTCCCATGAGTATAAAACGTAGAGTTCATAGATGTTCTCTCTAACTTATTTAAGACTGAGATGTACCCTTTTCTCTCTGGTGCCAATTATGTTAATTATCTGATAATAATCAATATTTTTAAGGATGATTTTCCCTCTCCTTTAAGTAGCTGACCAGCTGGCACTTTGCTGTTTCTCTTAACTGCTGATGTCCATCAAGAATGCCCTTTTTTTGTTGTTGTTTTTAATGCCCTTTCCTGATCAAACTTAATTTTTTGTTTAGCATTTCTGATTTCACCATTACAGGCTTGTACTATAGGTTATCATTTTTTGTGTACTACTTTTCCTCAAGAAAATAAGTGGTCCAGAAGAGGAAACATTATTAAAAGTTGTCCTCTGGCTATCATTTACCACTTCTCTACAGTAAAAATTGACATACTTCTTCCGATTGAACTGAAAAAGAAACACCAAAAAACTTTGTGACAATCCAAATCCATCAAGCAATTTTAAGCTGAATATTAAAATACCTCCCAACCATTATTGAAAATTTCTAAAATTTAAAAGGTAAAATCGATTTTTGGTTGTTCAAGATCAATAATATACAATACACAAGAGAGGAACTATGATGTTCAGATCACAAAGACAAACCAGGAAGAAAATAGTACCTTGAAAGAGCATATGTTTTTATCAAGATAAAGGTAGTCCTGGAACAAAAAGCAGGGTCCATACTGAATATCAGAAAATGAACTGTAATGCTATCTACAGAAAAATGGTAAAGAAATAGTGGGTATAATGTCTGTTTGGTATAAAATATGAGGAGCCTAAGGGATTAAATCCCTTTTATACACCACACAAAAATAGTTTCAAAATACTAATTCACCTGTCATAAACACTAAATTAAAATTAGCTGCACTTCCTTGCTTTCTTACACATTTTGTAGAATTTAGTATTTTTTGACTGGTTTTCTGTGGCTGTACAGCTGGTAGTTATTTGCTCCAGTGTTAGGAAGTGTAATTGGGTACCAGTTCACTATTACAGGATTCTAAATCAACTTAATGTTCATTTTATTTGTGAATAGATCTTTGTCACTTGTCAAGAAGAAATAATCTATTTCCTCTAATATTAATATATGGTTTGGGTCCTCCTCATGCAGAAGCATTACATGTAGATGAAGTACAGACTGGTTCAAAGCATGCATACAGAAAATAAAGAAAACCACTGGCATTATTTATGTTTTGATTCTTTTTTTCTTTGGAATAGACTGAGATTTGTTTGGAACTCGAATGCATATACAGAAGGACCCCAAAGTTGAACATCCAACCAACCAAAGTGCAGCAAAACCCCCACTGCAGCTGCCACTATCAGCCCTCTGCAGTGATGCCCCCTCTGTCACTTTGCCAAGAAGGAGTTGTTGCAGAAAATAAATTCTCTATCATTTGACCAAGCAGGAGAGGTCTCAGCTTTGGCAGATGCAGGAGTGTGAAAAAAAATAAATGCTAATCAGACATTTAGAAAGGTAAACATTCCTTGTTTGTGCCTCAAAAATAATCTTTCTTCTGCTTGAGACAAAATGTTGTTAAAGAGTATGGGGTTCATACATATAGAATTTCTCCTATCAAAAATCGATGGCATAGAGAAGTGGGTTTATTATTTCTTAAATGATGGGGTTTTATTTAAAAAGTACTTGGTATTACACAATAACCTTTCCTTATATTTCAAAATTATTATTCTTTAGTTGTCTATGTGCACTCTAGAACTTAGTAAAGTACTTTATACTCATCCTCCTACTAAGAGTGGCACAAATTCATAGTATTCACTCTGGAGCAACTGGGAATGAAGCAGAGTTAGGTAGCACAAGCATATAGTGTCCTGAAGTACATGGGTGGGGTAATCACAATTGCTTCTTAATTACACATGCATTTGTGTGCATCATGCATGTCAATTTCTTTGTAGTTACAGAGTGTATCTGCCAAAGATTTTTTCTGCCGAAATTATGGTCCTGGTATGCAGGAGGCCCTTGCCCTGCAGTCAGTGTGGACAGCAGGCCATATTGACTAAACTGGGAATGTCTGTACCTTTGTCTGGAAATGTTTGTGAGCTCCAAGGCCAACTGGCAGAGCCAGCGCTGGGACTTTCCTGGAATGGTGCTTCTTGGCGCAGGCCAGAACCTCAGCAGAAGTTCTTCCTACAGTGTATTAGTAGGCATGACTGTGTTTAATTGCTGAAAAAAGTCCTGGACACTTCTTAATTTACAGTCATAGAAGAAGCCAAGATGTCTGTCAAGATGTACAGGGTTTATTTCCTGTACATGAGTTGCTTAGGTCACGTCTGAAGGCACAAGCAGACAAGGAGTCTGAGATGTATCACTTTTACAGGCATACCTCAGTCATCAGGGAATGTGGGCATATCAGAACTGCTGCATGTGCACTAGAGACACACTTTTAGCCTGAAAATTTCAGGCAGTAATATGGTAACCGTAAGAGGGGGGCTGAGCCTGTGCAAACAATTGTTTTAACTTTTGATGTTACTTTCCCTTCTATCATTTTCTACTGTGCTTTGCTGAAAAGCTGTTAAGTGTAAGAGTAATGTCATTGCAGATTTTACTCATGGTCTCCTCGTTGTGTTTCTCAGTTTTTTCTCACTCAGCAGCTTAACAAGCTTATGTTCTCAAGAGGAAATTACAGATGTAGCTTATACTGTTGGGCTCAGCATTACACATCTATCACCTCAACTCTATTTCAGTATAATCTGGTTCTTTTCTTCTCTCTAAACATGCTGTGTTAGTCAACTGTATTTCTGAAAGCCAGAATTTACTCCACAGAAGGCAGGTCTCTAATAGAGGCAAGAATTCCTTTCAGTATTTACAAGACATTTTGGAATTTTCGTTGTCTTTCAGTATTGTATTTTTCCTCAGGCAAGAACATTCACAATGTCCACACTCTCTGTTTTTCATGATCTCTCCTCTGCCTCAGAAATATAACCTTTCTCCAGCTCCTCTGATTGTATCTCTTCCATACCTACTTCCCTTCTCATTTTATTGCTCTGACTTGTCCAGTGGTGCTGTGTGTCCTGTATCTGCTGCCTTTGCCCTAATTTTTTTAGTTCCTTGGAGTTGTACTTGTTCAGCACTTGTTGGCTAAGAACATTTGTTGGCCTTTGAGACAAGTCCTCATTTCCCAGTGATACTTATCTACAAAGTGTAGTGGAGGCACAGATGGACGTGTTTAAGATGGAGGGTGATTCTTTTATACATCCACAAGTCCAAAGATCTGCTTGGGAGAACCCCATGGGATACAACTTTGGAGAAAACAAGGGCCAGGAGAACTGGTTGATTTTCAAGAATGATTTATCTGAACTCAAGAATGGCCCATCCCTACAAAAACATAATCAAGCAAAGCCAGCAGCAGGAGGGCTGCATGAATTAATGAGGAATTCCTATATTTGGAAATAAGGGTGTTATCTTTTCTTTCTAATTTAATCTTTCTAAAACAAGGACTCTCCTTTTCTCTTATATTTATTTTGGACTTTTTGCCCTGTTTTGCTCTGTGAATGTAACTCCTCAGGGTATGGCAGTGTGTAAAAACCACATACCAGCTGTTGCTGAAATTTTGTGTCTCAGAGCTGTCACATGGAAAAATGCTTAGAAAAATGGGGGGAAATTTCCTTCTAAAACTAAACTAAAATTTTATTATAATAAAGAAAATATTATTATCATAAGTTTTATTATGATAATTTTAATTCTCATAATTATTTGTTATAATTTATATGCAGTAATATTACTAGTTATTATTTATTATTGTCTTGTCCTTTTTTTCACTATTTAACTTTTGAATATCCTTCTTCTCTTTGCTTCTCAATTACAAACTAATAGGAAAAAAACCCACAAAAACTGTTTATGCAGTCTCACAAATCCCAGCACAATTCCTCTTAATATTGGTTTATGTGAGCTGTGTGGAAGGATGGTCTCAACCAATTTCTGCTGAAGGAGCATTCAGCGAAGAAAGGAAAAGGAAGGTCCTATTGGTGACCATCCTGTTCATACCATCTCTGGCTTTCCTCAGATCTTTGCTATCCAGGTAATATAGAGCAATAGAGTTCCTGTCACAGGTATTAAATGATCTATCAATCTTGATGACCAGGACTTACAATTAAATTACTGGTTCCCAAAACACCTGATGAAGACCTTTGGTGAGCAGAATTCCAAGGTGTGCTTGGTATGCTGAAGAGGTAACTACGGGTAGAGCCCAGATGACATTTCCAGTAAAAATCATCCTTTTGAACACATTGTATACTATATTCAAGAGAAGTAAGCCTGAATAATACTTATTAAAAAAAAAAAAAAAAAGTTTGCATAGGATTTCAAGTGTCTGCAATAATTTCTTTCTCTTTTCACTCCCTTGTCATTGCTTTGGGAGAGGTGACTGGACTCAAGGAATTTATTTAAGTGGAGGGGAACATGTATAAAACAACCTTTTGTTGGGCTAATCACCCATGTTTCTGCAGGCTCTGCTAAGGAATGTAACTCTGGCTTCCCAAGTCTGTTAAAGAATTTGGATTTAGGATTTTAGGATAAAATAAACTTCTCAAAATCACAAGTTGGAGTTCTGACCTCATTAAGAAATATCCAAAAGGAGAAATAGTCTATCATACTATTAGATTTATGCATTCTTTTTCATTATTTTAATGATCGATACATACCTAATATAGCTAGTTTAATTAAAGTAGACAGATTATTCCAGGAAAAAAATGCTAATCCTTTCCCTTTTGTTTGAAACATTTGACTAAATGTACTTTGCCATTATTTAACTTTAAATGCAAATTGCACTTCAATATGTAATTAACCTTATCTTTATTTTAGTCTTCCTAAGAACCATACTATACTTTCAAAAATGTAGTTTGACTTTCAGGAAACTATGGTTTCACCACTGTTTTTGTACCCGTAATATGAACAGAAATTCATATTTTTCTCATGAAAATGAGCAACAGCTTATTGAATTAACATAGCAAATATTTTTTATAAATATCTTTCTTCTGGCAATAGACAATCCTGATTTGATTTAAATTGGAATGTAGAGATGGTATTAACACTTTCTTTAGCTTCTGTGCACCTGCCACTAAACCTCACAAATTCAGGTGTCCAAAACTAATGAATAACTTTGAAAACTTGGTAGGAATTTGCCAAACAGTGGTAAAAAAAAAAGGCTGGAGATAAAAGACTTTGAAATTTCATAGTATCTAAATACTGAAGGCAGTTAAAGGAGTTATTTGAACATGGATTTTTTAATAGATAACTCTATTTCTTGAAGGTGTAGAAAACATGTTGGATAGAAGCTAAACTGAGCAATTTAAAGTTATGTTTTTAACAATGACAGGAAACTGATAAACCTCTGTAAAGCCAATTCTCCATCATTCATTGTGTATTTATAAGTCAAACATTTCACTAGTTCTTATCTATTTCAACCATTACAGCTGAAAACAGATGTCATGGGTGAAACAGTCTCAAATGGGGGATTTTTTACTTGATTTAATATCAATTATCACCATCTTCTGATGTAGGTATTTGGTGTGGGGGGGTGTCATAAATGGGAAAGTAACTCTTTCCTTCCTGTTTTCCAGGCTTAAGGCAAATCTCTCTACTTCTCTTACTAGCATCACCCTGACTCGGGTTTGCTGTGGATTATCCTCAGCCCCTCCCTGTTCATTCCATGGATGCATGGGCAGGTCCTGCACCTGGTGGTTTCATTCTGCTGTTCCTTGCTCATTTTCCCCCTGCTCCATGGCCACAGTCCCTCAGGGGTGCTCCCAGGCTGCAGTCCCTTGAGCTGTCCCCACTGTGACGTGCAGAGTGCCCCACCCCTGTACCCCAAAATGTCTGGCTCCTTCCCTGTAGCTCCTTCCCTGTGGCTCCTTGATGCATCTGTCCAAGATCTTCTCCCCATGTGCCCCTGACCTTTGTGGCTGCCACTTTTTCCAAAGTTCATTGAAGCAGAAGCACCACGTGCTTCTTCAGCATTGAAGATTTGCAGGCTATGAGTTGCCCACACCAGTTCCAGAGCTGGCTGGACCTACCTGTTTCCTGCCCAGGGCAGCTCGTGACCTTCTCCCATGCAGCCCCCAGCTACCCAAATGCTGCCTGTTGTGCTCAACACAGCAGCTAAGCTTTTCTTTTTCATATCTCAGTGTACCTCGGGCTCTATAATCAAAACATTGTCCAGCCTGTGCCTAAAGCCAGGCAGAACAAATGCCATTTTCAGGGTTCCAAAGCAGCTCGTGTTATGTGACTTATTCTGCCTAATATTTCCTGTTACCACAGAATAAAGTCATGTTTGGAAGTACCGTGTTCTTCTGATCTTATGAGAATTATTTTCAGCTACTTTGTCATCTTGTTCTGTAATGACAAGAAAGCATATTCCATTATGTGAAAAAAATGGGATGTAAAAACGTGTATTTTCTCTGAAACGAAAGGCAACATTTCCATTTGCCTTCCATCATTTCCTATTTGGCCTGATTTCAGTAATTCAGGAGCTCTTTGCTCAGTCTATAAAACTTCACTGATAAAGTCACACTTAAAAAAGGTCCCATTTCAACAAGGCAGTTATGTCAGTATATGACTGTAAACACATGCACTTAAGTCAGTCCTTTTTTTATTGGAAATGCCCTTTTAAATGCCTAAAAAATAAAGCAGAAATTGTGTTCTCTAAGTGTATGGAACAGGCTCTTTCTTGAAACTCAAACGCTGCTTTTGCAATCTTTTTGCTACTCTTTTGCAATCAACACTCCCATTGAGTACCATTAGGTGTCAAGATTTCTCCTTGAAACATAATCTCTTACTGGATTTTAGCAAACAAAACCACGAGGGCAGTCTGAACATGGGAAAATGAAACCTACCAGTGACATTTGTTGCTGATGATGTGGGGCCCTTATAGATGATTCAATTTGAGAGTGCAAATTCAATTCCTGACCCACATGTCACTATACAGAAGGTTTATGTAATTATCATTAGTGTGTTGTTATTTATCCGTGTGTAGATCCTGCTGACTTTTTATTACTTGCTGCTAATGTTGTCATTAAAAATGCATACCAATTAACGTAATTTTAAAAGGCAGCATGAAAAATATCTAATTTAGCTTTAAATTTCAATTAATTCCTTTATTTATTTAATATTTATTAATTTCTCTTCAGCAATTTCAAAATAAAACTCTGGGTAGGCAATACATAGGTAAATACTAGTCAAGTTTAGTAATTCTCTTACATCTGTAGGTAAAGGTGATAAGCTTGTCATTTTGTGCTAGGCAAATCACCAGTTATCACCAGTCTTTGGCCAGTCATTTCTTTTCATTTAAAAAAACCCCAAACCCTAGCACAAATGTCAAATCTTGTTGCAGCATTGCAGTTCCAAGCCCTTCATGAATCACTTGAGTAGGTAAAATAGCATCTGTCAATTTTATTATATTGGATTTATTGAAACCAGGAAATTAGGAGGATGTAAGTATATATTAGTGTCTACTTGGCATTTTATTGCAGTACTTGGTTACCCTGGATGGCAAATTCAGATCTGTTTACTGAAACCTTCAGAAATAATTTTCTTTCTTGCTTTACTTGACTGGGGTGGCTTAATGATCACAATTTTATGAGGCTCTGTTCCTTATAACAGTAAAAACCTTGACATTTCTTTTTAGATCAGCTTCTTCTCAGTGCCTTATACAGAACACAGGTTTCACATAAGCTTCAAGATGAAGAGGAAAGTGGGGAGTAATCTTAGCAGGGAGCTAAAATCAACAATTTCAGCACAAGAAAATTATTGCTCTACTCAGGAGAAACCCATTCCCTGGAACTGCTGCCTCCTGTTCTGCCAGGAGGGCTAA
Source organism: Rhabdornis inornatus (assembly GCA_013397075.1). Taxonomy (NCBI): domain Eukaryota; kingdom Metazoa; phylum Chordata; class Aves; order Passeriformes; family Rhabdornithidae; genus Rhabdornis; species Rhabdornis inornatus. Next base: position 508,776 of record VWZS01006986.1, read on the forward strand.
GTCCCCAGGGCCTCCCAGATGTCAGAGAGAGTTAAGGACCAAATGTCAGAAATGTTCCAATGAACCTGTGGCTGGTGATTGGGTCCCTCAGGCGAGACAGTAGGTTGCCTATGTCTAAGTTTCTTGCTGAAGAGGCTGTATCTACACACAGCTCTTTCAGTAATAATAGTCACTTGCACTCCACATGTATAGCACCTTTAGTTTGTTATCTTCTCCATTTTGCCTTTGTTTTTGAGCAGATGGGACATCACAGCAAGCAAGGTCACAAGGTATTTTTCCATCACGCACACTCTTGATTCATTAACAAGAATACAAATTGAATTTGAGAGTAATCATTTTCACACTCTTCCTTTGATTTTTTTGATTATTTGCATAAACTATGGTGAGTTGGCAAGCACTCATAAGGATCATGGAGTCTGACCCTATAGTTACAATGAGTTTGAAATACCTTTTGTGATTTTCCGTTTGAACAGAGCAAAACAGCGAAGACTGCTAATGCCAAAACATGCACCTTGTCACTCAGATCCAGTGCCCCACCAAAATCTAATCTTTTATCTGGCCACCTGGATCTGGTAAAGTCCTGATATTTCACCTGATATTGATGTCTGGTGAAATATTAGTCACGTTGCAGCTTTAATTGCTGTTCCATTTCTCTGGTAGATAACTACATAGTGTATTTTAGAGGAAGAGAGAGACTTGGAAGTTGGATCTTCTCCCCATAAACGATCTAGTCTTTAATTTCTTTCAGGATACATTCCAGCAGTTCCATCTGAAAAATCTTCCAGCATTTCCAATTTCTTTCCTGGTTTCCACAGTGAATATCCCAGAACTGAAGCCATACCTATCTCTGCCCTGATGGGGAGTAAGATCCTGAAATATGAGCTCAGCCATACGGAACAGAAGTGAAACATGATATTGATGGAGGTCACTTGTGCAACGGAGGAAGGAAAGTGCTGACACAGTGAATATTTTTTGTTTGTTTTTATTCATGCTAAGCTCTTGAATGGCTCGATAGGAAAGGTTTGTGGTGTATTTCAGTGCAAAAAGACACATGGTGTTGAAAATTGGCTTTTACAAATGTCACTGGAAAAGGAACATTCTGCTCATTAAGTGTATGCATAACAAGATTCTGCTCTAAGTGGAAGTTCCCATACTGTTCTGTTTTCCTGCTTTCTCCCTTTTTCTTTCCCTTTTTTTATTTTTATTTTTTAATTATTATTTTTAATATGTGTTCTCCTGGCAGGACTTAGCAGATCAGGTGAGGTTTACTAGCACTAGACCAATAATGTTAGCTGAAACAAATGTATAATATCCTGCAGTACATTATCTTGTACTAGAGGTTTTAGTTCCTGTCATAGCACCACACTTGGGCCTTTGCCCAATCATTATTCTTCTCAGTATGAGGAAGGATAAGACAAAAATGGTGATGAGATGGAAAGTGCTCTATTACAGCAGTAGCAGAATATCCAAAGGTAGTGGTGTGTGGCTGGTGGGTTCACAGTGAGGTGTTCAGGGGAAAGGGTTTAAGGGCAGGATGCTGAGACCCTGAATCAGGAGAGAGAAACTGAAATAAGTTGAGGACTGTCAAAAGTTCAATCATTTTTAACATTTCTTTTATGTTATTTTTCATGATGGGGATCAAGTGACTTCAAAAAGTTATATTGACTACAATTGATTTGGGCACATTTATCTTGGAATAAGGAGCATTTTTCAGAAATGGGAAAGTTATAAGTATATATAGCAATCAATCAAATGCTAGTTATAACTGTGTTAGCTTCCTATTTCAGAGGTCAAATACTGTGAAAAACCCTGTAACATGTATGAAATACATTCACTGATAGAAAAGTCTGTGAGTTTTAGTAGTTCAACCTATGTTTTGTTTTAATTCACAATTTTAAATAAAGATCAGAAATAGCAGCTTTGTAAGAGAGCTCTATGGCAGTAGGTTTACATGTTAATATACGAAACTATCCATGAATAATTTAGAACAAACATTAGATTAGAGAAGTGGCACTCCATCTTCTAATAATAAAATTAAAGAAACATTAAGAAACAGGTAAGTTTATTTCTTGAACCAGCAAAGCAATATTTGCCTGATGGATTAGTCCTATTTAATCATGACAGTGAGCAGCTGGATAAATCCTAGCTAGGAGAATATTAGGTCATTTGTTAGCCCTTCAGCCAATTACAGCTGCAGCTGCTCTGTGCTATCTTTTTCTTCTCATCACTGAGCTGATTTTTTCCTGAAAAACACTAGATGATGAGCCCTCAATAGATAAGAATGTAGGGCAGAGGATCTTACAGCATCAGGGTGCTGGTAGATAAAATATGGTTCCTCTCATCACCAACAGAGAGTGTCAGTGAAACTTGTTTGTGGAACTGGAGGGCTGCAGGACCAGAGTCTAGACCTGACTTGGCAAGAAGACAGCTGGAGTGCCTTTTGCTCTTCTGCCTAAGGAACATTTTTTTTTTTTGGTTTTTTTTTTTTGGGTTTTTTTTGGGGGTTTTTTGTTTTTGGGGGGGTTTTTGTTTTTTTTTTTTTTTGGGGTTTTTTTGTTGTTTTTTTTTTTCCTTTAACAAACTCCTTAGTTCTTGTTTTGTTTTTTGATTTTTTTATCATTTTCATTTAGGCTGTCACTGTAATGGTAATGTTTATGCTGATCAGTTTGCTTTTGGATTTGGGTTTCATTTTGTTAAAAAGCAAGCAAACCCAGGTGAGAAAATAGCTGAAAAGTCTTGTCAGTGCTCCTGAAAGCAAGGGTGAGTGGGGTCTTCCCATGGTGCTGAAAGATATAATGATGTCATGCCACTACAGAACCTCTCTCCATTATTTTTCAGCAGTCCCAGGAGTCTGGAGAAGTCTCATTTGTCTGGAAGCAGGCAAATGCTGCCCCAGTTTTCAAAAAGAGTAAGGAAAAATGCCTTGGTAATTGCAGGCCTGTCCATCTCACTTCAGTGATTAGAAAAATTATGGAAAAGGTTATTCTGGGAGTTACTGAAAAACACTTGAGAGACAACACAGTCCTTAGTCATGGCCAGCAGAGGTTCACAAGGGTAAAGTCCCGCTTAACAAACTTAATTCTCCTTTATGACAAGGTCACCAATCTAGTTGACCAAAGGGAGATGTGGCGGCTTGCAGTTTTAGCAAAGCTTTTGATACAGTCTCTCACAGTATCCTTCTGGATAATCTATCCAGCACACAGCTGGATAAACACACCATGCAATTCATGAGCAACTGGCTCACAGGTTGGGCACAAGGGATTGTAGTATATGAAGTCACAACAGACTTCATAGTGGCATTCCCCCAGGCTCCATCTCAGGGCCAGTGCTCTTTAGTGTTTTTATAAATGATCTGGGTACAAGAATCCAATGTACATTAAGTAAGTTTGCTGATGCTGCTGAATCAGGAGAAGCAGTGGTATAGAGGCTTTGCAAAGAGATCTAGAGAGACTCAAGAGCTGGGAAGTCACCAGCTGCATGGAATTTAACAAGAGCAAGTGCTGGATTGTCCAACTGGGACAAGGTAACCCTGGTTACGCCTACAGACTGGGGGGCAAGAAGTTGAAGAGCAGCTCAGTGGAAAGGGAGCTGGGGATCCTGGTCACTGGCAAGTTGAACATGAGACAGCAGTGCCCTGGCAACCAGGAGGGCCAACCCTGTCCTGGGGAGCATCAGGCACAGCATCACAGCCAGGCAAGGGAGGTGATTGTCCTGCTCTGCTCTGAGCTGGGGCAGCCTCACCGCCAGTGCTGGGGGCAGTGTCAGGAGCCACAGTACAAAATAGACATAAAGTTGTTAGAGCACATCCAGAGAAGGGTGACCAAGATAGCAAAATGTCTTGAGGATAAGACAGAACCACGGAATCAACTAGGTTAGAAGAGACCTCTGAGATCTCTGAGTCCAACCTATGAAAAAACATCACCTTGTTAACTAGACCATGGCACAAAGTGCCACATCCAGTCTTTTCTTAAACACCTCCAGGGATGGTGAGTCCACCACATCTCTGGGCGGCCCATTCCAATGCCCAAGCATTCTTCCTGTGAAGAACTTCTTACTAAAATATAATACCAGTGGCTGAGGCTTCTTGTTTTGTTCCACTTGGAGAAGGCAGAAAGGTGGCCTCCTTGTAGTCTACAACTTTTCTAAGGAGGACAGCAGAGGCAGAGGTGCTGATCTGCTCTCTGGTGACCAGCAGCAGGACACAAGGAAATGGAAAATGCATGTGGAGAAGTTCAGGTTGGACTTTATCTAAAGTTTCTTCACTGAGGGGGTGATCAGTGACTGGAACAGGCCCTCAAGGGAAGAGGTCACAGCACCCAGCCTGTCAGAGTTCAAGGAGCATATCAGTGATGCTCTTGGACATGTGCTTTAGTTCTAGTTGGTCCTGCTTGGAGAAGGGAGCTAATGCTCCTTATGGCTCTCTTTCAACTTGAGATATTCAGTGATTCTGTGAGATATTTGGACCATGTCATGTGAGCTAAGTTTTGGGTTTTAATCAGTTATGCAAGGTGGGGTTCTATTTCTTTAGTGCACTGTAGAGCAAAGAGAGAGGTATTTTGGTAGCCAGCTTGGTCAGATGTGTTTTGTACCCTCTCTGCCTCACCTGGGGCTTGCAGGGAGCTACTGGTGGCAACACAAGACTGGACTACAGCTTTGTAGCAGCCAGCAATATTTGGAGTTCATGGGATATTCAGTGGCAAATTATACCTTGCATTTTATTGACTAGTTCTGTCTCAAGCACCAGCTTTGTGCTGCAGTGCATCCCCAGGTGACTCCATGTGGTAATAACAGTATGTGCTGTTTCTTGTACACGTTAATTGTAAATTATACTTAATACATCAATGTGAATCAATTGACGCTTGGCATTCCTATTTCAGGGTAGGAATAGCTGGTCAATATGAGCTGATATTATTGACTGGCCTGTTTACGTGTCTGTTATGCAAACCATACAGGTAATGAATGTCAATATACAAGAGTCTGCTGAAATGCTTTACAGTCAAAATCATGGAGGATGAACATGGAAGGCAGTCTTCCATGTTGGAAAGCAGTTGCACGTATTTTGGTACAATAGATTCATCTGTAATCTAAAGTATACATAAAAGAAGAAATGTGAAATACTCTATCTTAAAGGGAAAACATGAACATATGTTTCACAGTACACTTCCGACATGTGGTGTCTCACACTCCAGAGAGACTTTTTTTTAACATCGGATGCAGAGCTGGTGTTACAGATATGGAGCTTCCACATGGAAGCACAGTGGAGCCTCTTTTCTAGCTAAACTCTACTGCCTTGCTCTGCTATCTCCTCCAGATTTAACAGACAGACCTTCTCCTGTCTGTCCTCAGTGGTCTGAGATCCTAAGCACTTGCTCTGATTCTTGTCATTAAATCTTGATTTAATCAGGTACGTGTTTCAAGGAGACAATTAGGATTGAATAGCAATTAGGAATGGATAATATGCCATTATTGTAAATCAGGATTACTAAGCATTTACATCACTGTAATGACAATATTTGTAGAAGAAGAGACCAAACCAATGACTAGTAAGGGAAAATTAAGATTAATCATAAGCCAATTGTTGGCTTTGTAACATGGCCCCTGCAGCAGTTATGGGGTCCATCTGGGCTGTCTCAGGAGCAGAATAGGGACAGAGCTGTGACCCTGGGAGCTGTGATATGCTCCCTGAGATGTGACATAGAAGGATTAGTTGATGCTTCTCGACTAACAGCAGATTGACTGTGCTGACTGGTGTGCTGCAGATGACTGCAGCACAGGCACCAAGTTGATTGTTTGTAATCTAAAAACTGCTCTGTTTCTTTTCTCTTATTTCGTTAATAGTCTGTAAATATGTCTATACATGCCCCGAGCAGATGTGAGCTTACTTCACTGATGACAGCTACAGCCTTACCTGAAGCCACATAGCCATGCTAATGAGTCAACAACATACAGCAATAACAAAAAAGAATATTTGTTCTCAGCAAGGCTTATTAGCTTGGGCCCAGCTTTATGCAGCTGTCTAGCTTTCATTCAGAGCTCTCTTGTTCTAGCTAACTCCAAGTGTGGGCAGAATATGATAATGACAGTACACAAAATGCCATGCAGGCATAACTCAGTTCCTCATGATTTTTAGAAACATGATATTCTTTTAACACTTCAGTTTGAGAGTGGGTGATAAAGTTAAAAGGAAGCAAACAGATGAATCAACTTTCCCTGTTTAGGATGGGATTCCTCCTAGAAAAGCTCTGTGGTTTGTATTTTAGGGTTCTTTATATGAGATCAGTCATCCATATGCTGTCACTTCTGTGGAACCTGGGATGGCATTTTATGGTCATGATGAACTTCCCATTGCTTGCAAATAGAGAGGCTAATATGGTTCCAGGCACAGGGTACCAGGAGACCAACTTTTATGTCTTGGTGGCAATATGAGAAGAATAATAATGAAGTGTTATATACACACTAAGCTACAAGTGGCTCTAGCACAGTTTACACTGGAAAATAAGAACTACGTCCTTGGGAATAAAAAGCTTTTGCTTCTATCCACATGGGGATAGAACTTTGCCTCTGTGAAGCTTAGCCGCAGATGCTGACATAAGGGCTACCAGCCTTTAATTCTGTCTCTCATAAATAAATGAAGTTAGAAATGAAGCATGGTGGTGTGAATATTTAAATTCATAGACATGAGCACTAATATTGTTCCACATTGCTTATGTTGCTTATTAATCCTTTCTGGAAGATTAAGGAACAGGCATTGTGGGTTTTAATCAATGTGCTATGATGAAGCTGAAGAATGTTGAAAAATATTTTGAATTCTCCTTTGGCACTATTTCATCTAACTGAATCCAAATTATTTTTTTATTTAAAATATGAACTCCACTTTCTTTTCTACTTTCAACCTGCCTCATCAATGCCATCCATTTTATGTATGCTGTGACTTTCTGGAAGGATCCCATTGTAGAATTACTAACTATACCTTTGCCTTATCAGGCTTACCAAAATTTATTGAATGTTGAGTTTTTTATCTTTCTTGAGGAAAAAGGAATTGCTGATTTTCAAGCTGGGTAGTTTAGGGGTAAATTTGTTTGGTTTAGAGTGAGGTAGTATTCCAATTAGTGGAAGACCATTACAGTCATTAGTTACCCTATGCCAAATACATTTTTTTGTTTACCACAACCAAATTCTTTATCTGTATGTAAAAACAAATCATCTGGAGTGATCCCATATGACAGATGTTGACTGTTGCGACAAAAAAACTTCCTATGGGTTCTGTGCAGTTGGTCCATATTACACCCAGGATCATCTCATTAGATAGCCCACAATTATTACAGCAGTCTGGGGTATTTTCTCCTTCCAAGAGGTATCCCTATAATATTTTAGATGACATTTCATTAGAAAACAGTGCTAAGTTTTAAGCCATGACCTTCTCAAAGCACCAAACCAATAAGGAAGTTGCTAGCAAAATTTTTCTAATTTTCCACCTTCTCTTCCATCTCCTTCTCCTTCTCCTTCTCCTACACCTTCTCCTTGCTCTTCTCCTTCTCTTTCTTTTTGTGACCCAAGTTTGCGGGTGACAATTTGGAAGGCTCTATTTGTGTGTTTCAAATAATTTTCCATTTGTTGTGCAGAGTGGTGTCACCCAAGAATCTAACAAGACAGAAAAAATGTGTCTGACGGCCTTTGGTAAAAAAGAAAATGTCAATTGCTAGGTTAAATTCAGACCTGTATGCATCAGTTCTGCCACTGGCCAACAGAAGAAATATTCTACACAGCACTTACTCGGATGGCAGCCTATTTGGAAAAAGAATCATAGTAAGTCATTCAATCTTACCATGCATACAGTAACATCCACAAGGCAAATTTTAGTTTTGATCATTTGCCTTAAAAAAGAGAAGAGGTGTGCCACTGTACACCAATTAATGCTCCTATACTTTGCAGGCAATTCAGAGTTACAGTTGTCTAAAACCTGTAGTTCTACCAGTCCCACTGCTCGGATATTCAAGGAATATGAGCTGCCTTCTTCAAACTGGCAGTTCTCCAAGAGTCAGCAGTTGGCTCTGAATAGAAGAAACAGACTTGGATTTTTCTTGGTATACTCATGTGTTTAGCTCATCTCTGTCATGTTTACCTCGTGCAGATTGTGGTGAAGACAGTTGCCGCTCACGTATGTGTTAGTTTTTCCCCCCATGTATGCAATGTGTGCATGGGAAGAGTTTTGGAGAGCAGGTGGGGATGACACAGCCATGTGTTGCAAGTGTATTCATAGATTATGGAGCCAAGAGGGAGGGCTGCGACAGTCTAATGTGACTTCTCACATCACATTCTTCTGTACATGTGTAAAATTGTTTGAGAGGAAACATCCCATTTCGATTGAAACATTTATTTCATTAGCTGTGTTATTCAGTAGGCCTCAATACCAAGGACCTCATTTCTCCTGGGATAATAAAACCCTTACATGTTGAAGCAGCAGGGAAGTGTTGGGGTGTTGAATCATAAAAAAATGTGCACGCCACCAATGACTGGATTCCTCTCCAGGCCCATACATCTGTCCTTGAACTCTTTGTAATCTGTGCAACTGAAAGGCTTTCCTTCAAGTTTCTTGACATTTTGCTTTAATTTTTTTCAGCTCTCTTGTAGCAGACCCCTTGCATTTTACTTGCTGTTACATTTTCTTTTACCCTGTGAGCTGACAATACAGTCTTTGTTCCTCCAATGATTTAGCTTTTGCTTCTAATTTTCAGCTGTAATTCTGTTTCCTCTGTGTCTGTTCTTTGTGCCCAACCCCTATTTCACTCCCCCCTCCCAGCCTTGGTCTTGTACATCAGAGGGGTAAAAATTGTCTTCTATATTTGCACTTCTTTAAATAATTCACAACTTTGGCCATTTTCATGTGTCTCTCTCTCTTTCAGTGATGCAGGTGAGTCACTGTTTTCCTGCCATCATTTCTAATTATTTTTCTTTTAATTACTTTTGTTGCATTTCTAGATAATTATTTTATGATCCAGCCCTGCTGACGATCCTGCAAGTAACACGGGCCAACAATATCAAGCTCATTGGGAGTATTTTGTTGAAGCAGCCATGGCTTTTCAAGTGCAACTGCTTCAGATGGGATTGGTTTTTCAGGTAGATTGTGGAAGAGATCAAAAGACCTTTGGTTAACAGCATCACTGGTGAATTCTTCCTGTACCAAGTCTGGGAGGGAGACTGCCCCATCTGACTTTGTAATTTCTCTTTCTCTCCTGCTTTCTGTTTCCCTGAATCTGCTGACCTAAGTATTTCCCCAACAAATGTATGCTTTTCAGCAGTACCTATTTTTTCCCCACTTGCTAGGATGGAGACCATCCTGCTTCTCGGAGTCCAATCAGCAAAACTTGTCCCTGAGTTCTCCTCCAGCTCCAGTTTTTGTGATTGTTGTGCAAACGATATTTTGAATGAAATTACTCCACCTTTTATTTATTTTTTTCATTTTGTTTCTTTCTCTGGTCTTATGTGGGAGAGACAAGCCTATCCAGCACCCTGAATTGATAAACTTCCATTCTTTTGTCTGGCTACAGGTTGTGGAGAGCTTAAAACACATCCAAAATTTATCCTAGAAGAGACTCAAACAGTAATGTGTGTCAAAAAGAAAAGTTTTCTTGATAAACTTTTTCTTGCCTCTGAAGAAATACAGACCATGACTCATGTCTGACAGTTGTTTCTCTCCTAGAAGGAATCTAGAAAATATCCTGCACTCCTGATACATTTGTGGAAGAATATCCCAAAATCTTTCCGCAACAGGGAGCTGGGGCCAGCCACTAGAAGGCAACATGATCCCACAAACAGCCAAAGACAGTATTCCCTCAGAGCTACTTTAAGCCAAACCCTGCACTGCTGCTGAATAAAATCACTTTTGCCACTTGTGTGTGTCATGAGTAGGGGATCTATTAAAAACACACAGCTTTCCTTGGGCAGTGGTTGCAGCACTGCAGCATTTGAGAGGCACAGCAGGAGAAGGGGCAGTGGTCACTGGTGGCACACAGGTGCTCAGTCTTATGCTTTAACAGCATTTACTGTATTTATAATCAGCTGTGCTTGCAATGCAGGCTGACCACAATTTATTGGAAAAAACCAATTACATGCCAATAATAGTCTCTTGGTGACCATTGACACCTGAAGCCCTCTAGGACTGTGTGAAGGCGGTTTGCTGTGCTAACTTGCTTTTGTGAGCTATCAGTAGTAAATAACTTGTCCCTGTCAGGGATTTAATGCTCCCAAAGCATGGTTAATATATTCCTATGTCTGGGTGACTATACAGCTACAAAGTAGATGTGGTGCTCCTGCTTCACCTTTTCCTTTTCATCTCTCTTGTAGCTGAGAGACCTGACAGATGGTCCTTTACATGTCTGTGTGCTAAAACTGCAGTGTAAGAAATGCCAGCAAGTATTTTCTGCCTTTTAAAGAAAACATGTAAATGGAGGAAATCTTGCTCTGTGGATCAAAATAAGAGAGTCTAATTAGCACAGCATTCTGGTCTTGGAGTGCTGCCCCAAACCAAGCCCCTTAAAGCTCCTGAATGGAACATTTTGATCTTTGTCACCCTTCTTGGGAGTTCTGGTAACATATTTTCTTGCTTTTTTCTAGCATTCACCTGGAATTCTATCTTTTTGCTGTAATAACTTGGTCTCTTTCAGTGGCTTTTGTTTCATGTGTGAATAACAAGAACCTTTCTCTGCATTTACTCCTTTTTTTTACCCTTGGGCCTCATATGCAGCCTCCTCAGGTACCTGCCACTGGCTGGAGGCTGGAAGAGATGCTGTGGTGTCCCTCAGAGCACATCTTTTTCAACAGCATGAAGGCGAGGGGAGAAAAAACACCTGAGGGGAAATATCCTTGCAGCAGGTAAGTAACTCCTTCTCCTTGCTATTCCTCCTGATTTGGTAAGTTTGTGGATCCAGGCAAGTGTATTTACTGTAGAATCTAATAAGATGCCAAGATTTAATTAAATCAGATGAGAGTGATAAAATGATCATGTATGGCTTTAAGAGTACCAGCTCACCTGTTACCGTCAGGATACACAGTTCTCCTATCTTTGATGTCTGTACCTGACAAAAGTCAAGCTTTTTGCATGGCTTCCATCCTTGGAGAACAAAAAGTCCTGTCTTGTAGGACTTTTTGTACCAAGCCTCCAGATCCTCAGAAATAACTCAGAATTGTTCTGTGCTGTATCAAAGCACTCTACAAGGCACAGGCATTCGGCTATTGTTCCACAGTAGTTTTTTTCATTATCATTGATCCTGTGTGTCTGTGGGGCTCTGTGTGTGTGAGTGTGTGTGATGAGAATTATCCATAAACTAGAAATCTAATTAGGGAGATTTTCATGTCTCATGGCTCAGTAAAATACTCCCCAGACAAGAGCAGAGCAAACCTCTGTTGCTGAAGGACAAATCAATACTGATAGAGTCTGACTAATCCCTGAGGCTGCTGTGCAGAGGGAAGGTAGGGCTCCCTGTGTGCCACTGGCTGGCTGGGAGACGGGTCAGGGTTTTGCTCAGGCAGGTGCAGAACCTGTTGTTTATTTAACAAGGTTGGTGTCAGCTGCTGCCACTGCTTCGGAGCAATTAGAGAATATGTTGTTGGGTATGAGGTTGCCAGGTGCTGGCTGTCCTATATGCTATGACAAGCAGGGCAAAATTTCATGTAAACACCTGCCAGCATCCCAGGCAGACCTGAACTAATGGGCTATTATGTACCTGCCATTAAGCAGTTTGTGGGTTTAGCTGACAGCAACACGTGCACACCAGCTACAGCAGCAAGGGCTTGGAGAGATAAGATATGCCCTTGTTTCCTTGTCTCCAACAGATGCCAGGCCAGGGGGTTTGAGAAACACCAACAACCACTTCAGACTTTACCTGCTTCAGCACATGGGGTGAATCAGTGCTGTGCTGGATGCTCCTGCTGACAGCAGGAGGAAGGTGTGCCGCATGTTCTGGAGCTCTGACAGGGATCAGACCTGCCTGCCACAGCCTGATGTTTCAGTGTGGGGTCATTTTGCTTCATGGAACCTGGATTTAGGTGGCCTTTCTCACCTCCAAAAACATGGCATGGCAGGTTAGCCCCTTAGCTGATTCTCAAGCATGGATGTGATCTCTGCTCCATTAACTGAGACTGGTGCAACAAGTCAGTAGTCACAAATTTCCCCCTGAAAAGAACAGATACTACTATTGAAAAAAAGATTCATGTCTTTGAAATATTTAAAAACATATCTTACAATGATTAATACACTTCTGAGAATGTAGGTGATGCTTTGTGCTTCTGTTACCTCAGTGTATGAGACACCCAGGTATTCTGCTGCAGTTGTCCTCTGAGAGCATAACTCAGGAAAGGAGGCCAAAAATGGTTACAGGCTGCACCTTCTTTGAGGTGATGCAGACAGAGATCAGGAATAGTCTCTCAGAGCTCCTCTCCAGAGTTCTGTGGCTAATGGCCCCCAAGGCACCATTGACCAGGCAGAAATGGCTGAATGACAGTAGAGGTGTAGCCCCTGCCTGTTGGAACCCAGAAACACGGGACTTTTGAGCTTTCTGTGCTGACACTGACACCCAGGAGAACACTGCTTTTGGCCTTGGAGAAGGCTTCCAAATTTGAGTGATGGAGTTAAAGTCACAGGTATGTAGTTAGAATAGAAGTGTATGATTTCACATGGTGAAGGGTTTTGAATTTGAAGGCTTTACAATATAGTAATAGGTATGGGACAAGATGGAGGATTTTGGATGTTGTCTCCTTTCTGTCTTCTTCTTCCTTCTTCTTCATGATTTCAGGTAGTAGGTTCTGGTTGGACAGTTAGTGCTGCACTGTGGGTCACAGGAGTTTGGTTATTGGGTCAAAAGTATAAATAACATAGGTGTTAGTTCTTTATTGGACTGTTTAGCTTTAAAAGAGCTTGTAACTAGCTAGGTTCACCTCCACTTTGCTGGCTTTTAACTGGTAGCTAGAAGTGTTGCAGAACTCTCTGTATTTTAGATAAGATTTAATAAATAACCAAGCCCGAACACGAGAAGATTCATCTCTTTCGTGTTTTTAATCCTGACTCTGAGTGAAGACAGAAGAAAATGAAGACAAGCCACTAATTATGTGGTGCAGATACCACATTTACACCTGCCCTCCCATCCTGAGTGATGCTGGAGGAGCAGACAGGAGGGCTGGCTCTGGCACAGAAGCTTTTCCATCTGGGAAGAGGGTCCTGCAGCTTACAGACCTACAAGTGATAGCAGCCATAACATGAGGAGGCAGAACCAGTACATTTTCAATTTATTGCCATAAATTAGACCATCAAAGTTTATTTTTCCTATGTGCTTTGGCACAAAAATGGGTGCTCTGCTTTATGAAGTTTGATAGTCAATGGATTGCTGTTCAGAACAGTGTTTTATTTCAAGAGGAAAAGTGAAAAAGCTTACTCAGAAAGTAGTTGTGGCAACAGTTGCTAAAATCACTGACCTTGCTGAATAAATGAGTCCAGCAGCAGTGACAGAGACCTATCCCCCTTCCTGCAAACCCCATCCAACCATTCCTCTTCCTAACTCTGCACTCTGTGACCTCTTCCATGTTCAGTGAAATGGACTGTGTGCACATGGACAAGTAACTGTGCCTTTTGGACTGTTCACTGAACTATAGAAATTCACAGATTAAAAAGACAATGGTAGAGATTTCTTTTGTTTCGTAACAAGACAATCCTGGTAATAGTAGTAGATTAGTGACCCAGGAGTAACTTATCTATGTTCTGTCCTGGGGAAGTGAATTACTCTAATCCAGATTCAGTTTCTGTGCACTGTGTATGTTTGCAACAGCAATTATTATATATGCATTTTTCTTCCTTATTAAAAGGAAAACCTGCAGTCTCTTGCCCCCTGCAGTTTTTAGTGAATACTGTACATAAATGATTTATTCTTTTCTTTTAGAGAGGGCTTTGCTCTGCACGGCATCTGTCATCTGGGATTTCCCCCTCCCCCTCTTGCAGAAATGTAGCTGGAAGCTATTTGACTCAATCTGAGAATGAGTCAAAGTTGGTTGTATTAAACCATCAAGCTCCAACTACTCTTTAACATTCTCTTTCATCTGGTGAGGACCTTCATTTATATGCACCATTTCTGATTAAGGTAGCACTTGCAGGACCATCACAGGATTATGTGCAGATTACTACACATGCCCATGAAATTCAGATTTCTAGGGTTCAAAAAAGAATATTTAAAACCTTAAAAAGTTTTTTTAATCACTTTTTAAAAAATTATTGATAAAGAGAAGTCATGCCTACAATTGCTCTCTAAGACATGATCTCTTCATTTGCTGTATATTGGAGATAGGCAGTGAGACAGGATTTCAGCTGAAAGATGTGCTGCCCAACACCTAAACTAAGAAAGATGAAGAAAGCTAACCTATAAAAAGTCTCAACTCAGTGGGATGCTGGGGTCCATTTCTGGTAGCTCTTCTTCAGAGGGGAAATAAGTGTGTTACATTAGGTACCACATAGTAGTAAATGCTGTTAACAAATGCTGTATATCATGACTTTTTATCTTTAAACAAAGTTCAAAGTAGCATTCTGAAATAGAGCTGTCAGGTGAACTCCTGTGTAAAGGCCAAGGAAATGTAGTTGCTGGCATGAGATAAAAGACAAAATTGGAACGGGTGACAGGACAGAAAACCTTGGAAGTAGATGATTGTATCAAAGCAAATCATGACAGAGGTCAATGGGGAAGAAGATTAAAGTAGAATAGGAAAAGAAATCAAAGGATATCTTGAGTGAAAGCTGTTGGAGGGTAAACTAGATATTGCTGAGAGGGAAATCCTTGAATCAGTCAATACACCTAGTGTAGTTATCCATTTTCTGATGGTCAAAACTGCTCCCACTGAAGTGAGTTCAAAAATTTCAAGAGATGCAAAATTGAGTCTGCAAAGAGCCTCAGCAATATCACCACTGGGAATGGCATGTGTTACCTGCTGGGGCTTTCTGATCACAAAGAAGAGCTGAAAAATCTCGACCAACATGAAGAACATGCAGCTCAGCCATGCATGGCTTATTGTAAGTCCTTTTTTCAGGCAAGCCTTTACCAGAGGACCTGGAGCTGACTACAGTGTGTTGGGACTTCAGTGGGGAGATGAGGAGGTACCTAGGGCAGGTCATCACAAGCATGCAGAAACCTTCAGTGCACAATCATCATAGAATCATGGAGTCATAGAACAGCTGGGGCTGACAGGGACCCCAAGGATTATCCAGCTCCAATATCAAGGACACCTTTCAGAAGACCACATTGCTTAGAGGCCTATCCAACCTGGCTTGAACACTCCCAGGAATGGGGCATTTGAACCAAGAAACACAGAGCTTCATATAAGGAGGAGTGCCCTTGAATACAGGATTTTTTATTTCTCTATAAAAGGATAAGTCTGTCTTCACAGAATGGCTCATCTGTTCTGCTGGAGGGTGGAAGCAAGTGGTAGCTCAGAACTCCCAAGAAAGTTGAGACACAGCCTTTTTACCTGCTCAACAGAGTGTTACAACATGGCTGGCGAAATGGGAAATTCAAATTAAACCAAGACAATGGAGCAGTTCCAAGTTACTGCCCTGAAGTAGAAAGGAGAACAAAACAAAAAAGACTAAGAGGATGAGATTATCTGTAAACCACAGACAGAAGTGAGGTCAAATGGGACCCTACAGGTCCATGCTGAACTACAGAGCAAATGCCTGGTCCTGCACGTGGACAGGCACACGGAGCCTGACCTCTCTCACTGATGGGCTGTGGGCTGTGTGCTTTGTGCTGTGTGTGTGCATTGAACTGGAGATCATCTACAGGGGACTTGGTGGCTGTGGGCTAGGAGAAAGCAGGGAAACTGAGACAGACAGGACATGAGGAGCAGGAAAAACAGGATGTTGAAAATTAGAGAAGAAAAGGTGAGGTGGGAGCTCATGGCTGCAGCTGCACTTTTCAGACCACATGGGCCACATGGAACTGGGAATTACTTTCTCTCTCCTTAACCACAAACTCCTGCATTTCTGCAGAGTATAATTTATGGGGAAATGCCATCATTTTTCTAAAGATAGTACAATTTACATATCACATTTGCATTTTGTGACTTATTTGCATACCAATCTCACTTACTTGCTCCTCCTGCATTTAAGAATTTCAAATATGTTACATGTATAAGCAAATATTGATCATGTAGTAACAACTACTAAAATCACCATTTAATCATTGGAACATGTACTATTTGTTCATGGCAGGAATTTTCAGTAGCAAAGGCTTGCAGAATGTGCATAAATAATAGTGGCATCAGGAAAAGTTTTCAGAGTGAAATCTAGGTTTTATGGTCTTCAGAAGAGTGTGTTGGCAGTGGCTAATGTTTGTTGTGGAGGTTGTTGAGAGGAGATTGCTATGACATGACAAGGCCCTTGGCTTCAGAAGATAACTGGCTGGGGGCACTGAAGAGACAGAGAAGTAAGCATGTTCAAGGAACTGTTTTCTGCAGGAAAAGAGAGTTTCAGTCTTGAAGGAGAACTGTTGAGTGGAGTAGGGTAATGTAGACTTATTTCTTCTAAGTATGATGACTTGCCCAAGGAGGGGACTTCTGTGGGGGGGATTCTGCCACTGGCCTGAGGGGTGGAAGGGCCCCCAGGGAGCTCTAGGTAAAAGGTGGGACTCCATCAAGAAGTGTGAAACATACCAATTTCGTATTGGAGGTGGTAGAAGAACTGTGTATTTTAACTGATTTTTTAATTAAAGTCTTGCAGTACTGCTGAAAGCAGTATCCACCACTCTTGGGGTTGCTGCCTACCTCAGAAAAGAGAGCAGGTTTTTGAATGGAAGAAACATGGTTGTCTCAGGTGGGACTGGGCAGCTCCTCCATGAATTGTGCTATTTCCCACTTGGAACTGCGGTGAATGATAGCAAAGGATGCTCTGATGAAAAATGAAGAGAGATACCTTCACTCTTTTACTTCATCCACTCTCATCAACCTTCCCTTTCCCTGTCTTCTCTGGCAGTTACTCCCTCATGTGTTTCCCCTCCTCTGTTGTCCCTGTCTCAAGTTTCATACATAAAGCCTGAGCTTCTTCAGTACAGTGATAAGAGAGTGGAGTAACAAGGGGTTTGAAGAAGAGAAATACAAGCCAGAGAAAAAAATCTCCAGTCGAAGAAGGAATTCCATATTGTTTGTCTTGTGTAGTGCTCTTGTTCAATGAAATTATCTCTACAGTCCATAATTAATTCCCTTTTCTTGCAATTACATCAATTAGCATACAACACAGATAAATTGAAGAGGCAGCATTTTGCCTCCAGCAGCCAGCAGTGCAATACGTTAAGCCATCGAATCATCTATGGTGCTGCAGAACATTTCTCCCTTTGAAAAAAATTGCCCACCATTAAAGCACTAGCAAAGAAAAATGAGCCAGAAGTTTATAGCAAAGAGGCAGTGGTTCAAATGTACATTTTATGCTGCTAAAGAGAGCCAGAGTACTGTGACCAAAATCCCATTAAATGGAACACTTTCTATTTAAATCTTCCCATGACATGATTCTGGTGTTACTGCACCAGGGAGGCACATAACTGTCAGGCTTAAAGGCTGCTCTTCTCTCTTTCCTTGAATGGCTCTGCAGACTCAGGCTGTCACTTCCAGTTCAGGATCTCAGGCTAAGTGCCAAACTTCAGCTCAGAACAACACTGAATTCACCTCTGACTGTTGCTGAGCCCCTCAGCTTGTGAACCTCACCCAGTGAGGCATCAGCAACTTAGTGCTCAGGTGAGAAAGCTCAAGACTTCTCAAGGAAAACTGTGATCCTCTTACCCCTTCCCTGGGCCATCAGCTTTGCTGTGTCCCTCATGGGATGAGCTCCGTGTGTTATTTGTGGGTGCTTGTTATGGATAGAGTGATGCACTTCACTCATAAAAAAGAAGTAACAATTTTTTTATTGATATAAACCAGCAATTTAATGAAGTTTGATAGCAAATGCAACAGTGGCTTAACAAGATTTGTTGGCAAGGTACACTTGGTTATATACTGCATGGAGGGCAGGGCCAGACAAAACTATCAGGGAGAGCCTCTCATTGGGTCATGAGGTTCAAAAAAGACCCCCTTTTATTCTAAACTCCTTTTCAGAAGGCAGTTTAGGTGCAGCTGGAGCCAGACTTACACCCAGACTTGACCAATGGCTTATAGCTAAATTATTATATGGACACAATCCATCCATTATATCACTTAGCTAAGATTTAAAATTTGAGTAACCTATTAATCTGAGAATTACTACTGAGAATCCATTGTGGCAAGAAATATCTCAACCTTGAGGAGTAACCTTGAGAAGTGTCCCTGCTGAAGGGGAGATCCTGGAGTGCAGCCCACGGCTGTGCAGGGGAGCTCAAGAGGTCCCTGGCTATCCACAGTTTATTGAGTAGGGTAGTGACTTACAGTCCTATCCCATATCAACTACAGAAGTTGGTTTCTGCCAAACCTGGCTTTGGTCAAACCTTGACCAGGTCTATGGTGAGGGAGTGGGGGTGTTTTTCCCAGGTTAACCCTTGGCTATTGTGTTGTTTTTCCACCTGCCCTGAATCTATTAGGAGTCAGATGCAGCCATCAGGACCAGATTCATCTGTTGACACCACTGCTGGTAGCCATCCCTTGAGCAGGTGTGCAGGAAATAAAGGCCAGTTTTGGGAGATGGAGGAGCACATCCTCACAGTGCCTTGCCTGTCTTTTTCCACTGGTGGATAGGCCTCTGGCTGTTAACCTGGCCAGCACTGAATGGAGAGCAATGACTCAAACTAGAAGTTTTGGTTGCTGTTTTTGAACCACCCTTTGGGCACTCAAGGCATGCTGCGGTTTCTGACCCACACAGAGAAGAGTTTCTCATCATGAAGGGCAGCAAAGTGTGCTGTAAGTGTCTGGCATTATCTGAAATGTCACACAGCTTTCTGTCAAGGGGCTAGTCCCAACATCTTGGATACACTTAATGCTGGCTTACATTAAGCACTTGTTAAAAGCTTGCAGTAGTCCCAAGTGCACTGTATACAGAGTGGAGTATGGGAGCTGGTTCAGAGGAAAAATATGCTGAAATTAATCTTCACAGGTCGTCATCCCAAGTTCTCCAAATACTGGTGATGTTACACAATAGTAGAAGAGAAAAAAAGAAACATAAATGATAAACTAAAGTCTCAGAAACTTGCTCTGTCCACGGAAAGGCTAAAACATGACCCCTTTTTTATCAATCTGTATCGGAAGGTCAGCCTTTTTTGCTCCCAGTTCAAGAGCTTCAGTGTAGTCATTGTTTCTATGAAGTAGACAGCTATAGCTATATTTTCATATTTACCTAGTTTGTAAAGCATACAGAAAACTCATCAGATTTGGGATTCCTCATAGAAACAACTAGTAATAGCCAGTAGATCAACTGGATTGTTGTTTTGGTTAGGATATTAGGTTTGGTTTTTCATGTCTTGTACCTAAATATTGAACTTTTCATTTTATCATAGCTTCATCAGTTGCCTTAGCGTTGGTTTTCTTCCTTCATCCCAGTATATTAGCAATACTGAAACAGGGAATTGCTTCAGTGCTAACTCTTCAGTGTCTGTCTAGCTAAAATGATTTTACACCCTTCTTGCAGTTCACAGTGGGCATGGTCTCAGAAAGGACACAAAGATCTGAACATCAGGTAAGTTCTACCTCCAAGGCATTTCCCATATCAGTCCTTAGCAACACTGGGCAATGCAGAAGTATGAATTAATTTTCATCTCTTCTTTGGGTCAACAGGACTCTACCATCCTTCCTAATGCTCACTATGTGAGAATTGAACTCTGCTAACCACCCTCTCAACCCCACGCTCCCAAATAAGCTGAGAGAGAATATATTCAAAGGGGTAGACAGGTTAAAACATGGTGTCTGTCAAGTAACTGAGCCCATACTTTGTTGCAAATATTTTTAAATAATTTTCCTGGCCACTATTGCTATTTATCAAAGCTCTCTTTCGTTTAAGTAAGGACTTTCTGTCTCACAGCCTGTCTGCTTGGTCCTGTACTGCAGCCATTTAGCTGAATGCACGACACAACAGCAATTACTGTGCCAAACCCAACCAGCTGCTGTTTAAAAAAGACACCTCCTGAAAATCTAAGAAACAAAACCACTGGATTGTGCTTAACAATGCAGAATTAGACAGTGGAGGATGGGGAAGCTTTATTCCAGCATTAATGTTCACCAAAGTAGCAGGGACACTGGAAATGAATGGCAGAGTAAGTGGCATGTTGAAGAAGTGTCTCCTCCAAGTTTATTCCATTGTAAGATCCCTTCTCAGTGTAGGGTGTTGTCACTTTGTAAGGCACACAGAGAGCCAAACACTCACTTGGAGTGAATAAAGGCCTGTCTCCCGCTGTTGCTTAATGCTGTAACTTTTATTAGTGGCAAGTGACAGCGGTTTAGCCTCCCTTCCTTTTTCTAGATGATTACATTCTTAAGCCGATTGACTGCGGTGACTAAAGGCTGCTGTTGATCCACACTCCTTCCTCTTGCACACAATGGCACAAGAAGAAAAGAAACACCAGATTTCATGTGTTCAGGATAGGCTTAAGGTTTTCATTGCCTGAACAGAGGTGAAAAATTGGCTGCTGTATCAGGAGCCAGGGATCCCTAAGGGTAGAGTTTCCATATGCCTAGCGAAAGCAGGCGGGGATGCTCTGAGTTTAGGAGCACAGAACTGAGCGTCCTCCTAAATTCCCTTCCCTCTTGCCCCAGACATAGGGGAAAGTGTGGGAAAGGGGATCTCAGTAACAGGTCCCCTTTTATTTGGTATTTATTTGTATTTGGCTGGATTTGGGCTACTAAGTCATCAACCTGGGAAAACCCTGACAGAAAAAGGGAGGATTAATCAATCAAGTATAAATGCAGCCCACAGTCTTTACACAGAGTTAGATGTGGATGTGTACATGGAATTAGTTTCCTTCTTTCCCCCCCTCTCTTCATATTTTTTTTTACCTAGATTTGTTTCCATGCCTAAGTCTAGGTAGGTGCATTGCTCCATGCTTAGAAGACCTTCAGGACAACCAAAGTGGCAGCTGTCTTTTCTGTTAAGGCTGAGGAGTGCAATGCCAGTGCATGGGGGTGTGGATGGTGTTGAACAGGCAGTTCACTGAACTTGCAAGCCACCCTTTGAGGCTGTAAATAGCACTACTATAGGGGATGGTATTGGAAAAGGATTCCTCATAACCACAAAACAGCTGCTAAGCTGGCTCTTCAAGAGGTACTGCCTTTTAACTAACTTGTCTGTGTGAACTGACAAAATTTTACCCAGGAGAAAAGATGACAGTGGAAGTGGAGTTGCAGCTATAATTAGCCAATTAAGCTTTTTTTCCAAGGAAAAACAAGTCTTATATATCACCTCATCTGCTGTAAATTAATGGAAAAAACCCCAATCTCTTTCTGCAAAGATTTAGGTGACAAATTTCCTGCTTCAGCCTCTGTTGGCTGCGATGCACAGTAAATACATCAGTTACAGGTCTCAGGAGAGGTTGATCTAACAAGGCTCCTGCTGCTGTCTTATCTCAGGTGAGAGGTAATTTACTGTTTAAAGGAACATCCAAGAGCAAGGCCTCATTTGCAAGAAGAAAATACAAGTGAAGGAAGTTGTAGGTATGTTTTTTTCTTGTGCACAAACCAGTGAGGCAATGTGGCTCTCGTGAAAAGGGATCTAACCAAAAAATTCAAATCTGCACTTTCTTCCCTGGCAAAGCTGTGGGGTATCTGCTTAGGAGCCTTTCTAGCCAATGCAAAAACACACCAAAAATTCTTCCAGGTGAAATCCAACTAATGTGTCCAGATAAAACTGCAGCTTTTAAAGGGATAGTAGTGTGGAAAAAAAAATACTTAGATATGTCAAAATGAAGTTTTCAAAAACAGTTAAAGCAAAAGGTACTTTTTCCACTGGGAACCTGTGCCATCTGTTTTACTGCTTTGGAAACTGCAATAGTGAAAAAAGTTCTTTTTGTGTGCTAAGAATAAATAAGAAATGCTTATCCTTACTACCTTTTGCTCCTCACTCCCTCCATATACCGAAGCTCTCATTCATCTTTGAGTGACATAAAATGATTTATAAAGTATTGGCCAGACATACAGATTGCAAACTGATGTAAAAACTTCTTGATTCTGCTTTGTGCAGTGTGAAATGGATTTATGCACAGTGGAAGAACTTAACAGGGATGACAATTTGATAAGTGACGTTGTGGTAATTTATTTAGAAGAGAAAACCTAGACTGGATCTCAAAAGCTTGAGTAGAGTTAGATAATAGCTCACTGGTAAACCATATTCTGAGACATGAAACCATTGCTGGTGTGGTGTCAAATAGGGAAAGTCTGTTCAATAATGAAACAGGACACACTAGGGAAGCAGGTGGTAATAGAAATACAAGTGTGGGTCTGAGCTGGGAAGGTCACAGTCCAGCAGAGTTAGAGCTGAGGAGTGGAAAGATCCTGCTTTTTGTGAAAAAAGCCAGGAAGTTACTTGGTTTAGAAACACCTTGAAAATTCTGCACCCTTTGATGGAGTGATGTGGTAAAATATGTTACTTTAATTTCAACCCACAAGTGCCTGATCATAGTTCTTACAAATCTGTTTTGTGTGTGGATGAGACAGATAGTATAAGGCGAGAAGGTGTGTAAGTCACAAAACCCCCTGATGATGATAACCATAGGGTTAAAAGGGTTAAAAATGTGGTTCTACTGCTTCTCTTCATATCACCTTCATTCCACCCATGGTGTCTTCAGAAAACTCCGTCAACTATTACATTACCTCAAATGAAAGAAACTCAGGCCTCACTTCAGCAGCCCTTGTAGGATACAGCTGTGGAAGCTGTTTGTCAGTGATGGGGTCTCCAAAGCCTTGGGCTAAATCAGCAGCTCCACCTTTCAGGTAGGGGTGGTGCCGTTTACACAATCCCTACAGCCAAAGCTACAATGAAGTGGCTTGTCTGGACTCCAGGGCACAGGAGCCAAGGATGCTGCACCACCCTGGGCCACACTGATCCAGGCTGCAGCTGCCCTTTGCAAACACTGTTGTGCCTGAACACACCCCCTCCTTTTGCTGGCTGCAGTGATTGTGCTGCCCCTGTGCATGGACACACATCAGTAATCACTTCAATGGGAAACAAAAATCCCATTCTTGGCAGATGCATCTATTCCATCATTCAGAAGGGGTTGCATCTATTTATTTTGGTTATCGCTACCAGTAGGTGTCATGATACAGCAACCTGTGAAAATCCTTGGTGGAGCAGGAGATAAAGTGTTTAAATAAAAACTAATAATTACAGAATTTTATTTAAATCAGTGGATGCCAGTGGTTAAAAGGGTGGTTAATTTCGCTAGATGCTGTCACACAGACATTACTCTCCTTGTTTTGGATGTGCTGCAAATGAAAACGTCTGTCATTGCCCCCAAAATTTCTTTTTGATTCCTGTGGAATACACCAGTTTCTCTCATTCCAGGAATGGTACCTGCCCTTCAGTGGGACACACTAATAATGGGGTGGGTAAGTGACTGAGAAGTGACATTCTCTAAAGAAATTAATGATAACCTCTCCTTTGAAGAAAGAGATTCAAAACGAATGCCACACACATTTGCCATGTCTAAGAGCAGTCCACTTAGATATCTTTGTCACACACATCAAAGCACAACTCTCAGCAATGTCCATTTGTGTGATGGCTTTGGTTTCATCCTCCTGGGGAGAAAAAAAAAAAAGAGGGGAAAAAAAAAAGGCTGTCTAGTCTGGGAAATCAATTAAAAGGAACTATGATATCCCAGATAGTCAATCAGGTGCCTGTGCTAACGAGGATCACATCCATTCAGAACTGCTGCAAATTACAGCATGACATAAGTTCTCTGTCACCTTACCAACAGCAAGCCTGGTGCTAATGCCAGACAGGGTGTTTAGTTTTCAAGCTTTTGCCTGCAGAGGCATGCTGCATTTTAAGAGTAAAGTAGTAGTGTTTTAAAGTTTGATCTGATTGCTGGCCTGATGACTTCTCCTAAGCACTTCTCCTGCTCCCAATGAAGGCATCTGTTAAAAGTTTTGAGGTGTTTTTTGTTTCGGTTTGGGTTTTTTTGGTTTGTTTGCATTGTTGTTTTTTTTTAAATTTATTTATCTTAGCCCTTTAAAGGTTACAAAAAAAACCCCAAACCCACCCCCATCATATCATATGAAAGAGCCTATTGCTATTCAGTGAGCGAATAAAAACTGACATTCAAAATCTTATAAATTAAAAATGTCTAAACCTTCCTTTGTCTACCTTTGCTTCATGTTCTTAGCAAAGTTCTTACTCTAAGCCTCAGGGATCATGTAAATCTATTCTGGGTGTTTTTAATGATTTTTGCAATCCATACTTTGAAGCTACTCTTCTGTTTTTAAGACATTTATGTTTACAACTGAATTTCTAGATTCTTAAAGGGTTAATATGAAAAAAATAAATGGAGGCTCATTAAAAGGATTCCTCAGCACAGATGGAAGCAAAAAATACTTAAGAATATGCACTTCATTTTAGTGAAAACTCCAACCCTGCAAATTCAGTAAAGAGGGAATGTAAGAACAAACAAAGCGTGGAGGTTAGGAAGGTACCATGGTACAGGGTTAACCACAAGGAGCCTGTGAGTGACCTCTAGTCAGGCAAGACTTGGTGGAACTTTTTAGTCAGACGCACCAACACCCACAGAAAAGCCCTTCTGGACCTCTCACCTGGAGGGGCTGATCACCCAAGTCTTACTTGAGCGTTGGCTGATAAGCACTGCCATCTGCAGAACAGAACCAAAACTTCTTAATTGGTAATAGAACCTCTTTGACAAGTGTGGGTTTTACACAGCACACCTCCAGCATGTCATACTGTCACTCTTGAAGGAAATGAGACAAGATCACTACATTATTTTGGTTTCTCAAAATTCTTTGGGAAGAAGTCTGGTCTCTGTTGAATTCAACAACAGTGAAATATTCATGAAGCAAAGCTACCACAGTGAGCCTGCTTGTCACAACCAGCCCACTTCAGAATGGTTTACCACTTCTTAGCATTCAAGCTGAATCTACTACTTGGCAACTAAATTTTACAAGTGAACATATCAAATTAGCTAGCAGGTTTCAGTGGATGAACACAGAGTCTGTTGCACCCAAACCAAATGCTTATGCTTTTGTGAATTGGAGGAGTCTCAATCAGTAATGAATGAGCTTTGTACCTTCATCCTAGAGCTGCCAGCCTTCTAGAAAGCAACTTATGGTCGGAGTACTTGGTGCAAGCCTCCCAACTCAGCTGTGATTGCTGGAAGAGCTCTAATAATTAAAGATGTGTTATTAACTGTCCTGCTTTTGGCTGGGATAGTGTTTGTTTCCTTCCCAGTAGCTGATACAGTGCTGTGGTTGGATTTAGAATGAGAACAATGTTGATAACACACTGGTGTTCTAGTCGTTGCTCTGTAGTGGCCAGGGATCCTTCAGCCTCCCATCCCACCCCACCACAGAACAGATGAGGGGCACAAGAAGCAGGACAGCTGACCAGAGGGGTAACACACACCATATGGCTCCACATATAACCTGAGGGAGGGAAAAGAGGGACAGCTGGCCGGGAACTGACTGGGTGGTAGGCAACTGCACCCTCTGTGACATTTGCCAAATCCTGAAGCTATGACTGAGGTGGAAGCTTTTCATTTTTATAAAGAATTTCAAAGGTCTTAGCCTGAGATCTGCTCTCTGTTCAATGGGTTCCATCCCTTTTCCCATTCAGGAGTGGCCCCCATAACTTTTATTCAGAGCCTGGGAGAAGATCTGCATAATTTGTAGGTGGCTGTTTCTGATAGTTCATGAATATAAATTTAGTGAAGAAAATGAGTGCCCTTTCAAAATGTGTCAAGTCTTCACTCAAGTAACTTCAGACAAACAGATCTGGGTCTGTAGAGTTCTTTCAGGGCCTGGTGCTCATCCATAGGTTTCATCCAGAAACCTATTGATTTCTGTCATCATATATTGCCATTCTTACTGTATTACCATAACAATGACATCCTCTTATTGGTGGGGAGCAAGAGAAGCCTAATAAAAAGTCAATATCCTTGTTAGTATTCTCATTTTCCCTTACAGAAGAAAGTAAAAACATGTCCTTTTATAGTGACAAGGATGGGCAGATGGCCCTTTTTAAGCAAAGAAGGTCAATTTTCACTGCTTTACATCCGAAAAATGTACTATCTTAGCATGATGTACAGAGAGACAGCTAGTAACCACATTTCTCTCTCGGTTTCTTGGCAGTGGAGTTCTCTTTCAAGTTCTAAAATATCAGCCTGAAGTCCCAGTGACTGGGACAAGCTGCCATAGGAAGAGTTTTTGAACTACCACTGAAACATCCCCAGGCTGCCCACACCACCTAAGCTATATCATTCCACAGAGATTTTCCAAAGACTTCTCAGCCCAAAAATATAGGGAATGCAGTGCCCAGCCAAATGGCCAATGAGAAGGAGAGCCTTTCTGTAGCATCATACAGAACTCATAACATCCCTCTCCTAGGCTAGTAATAAGCCAAGAGATTGGATCCTCTGGGATGCCATCCAGAAGGAACTTAGCAGGCTTGGAGTGGACCAATGTGAACCTCATCATGCTTAACAAGGTCAAGTGCAATGTTCTGCACCTGGGTCAGGGCAACCCTCAATATCAATATAGACTGCATAATGGATGAATTGGGACTGGAGAAGGACTTGGGAATACTGGTGGATGAAAGCTGGTACACAAGGCAGCAATGCGTGCTTGCAGGCCAGAAAGACAGACACATCCTTGCCTGCCTAATGAAAATTGTGGCCTCCTCTGGAGTTCCCCAAACAATGAACACATGGATCTGCTGGAGCAGGTCCGGAGGAGGGCCACAAAAATGGTCAGAGGGCTGGAACTCCCCCCTAATGAGGAAATGCTTAGAGAGTTGGAGTTGTTCAGCCTGGAGAAAAGAAGGCTCTGGAGCAGCCAGAGCAGCCTTTTGATACCTAAGAAGGACAGAAAGTGATTTTTCACCAAGGTCTGCAGTGACAGGACAAGGGGCAATGAGGGCAATGATTTTAAACTGAAAGAGGGTAAATTTATATGGAATGTAAGGAAGACATTTTTTGCAATGAAAACAGTGAGGCACTGGAACAGGTTACCCTGAGAAGCTGTGGATGCCCCATCTCTGGAAATGTTCAAGGCCAGAGTTGGACAGGGCTTTGAAAGTTGTCCCTGCCCATGGAGAGAGGTTGGACTAGATGAGCTTTGAAGGTCTCCCCTCAATCCAAACCATTATTTGTTTATATGACTCGACCGGAATGTAAATGATTTAGTGTTTGAACTATTAAATTTTAGTCAATAACCACATGGTAGTTTTTTAATTGACCATGATTTCAAGCCCTTTATCATCATGGTTTGTAAGGCAGCAGAATGATGAATGGCAGGGAGGCTAAATGGGGTATGCTGCCTTCTTGACACCCAAGCCCAAACAAGAGAGTGGATTTACACCACAGAGATTTCTCCTCAATAGTGGAAGAAATCTGGACTCCATACACTGTAAACAAACCATACCAATAGTAATTTTTCAAAAGGAGAAATCATATGATTTTATACTTTAGCACTGAGACAAATTTTCCAACTCTATGCTAGATATTAAGGATTTATATTAAATCTCTAATTTTATTTCTGTTGTTATTTGTACTTTAAATCAATTAATATATGGTTTAATATAGTATAATTAGATTGGACAGAGACATTAAAAAATAGCCTGTGCCTCTAATTATTAGAGAATGGCGCTGCAAGTTAAGCATGCCTTGTAGCTTGCAATTTTCAAATATCAGGTGCAGCAAATGAACATTGTTAAGGCTGCCTGCTGGTTAGGGCAGTAAGAGCTGTTCTCAACTAGAAGCTATTTCTCCACAGAGCAAATCCTTCTCTTCCTACTACAAAATATGAGAGGAAATAAATAGGTCAAGCTCGTGGTGCTTCAGCACTGTGAGCTGGGAACCACAAATAAAATTAATTCAAAACAGTTAAACAGAGACATGTTTGAAATATTAATAGTACTTACTCCTCCTATTTTTCCAGTTTTTCCTGCTGCTTTTCCTGCTATGAGTACTTCACTGTGCTGTGAGTGTGAAAAGAAACAGCACCAAGAACTGATTAGCAACCATACAATAAGAAAACAGCAGCCTTGCAGGAAAAAAGAAAAAATTATCTGACATTATTTTCCAGGGGAGCATTAAGAAAAAATTTAATTTAAATTTTTTTCTAGAAAACCCTAAAAATTCAGTAACACTATTTCTTTTTTAATTAGCAACTGTAATTTACCTCCCTGATGAGTCAAGAAAAGACAAACCTGTCTGTGTGCTGGATCCTTTTCCCAGCTCTCCTTGCACCATAGTTGGCTAACTACAGCAAAGATGTACTTACAAAAAAAGTTTTATATATGTAGTCACAATAATTAGAACTCTTACACTGTGTTTCCAGACATCATTAGAAAAAGGAGCAAAAAATTTTACATAGAATATCTTTATCCAGACTCAGGGAAATTAACTGAATTATGTGGCACAACATAAAGTTTCTATTCACAAAGCAGTTAGTAATTTTTCAGCCTTTACAGGTCCTTTGTGCTCCTTTGTTCACTGGTGAAAAAGAGATTTAAGCAGGTAATTTGAGTAGAGGTAAAAAAAACATTTCTTCACCCTGTTGTACAACATTTGATTTAGTCCTGACAATGGAAAGGGGTCAACAGACCCAGGCATTCACAGGTTGCATGGCCTCAAGCAATTAATTTCTCTTCTTGCCTGATATTTTTTAATGATATATCAAGCCACATACATCATTCTTGGCNCTCCTGGTGGGAAGTGACGAGGGATTACCTCTGCATCCCTTTTTCTTTTTCATTCTTCACTTACTCAGCTTGACCCAGTTTTTTACCCTTGCTTTTGCTCCTTGGATTTTTTCCCTGTTCCACTGTGGGGAGGGAGTGTGAGGGTGGGTGGGGACTCACCTGCTAGCCAGGGACAGCCCACCACAGCCTCAAGCTGTTGTAGGCCATGGATGTGCATTTAGAAATCCTTGCTATAGGCTTGCTCTATTCTTCTGGCTTGCTATATCTGGTACATCTTTATCTGTTTTATACATTATTTAGAGACAGACTACATGGCTGTGAACAACTGATCTTGTCCAGCACAGACATTTTATATTCTTATATATTTAATCCAGTAACCCACCTGTATGACACTGCTTGATTTTTCTCATTATTTCACAATTCTTTTTCACATGCTAGTGTTTTTCAGTAGTGGGTGGAGCCTGGACTAGATCCCGACTTCAGGATCTATCAAGATCAGCTTTTCGTTATACAGAAAGACATGTCTTCCTTATGAATGCCTCACAAGCCTTTCAAAGCCAGATTCAGAGGAGCTTCAACAAATTTATGGGGAGTCTTTTAACACAGTGCTAGGCACTTGGAAGAAATGAAATTGCTCCTCATTTTCAATGAAGTTTTACCAACGAAACCTACCTCCACCTACACTGTATTCAGCAGGGACTCAGGCCATTACTGCAAGAATATCCAGTCACTTTAGTATAACTCTGCTTTCCAAATTGTTTTATAGACACAGTCACATACATGTTCACCTGCTTTCCCTCATTCAGAAAATTTCTTCTCTATAGAGGATGGACAGCTTTAGAATTGTCAAATACTTGCTTACCTCTGTATACTCTTTCTGTAGCTCCTAATACTCACCATGGCTGGTACAGTGGCATTATCCTTCAATGACAGGCAGCAAGGTGCCAATCTGGATAAAAACATTTGACTCCAGATCTCTTTTTTTGTGTTCTGACTCCAGTTTCCCAGCAGGCATTGAAAGCAGTAAATCAATCTGATTAGTTGATAAGCTAGCTGGATTGTCCACTCTCACAACCCGAAGTTGCATCTGTAGATATTACCCACAGCTCTCCATGAAAACTACACTGTAAATCAGGGAGAGAAGAATGGGATGTCAGGGATGACTGACTTGTCTTCCCATTGTGTATGTAAGCCTAAATAGACTCAACACACTCAGACCATGGTCAGGTTTGGTACTTCCAACTCTGTAGGGAAGTTCATGGACATTATGACATTTTCCCACCATCCCTCCCTGCCCAGCAATCCCTTGAAGACTAGAGGTCTGACAGGACCACTCACAAAGAAACTCCAGGATAGTTGGGAAGATGTGAGGCTGTCTCAAGAAGGACCAGCAGCTGCCAGTCTGCACTGATGAAGGTCTGTAGTGAGACATCCACCAAACTTGAAGCACTAGTTTAATAAAGATATTGGATGCAAGGGTAATGCTTTTCTGA
Organism: Rhabdornis inornatus; assembly: GCA_013397075.1. Classification (NCBI taxonomy): domain Eukaryota; kingdom Metazoa; phylum Chordata; class Aves; order Passeriformes; family Rhabdornithidae; genus Rhabdornis; species Rhabdornis inornatus. The sequence goes on from VWZS01006986.1 coordinate 539,106, forward strand.
AGGCAGCCTTAAGCAGTCATACTCAGTGGACACACCCATGCTGGTAGAAACTGGCCTGATCCTAACAGCAATATTTAAGCTGAGGCAATCAGGCCTTTGTTAGAGATGTGGATGAGAGAAAGAAATAACCCTTGTTATTGACAACCTTGAGGCTGTTGCCGGCTACCTGAGCAAGATGTTTTCCCTTGTGCTTTTACTGCCTTAGAAGGTTCAAAGCAGACACAAAGTAGGCGGCTCTGAGACCTGGGTTCAAGAGGACAAATTTAGTTGCAATGCTTGGATCTAGATTTGAACACACAAAAATGGACAGAGGTTTATGGTCTCTCCTTCACAGGATGGGTTTGAATTTCTGTACCTTCTTAGAAGAGGAACTTAAAAATCTAATTGAATCTGTGATTGTTCCAAAGAAGGAATTAATAAACCCAGTACTTAGAGGTAGAAACAGATCTAGAAAAAAAACTCCCATCTGTCTAATGGAATTTGATATGGACAAACCACTTGAAGACACAGTTACTGTTAAGTATCTGTATGAGATTTCAGAGGACATCAATTGCTCCTATGACTGTAGAAGACCCTAAATATTCCAGAGGAGGCACCCAGAAGAAGAGGATGTGTGTAGAAGACATATTGTAAAAGACATGGAGAACTATCAAGTAGGCTGGGAATGGAGCTGAAGAAAGGGGAAACTAGTCATGGGCATTAAAGGTTGCATGGTGATCCCAAACTTTCCTACTTCTCCCTCAAGAGGAGGAGTAATTGAGGGAGAAGAAACAAGAGTCAGACGATAGAACAATGAATTAAATTTCTTACCTCCTTGTCCTCTAGCTTCTTGTCCTTACCTGGATTTAGCAAAAGAGCTTGAAAAGTGGTGAGGCTGCTCAGCTGAGAAGGATTCCTGGCTGGCAAATAGCCTCTTGGACAAACTGCTGGTTGCTGCTTTGCTGGCAGTGTGAGGCACACTGCCCTGCACAACAGGACCAAGAAAACTTGGAAACCTAGGCATACCTGCCACTCTTGTCTGTGGAAGATGCATGCCAGAGCTTTTTTTGGGTGAGCACAACACCGTGACCTGGCACAAGGTACCTGCTTCATCCCCTCCTGGCATGCAGGAGACAGGAGCATAGATATTAGAAAGTGGAAGAGAGGAAAAAGGCTCCTGGGTCTGATGGGGCTTTTGAATTCCTGGTGAGACAAAAACTGAGGCAACCCCACATCTAGAGCAGAGATGAGCTGCAGGCTTTCAGGGGCACGGGGAGACGATGTTAGAAACAAATGCACCTCCCAAGTGATGGGCAACAACTGGTAAGGATTTGCTACAATATTCTCATATCCGAGAATAGGGGCCTCTGAAAAGACATCCAATAGTTTTTAAAGATCAAATGTAAAGTGGCAAAATGGTGTTCCCTCCAGCCAACTTCAAATTATATATGCCAGTTACTCAATCCTACTGGATTTACTCAGTAATATTGAGAAATGATGTTTGAGGGGCTGCATGAATTGGACTGGGAGGCCCTTTTCCCTGTTTGAAGACCATAATATTATAGCTTTAAATGCTATTCATTTTAAATGTTATAATGTTTCACAATCATGTATTTAAACACAGAAATCTGTTTATTTACCCAAACAAAACAGAGGAAATGATTCCAGCCCTCAGGTTTTGAATTCTCATTTAAATATGTGAACATCAGTCCACAACTTAGAGATGTTTGTGTATCTATGTACCTCCAAAATACTCATATTTCATAGGCTTTTTCACATTAATATTCACCAACAGTATCACAAAAGTTCTTTTTCTTTTACATAACTGTAAGCAACAGTAATTCTAGAAACACTAGAGAAAAAAAAAGCATAGCAATGTCCACAGTTACAAGAAAAAGTGCACATTACTTGGTCACAATCACAGTCATTACTTGGAAAACTATATGTAACAAGTAGATATAAAATATCACTGATGCCTTAAACTCATCATCAAAAACGGAATTACATAAAATTTTGTACATGAAATAAGGCAAATTTAGGAATGCACAAGAAACTTGTTATTCAACAAAAGCTAAACAACAGAACAGATCGTACAATAAGCATAAACTAAAGTACCTTTTTCTATATACTTAAAAAGAAGCCTGCCATAGTGCACAAAGAAAACACCATTAATGTGTAATCAATATTATAAAATAAGAAATAGAGGGGTTGGGAAGAGTGGGGAGGGGGAGAGAAGAGTTTTATTATAGTTGCAGCTGCATCCACTTACAGTCTTGTACAGGTTTTAGCTAGGCCTGGGAATTATACAAATTATACCAGAAGTGTCAATGACCTTCCTTGGTAAGAATTTTGCTTAAATTAAGGAAAAAAAATAAATACACACAAGAGTGCAAATTTTCAGATTGTCACTTGCAACCTCTTAACATTCATCATCTACATCCAATCACAACTAGAGGGACTTGTATAAGACAGCAGCAGTGATCATGGAGTCAGATGAGCTCACCGTAAGAAATCAAATCATCTTTTTTTTTTCTCAACGATATGTCTTTTTAAAAAAATGCTCAACTCTTTATTAATTGCTAATAAAGCTGCAATATATTACAGAATGGAGTTGAGAATGGCATGAATGCAGGAAATGCATACTTCCTTTGGAAGGTATTCCAGAGATGACAATTTACAGTACACAGGGGAGGAAATTATCCAGCATCAAGAGTTACTCGTTGTAGAAAGAATATGAAGTTGGGGAGAAGGGCACAGCCAGGGATTCAAGAAAGGAAGGGGGGACTTAAAATAGCTCCTCAAAACATTTTCAGGACCAGTGAAAAAGTTTACCAAAGTAAAAATGAAAAATCTTGAATGAAAACAAAAATCTTTTGTTTCGTTTTTTATAAAAATTACATTTTTTTTAGAATACAAGATCCTTTTCATTGCAATTGTGCCCTGTAGCAACAGGACATTTGGCAATGTTTTGCCATATACTGCAGCTTTAAGTCCAATGAGTCAGTATCACATTCCACTAATATTGCACTTGGATCTTGAACCACTTGTTTTAAAAAACCATCACAGCATCTTCTGTTTCCTCCACTTGTTAGAATGAGTTAATTTCTAGCCACTTTTTCGATATTTATGCTGACACACTAAAACAAAAGCAATAGGCTGGACACAGTAAAGTACCTCGGAAATACCAGAGGTCGAAGTTCACTTGAAGCACCTTAACACATCACTTTATGGATCAAGAACAGTGTGGCATTATGGTAATTAACTCTCCTAAAAGACTGTGCAGTAACTGAAGTGTGTGCTCTGGGAAATCAAAATGTCATTAGTGGAAATTCTGAGATAAGACCAGGCCGGTGTGAAGGTCACATGACTCAGTTCTGCTGCAAAATAAGGTTTTCCAGTTCATCTGCAGAGCGCAATAAAAACGCGGCTGATTCTCGGTACCCTGCCACAAGCTGCCTCACTGCATTTATTTCAGTTGGACTCAGCTGGGGTCTGGAGCTGGAACTACTGGAGGATCCAGAGCTGGTTGCTAACTGCCTCTTCATACTGAGATCTGTTGGACCTGCAAAGGGAAAGAAAAGAAGCTTAAGATCTGCTGCCAGAGACATTTCACATTGCAAATACAAATGCAGAGTAGTAGGACCTGCTCTCACATGAGTGCAAGTAGCAGAAATAAACAATAATTGTTCTGTTACCGGTTGCCTTGACAGGAACCACAGCAATTTATATTTATGTATCACAGACCCCCCCTTACAGAACATGAGGGGCAAGTCCACTGCCAGCAGAAGATTACCCTCCAGGGGCATATTCCAACAGTGTGAGCCACTTGCACCCCAAACTCTGCCCTGGGATCTGACAATGGTGATCAGACAGAAGGTTCATCTCCTGTGCCTTCCCCCAGCTCCACCTGCCATCGTAGACTTCATGGCAATATGCACACTTGCAATTTTTATCACAGAAAATCCAACTTATATTCTCTAGACAGCTATTTTCACATTTTATGCTTCAATCAGCATGTGGCCAGATTGAATCCCTTGCAGACGCAGATAAATGGTCATCCACGTGACTTGCCTGACGCTGTCTGATCACTTCCATAAATAGCTGCTCATGAATGAGATTAGGCTGGTGACAATCTGGCTGCCACAGTGAGGAGCACACTATCATCTGTGAGGGCTGCATACAGCTGGCAACACATTGCAAGGATCTTGTAAGGCCAGAACACTGACAAGAGATTCTGCAGCAATCACCATGCTGTTGTATTGGCAGCTCACAGCAATATGCTTAGCACTTTTCTCCAAAAAATATTCTCAAGACCATGAATACTTCATATAGAAGACAGCATTCCTGAGGGCAGCCTGAAGGTTACTGTGATTGGCAAAACATCTGCCACCATGAACTTTGTCTTTGTGTGGAATTTCCCTGGCTGTTTGATCAGTTACTAACCAGCTAAGACGCATGGTGCTTTAATGAAGTGTTTGCAATTTCCACTTAACACATTTTTTTTTCCTGGAGTGTAAATTTGGACAGGTAAAATTGGACTGAGGACTTTTTTGAACATATATAGAAGGATACAGAATATACTGTTAAACAGTATATTCTGTGCAAATCTGGGACATACTGCTCTCTCATTTTGGCAATGTAGCAAATCTATACTTCCTGCAGAAGATCAGACTAGCCTGACCCTAATCTCAACACTCTCCTGGAAACTGGGATCAAGCTATCCAAAGCAATGTATCTTACTTTCCTACGAGAAAAATGTCACTCTTCAATTTGATCAGGACAATATATGTCAATGCCAAGGTTTTCCAGCAAAGAATGGAATAATTTTAAAATTTAGCATATTCAACTGTAGAACACAGAACATACAAATTCGTACTCTGGAGGTTCTCCTAAATAATCCCACAAAATGTTTAAGATTCAAAAACACAGACTCACAATTGTAAGTACTAATGGAAAGAGATGCCTGATTTCCAGAAGCTGAAGATCTGATCATAAATCTTATTTAATTTTCTTTCTTATATGTCTGTGTAGAAGTACAGATGAGATCACAAAAAAAAGTGGAGATTGCCATGTCCTCACAAAAACTGAAGTTAATGAAAAATCTCCCCTTGAGTGAATAAAAGCAGAGTTGGGGCTATGAAAAGAAACTACTCAAACTGAAAGGGTCCTATTAGATCTGACTTCCTACTACACAACTAGCACTTAGCCTTACAACTTGTATTACCTGGTTTTACACTGGTATAAATGAACTGACTCTTAAATGTCTTCCAGGGTACAAAGGATAAATTAAGCACAATTAGCTCAGTGAATTTGTTTCAGTGTGACCATACACTGCAGGAAAATGATGACTGTGAAGAAGCTCAGAGGATATTTTAAAATAAAATCTTAACCCAGCACAGGGAAGAATGGTATACCAATCATACTGCAAGTTGGGCTGAATGGTTGTAAGAAGCCATTAAAGACTTCTGTATTTATTGAGGCAGTAGTGAAAAAGCTGCTACTGACATATTGAGGGCATTGTGCTCCATATGAACCTACTTTGACTTTTATGTTCTCTCTTTGACTTTCATTCATGTCACTGCCAAAAACACACACGCACACACACACACACAGTACCTGGCATAATATTCTGCAGCAGAGCACCTCATTTTATGAAATGTAACTGAAGGGTTTTTCTCATTGGTAATCCTGATTTTAAGTGACAGAATAGGGTATCAGTTTATGTCACTCTTAAGTAAATTATACATGGAAATGTGCTTGCTCATACCTCTCAGGTTTTCCTTACACAAACTGATGGAACTTACACAAACTGATTTCCTTTCACTGCTCTGAAAGGAAAACTAGGAGAAGACCAGATGGCTATGATGCACAAATCAGTGTAAGTCCTCACAAGTCTATAGGGTCACAGTTATCTACATAGTCTGAAGATCTGGCTGGCTCTGTATTCCTAGATGTCTGGATGAACTTTCACAAAGAAAGTTCTTTAATTCTTCAGAATATTTGTCTTTGCATTCTGATGGTACTGGAAAAAGCCGGATGGCAGTCTGCATAAACAGGCGACAATGACACTCCAAAAATCTTGGTCTGGGAGATTCCTGTTGTGTCAGAGCTTTTGTATACAAAGAAAATAAGATATCTCAAATTTTAACATACCCAACTTCTTCACACTACTTGGTGGGTTTATTTTTTTTTCTATTTACTAGGAAAATGGGATTTTACTTCACTCCCCAACTCCTGCCTTGTACTTAACAACGCACAGTGCTGTCCTCCTTCCCCCTTAAAGAAAACTCCCCTGAGGAAAAAACCAAAGGAATACACGCACTGAGAAAATTTTCATAGCTATGATTTTGGAACAGTGAGAACACCCATGCCTATTCAGGAAGGGAAGCCGACAGAGAACTGAACAGAAAAAAAAACCACAAACAAACCATGTTTCGTGTGGAGATAAAGATTTTAGCTCTTTTAAGCATGTCATGTGACCCCCACATCTCACCTCTAAAGCTTACCTATGACAGCCTAAGCTTTATATCTGGGAGAACACCTCACTCAGAGATTAGCTCTAGGATGTGTTATATTGGTCTCAGCTTTTAACAGCTATGATAGACACTCACTGGCAGTAATAGAGATTCTCAAATGTTGGCCAGGCTGCTAAATACTAAAACACTGTAACTTACTTGTAGCTTCATCAGTCATACCTGGTCAACTGAAAACTAAAGAATAAGCGCAACCTATAAGTGCATTCTTGTACTGTATATTTTTCCTGTGTAATTTTATGCAAATCAGCTGTTGAAACATGGAAACCTAAACCTTACTCATACCTACCATATCTCTTTAATCAGAAAAGTAAATCACAGCATTCTGAAGGCTGATAATAGCTGGTTAAGGACACTTCATGTACATCTATCTCCAGAAGCCATCAATGCAGGTTACTAGATCTGGAAAAAGCTGAACAGTTCACCATCATGTTTTTAATAACTATCACTACTATTCTTTAGTGTATTTAACATTATTTATTAAGCTGATAGTCCTCACAGGAACAAGAAGGTGTCTACTTGTAAAGAAGGAAATCTGAATATTTTTGCAATTAATTTTGCAGTGTCAGGTTCCTCCAAGATGTTACTGCACATTTTAGCATACTGCTTCCTATTCTGGATTGCTTCAGGACTATTAAAAATCTTGATTGCAAACATTATCAGGTTCCACAATGTCTGCTGAGCAAGCAAAGATTAAGCATATATCACAGAGATTAAGACAGGAAACTTATTTCCAGTTTTTTCTTTCTCTTAGTGCATATTGCCATAACACAAAATTGTCACCTTACACATTTTTATATCAGCACAACATTCTCACAAACAGTGCATTAAACAAATTGCTGAGACAGACTCTTTTATACTCTTTCAGAAGACTAAAGTATTGCTCCTCTGACTCTTGTTTAGGCCATCTGATTGACACTTTAAGATGGGAATATTTTTTATTTACTATCTCTGTCCAGTTACATTGACCTAATTTCCCCTGTGAGTTGCAATTGTTCTTGTTGGAACCACATCAGGCTGAATATGAAAACTCTAAAAACCCACTCTTCATGTGCTAGAGAAACATTTATCAAATTAGCTGCTAGAAATGTCTGCCACTAAATACACCGTGGAACAAATGGCTTTTTCTGTAAATTACAAGACTTTATTGGAACTAGTTATTGTCTCATGCACTGCTCATTACCAATGTGATTTATTTAAAATTCCAAAATATGGGTCAGATGTAGGTGTGTTAATACTGATTGCTTAGACACTATCAACCATCTCAGCAAAATTCCCATAAGAGTTGTATGTTGTCACTGCGTAGCTACCAATCTTATAACTAACAACTACTGAAAGAATTATAAATGTGTCTGACTCTCAGAATGATTATCACTATTGTAGATAATAATGTAAATAATTATTTTTAAAAGCTTTATGTGCTTAAGCATCTACATGTTCATTAATAGTTAAGCAACCTTTTTCATCAGTGATAATGCAAAAAGCAGTGACACTTATTTAGAGAAAAATACACTTGCCTATGCTTTGAAATCTCTTGTGTGTATATCTTTTCTATTGCACCTATTCTCCTCTCCCATTTTTTCCCCATGAGTGGTTTTAGAGGAGAGGTTGGGCTACATTCTTATATACTCCAATAAAAATAAACAGAAAAAAAACCCATAAAAGTATGCTACCTTTTATTTACAAATCAGATGTATTTATTGTAATAAGAATGCTTTGTTGTGATATTAGGTATCTGTCAATGCTTCTTTTCCTCCTGCCTTCAAATACAGAGCAGATGTGCCTAAAAGTATTATTTCAAGTGCCAGGAGAAATCAAGAAAACGTGGACTGATGAATTGGACCTTTTAAGCTTCTTTCTCCCTTCTACACCTCTCCCTCTGGAAGACACATCTTCTGCTACTTTAGACAGCAGGAAAAAATGCTATCTTGCCCGAGGAAAGTGATAGGAAAAAATACAGAAATGTCTATAGCCATCATTTATTTTCAGTGATCAGGAAAGAGTGGTCTGTGATTAAATGATTACGTGAGATCCTTCCTATCCACTACAGGAGATTAATTATGTGGTATATACTGTGTTGCCTCAACAGTTGTCACCTCAGCTTTGCACAGAGGCAGGAAAGTAGGATACTGCCCAGTACATCCACAGACATTCCATTTCCATCCCTGTGGTGGGAACAGAGTAGTACTTGCCTATGCCACATATCTGACAATTTGAAGAGGATGAGGAAGGAGGAAGAGGAATGTGGGAAAAGTCTTAACAGAAAATTCAGCCAGCATGTTCCAGCAAAAAATTCCACTTTGCCAAAATATAGGTCAAACCATATAACTTCTGCCAACTCCACCTTTTGGGTTTTTAAATGGGATTAAACATACTGTCCCAGGTTCCTAACTCTGTCACTCTTGATCTGTTTCTTCAGGCTCCAGGCTTTGTGTTGGAGACAAACTGTGTTCTCTTTCCCTTCTCTGCACTTTGATGTCATCAGGGTAGCACTGAGAATACAAAAGACTGTGCAAGAGTAGAGGTATAAAGAACACCTGGAGGGAGGAACCACAGCAAAAACCTCATTCAACCCCTCCATCTTGGCTAGCCAACCTATGTGTAATCCACTCAGCACTTTAAAAACTAGCTACATATTGGATATTCTCATCTGCTGGCTTTTTTCCCTCAGTTTGTCACCAAGAATATCACCAAGTTCATCACCAAGTTCATCACCAAGTCTATCAATCATGCAAGTGCCAAGATTTTACAGAGGTTTACAGCTTGACCAAATTTTTGGATGTGGAAAGGGGGCACCTTCCCTGCTGCCTCATGAACAACTGGACAGGAGTGCTCAGTACCCCTCTCCCTGCTGATCATGCTGTTCCATGCCCTCTCCATGGTCATGCTGATCCTTGGAGCACTCGCTCTGGGAGATTCCCCAGCTACTCCGCTGCCTTCAGCAGGGCTGCATCACCTGGAGGGCCAGGACCAGAAGGACCAGGAAGGCTGACTGGCACATGGGTAAGAGGCTGGCTAAAGCAGGGAACAGCAGGGAGGGCATAGCCTCTGGAAGGGAGCAGCAGGGAGGGGTGAGCAGGGCCAGGATTTGCCGAGGTAGGAACATGATGGGATTCAGTCCAAGAACTCACCTGAGCTGGAAGGGGACTGGACGTTCGTGGTGCCTGGGATGCAGTGCTGAGTTGTGGCTGTGGTGGAGGTAGGCTGCAGATCTGTGGAGAGCAATGGAGACACAACATTTTGTCTTACTGTGACACAAGGGCATATCCTGCATGGCCAGCCCAACACTGAGTCTGAAACACCCTCTTTTTACATACACAATAGGAATTGACTGACATTTCTGGCTAGAAAACCAGACAATGATGCAGAAGAAACAGTTCCAAGCCACCTCCAAGCAACCCAGCTACAGTAGCAGAAACACATTCCACAACTCTTAGACAAAATGGACTTCAGGAAATGAAGACCATGACTCCAAGGAGCCCAACACGGCTTCAGAGAGTGCTGACAGTCATCAGGAGAGGGCAGACAGCAACCCAGGGGACTGAAATACATGGGGAGACAAGCCAACCCCACTCCCTCAGGAGATGCTCAGGATACATGCAGGGACTTCAACAGCTCCTGGTAGTATCAAGAGATTTTGCTCCCAACATTATCTCCTGTCCTCACCCTCCTGCCCTCAAGCTGGACATTTTCCAAGCTCAGTCCAGAAATGATAGAGCTGAACAGTTTGTGGCTGGCTAAGAGCTGGCAGGCAAATTTGTTTACATTCATTGAGCTATTCCACCTTGGAGGTTCTCTGTTCAGTTCTCTAACAGGAACTGCATTAGCCTGAAAAAAAAGAGCTGTGGAAATCCACCCTTCTCAAAGAGTAGCTCTCCTTTACAACCTAAATGAATCAAACACAATATGACCAAAGGCTTCTCCCCAGCCCATGGCTGACAGAGACTCTGTCAACCCACAGACTGCTTGGTGGACATTTCCAGCCAAGCTGGATTGGCCTAAAATTTTTAAAAGAAGGGAGGAAAGATGCCTTGGTGCTGTAAGACCAAGCCTTTTCCTCCTGTGCTTTTTTGCCAGTCCCTAATTAAAGGAGGGGTCATCGCACAAGCTGCTACATTCTGTTTCCTCACATTGAGCTGTTTCATGAAGGCTTGCCCCATGCAGTTGTGTGAGGAGCTAATTATGGCTCTGTAATTAGCCATGTGGAAGGACAGACCTCCCCATGTGGAGGAAAGCCCTAAAACAGCAGGCAGACAGAGGTCCCTGAACCAGAGCCACCAAACAGCTGAGCAAACAGATAGCTAAGTCTGTAAGGTCAGAGTAAGGATTAACTTTATATGGAGGAAATAGCCAAATCAAATGAGTCACAGAATACAAAATACATACATCAGCTGGACTACTAGACAGAGAGTTAATTGGGCATTAATTATTACATTACTATGGGGGAAGGTCCAGAAATAGGTAATCAAGCAGTGAGTTTTAGATAGCTATCACAGCTACTGCAGCTTCTTTTTTTTTTCTGTTTTAGCAGATACAAAAAACAGACCATATTTGTTTATACATACATTCTGACTGAGGTGCATATTTCTTTTTACACTAGGAGAACATCTGTAAACGTGACAAGAACATTTGATAGGTTACTATGTTGAAAATGAACTCTATTTTAAAATTCGTTCTTAGTTCCTGAAAACAATTCACAAGTAAATATCCCGTTCTCCAGAGAAGTGTCTCATTAACCATTTTAACAGCCTTGCATATGTTTGGAACAAGAGTCCTTGAAGCAGCGTAATGACTGCAAACAAGGGTCTGTCCAGGAGGGCAATGGTTACCCCTGCCAACTGCAACTCCAACCACTCCTCTTGGACCATCAATGGACACTTCAGAGAGGACTGACAGATCTCACTGGCCTCTAAGTCCTCACACTTCTCCTGTGGGGAAACCAGCCACCAGAGCCAGAGCAATTTACCCTTAATATCCAAGAGATAATGAGATTGGCTCCTGGTTGGTTTTGTGTAAATGAGACTAAGGAAAGGACAGTCACCTTTCCACAACTTTCCTAATGATTTACTTGAAATGGCAAGTGGATCACAAATCACCAACCTAACTAGACTGTCAGCATCAACAACTGGTTTCCAAGTCCTGGCATACAAAGACTTTTGGTTCCCAGAGTTATGGACTTTGGCTCCTGTAGGATCCCTAAGGAGAAGAAGGACACCTTTGCACAACCTTCCAACTGTGCATGACCATATGGGAGAAGTGCAATGCCTTACTGGTCTTTCAGAGTAAAAGGGCATACAGACAAAATTGTCCAGTGCAAGTAGGGAAAGGCAAGGAAGAAGAAATGGTTGAGCATATGTCTGTATACAAACCTGTCTTGAGCTTTAATTGTGAAAAAGACACTGGAGTCCTCTATGTTAAAGGCACAAAGAAGATGTGGCTGCTAATCAGAAGGCAAGACTAATTGATGGCATTTAATTTGTACATCATGTTTGAAAATTGCACGCTGAAGCAACATAGAATACTTTTGCCTAAACCCCACAATTCACTGCAAAATGGGAGTTATGAAAATGTATCCTATTACAAGAGGTTTGAAGGGAAAAACAAGTACACAAAACAGTTGTGATTCCTCACAGTTTAAGATTATATAAACCAGGACAATATTGATGGCTTTTGCTGACAAATAACACATGGGGAGCTTAATCCTAGTTTTAGTTGGGTAAAAGGGCAAATGCCAACTGTTTTCAGTGGGAACGGGTTCAGCTCCTCTCTGGACATAATGTAAAAGACAATTTTAAAGTTCTTGTGCCTTTTCACAAAAAAACCCCAATATTTCCATGGCTTGTCTTACTCTTATGAAAATATTTGATCAAAGACCATATTCAGAGCTTCAGATGTGCTCTTCATGTGCATGGAAACAACTGTAATTATCATTCACTCTGAGTCAAAGACTTTTGAAAACTATATTATCTATTTAAAGACTTTTGAAAACTTAGCACAAACCGTCCACAGACCTTTGAGAATTTTACGGGCAGAGGGTGAGGAAGAAGATGTGATTGAAGATCTCCAGCGCATCACATTCCAATAACTCCTTGCACACTGCAGCCCTGATAGCATTTTGAAAATTGCTGAGCATGCTGAACGTAGAGGCTGTAGCTGAGCAATTAGCATCTAGCCTAAATCAGCCCCTCCACCTGAACTGGCACTCTCGTCAGACAGAGAGCGATTAGCCAGGGCAAAGCCACAGGGATTTCTCCATCCTCTGAGACATTTCTTTAAATACAGTCCTGGGAGTCAACAAAACCTCAGGCTTCCAGAGTAATCACATTTCTCTGACAGAGAGACAATACCCTTTTTATCAGAAGGGTATTGCTCTGCATTTGTACAAAATCAATATAAGAGATCATTTCAAACAAATACTACAATTTGCTTACATTTTTTGTTACAAAAGCATGTCAATGTAAGAAGGAAGGAATGTTGTCTAAATAAATGACAGCACTTGTTTTTTGCAGAGGGACATATGACCTCATGGTGACACATATTTACCTTATCATTTTTAGTGTAGGGTATAAATGAATATGCTGATTTATCATTTAACACTTTGTATGCCAGATCCTTATCTGCAGTAAATTAAAGTAGCTGGTGAGGACATGTGACCAATCTATGTCAATTCATTTGTGTTACACAATATGGAGTCGAGTGTTTTGAAACTTGAGACAAAAATATACTAATGGCCTTGTTTTGTGGTCAGTGTAGAAGACAGTAATGATAAGGTCCTACAAAATATGCAAACCTACTGAATATCTAACCCGGCTTTTTTTTTTACTCACCTTTGTTAGAGGCTTATGGTTCAGTCTTGCCCTATTGTGTATTATTCCCTTGAAACTGAAAAGAGACTAGCATGCAGGGAACAACTATTTTGCTCAGCAGTAGCTGTTTGCAGGACTGTGCTCCTGCTCATTATGTGATAATAGCCTATGGATATTGAACCCCACGGACTGACTTTCTGTACAGCAGGGGGAAATACACATCCACACATATACACACAGGCACAGTTTGTAAGGAAACTCACCACTGCTAGAAGCATCGTTGAGATTTAGCAGCCCACCTCCGAGCCCTCTGTAACTATGGTAACTGTAGGTCCCATTGCCGTTGATGTACAACACCTCCTGCGTGCTGGAAACAGCTGATGTTGAGTAAGTGACCTGGGCTGGCTCCTGTTTGCACTGCTTGTCAGCTGGAGCAGCCTCATCCTGCACAAAAACAAGAAAGGGTTTGGAATTATGGTTACATTTCACCTTGCATGTGAAAGTCTTTTCCATCATTAAGATTCTACATCTATTGCTTTCACAAAAGAGAAATACATGTTAAACAAGCACAGATAAGTTTCTGATTGACCAAATATTAGCACAAAAGAAACAATGGAAATAAGCAAGAATACAGGTTTCCTAAAAATCTGATAATATTCATTTATTTGTGCCACACAAACCAACCAACCACAAACAACTGTTTCTCAAAGGAGAACATATACTCTCTCACCCTGAAGAGCTCATAGACCTCTTCAAAACCCAACTCTGTCCAGAAATAGTGGGAAGGGTCAGGAAATAACCATTTCCTGAGTACCAGAGTGACTCTTACAAGTCAGACAATCATATATTTCTTGATAAAATAAGCCAATACAGAATGCACCATCTACTTATTTTGATGTATCAGTCTCAGAAATGACAGAAGGAATAGAGGAATGGAATAAAACTGCATTCCTATGTTTGGAGAAGTCTGAGTGTCTTTCCACATAAAGGCCATAAAGTAGGGATGCCTCCACAAAAGGGACTTGAATACTGTTGTTATCTGCGTAAGAGCAGTGCCTGTTTGTACACCATGAGTTTTCCTCAAAGCTTCCTGTTTGCCTCTTTGATGATTGTATAATATTCAACAGAATTTAGCACAACAGCCCTTCAATTTTCCCTGAAAGGAGATGTTTCAGGTGAAAGTGTATTTTTCCTCATCTGTACTTAATCTACTGCTTAGAGTACCTCACCTCCATTCATGATCACAGAATGCCACAGCAGCAACTTTATTAATGACACAGGTGAAATAATAAAAAGCATTAAGAGAAGATTTAATGCATTTTAGTAGTTGCAAACAAGGAAAACTATCAGTGTGTGACTGCTCATCTTGCCACAGAGACCTCAGTGACACAAAATCTGATTTAGTCTGTATGTATTTGACCATTTTCTTTGTTTCTTGACTTTTTAATGGGTTTGATTTTACACTCTCATCTGATGAAAACATGTATCAGTGTTTTCACATAAAATGGATCTATGGAAGTTTTGTTTTTAAAGAACTTTTTCAGAGTAGTTAACTAAAAAAGGATCTGCTACAATTACATCCCCTCTGTGTAAGATTTTTGTCTATTTTATGCATCTCTCATCTGCACAACCCTTTTATGGTTCAGAATATATCAAACTTACTAAGAATTCTATAAAATATCTGAAACCTTTCTTACAGTTTTTACCTAGAGAGATCAAACAGTTCAAGCAGTGTCCAGTCTCTGTGTTGAAGTAAAAAGGGTTGTGAATCCTGTATGCATTAGGAGCAGTCGTTGGTTCCAGTTCTCAAAAAGACACTATCAACTTTTCTTAGATGAAGACATCCCTGTCTTGCAGGTATTTATTGGTGAAAGAGACTTTCACCTGAAGCACAACTGAGATAACTCAGGAGAAGGGATATATACTATTAACAGAAGTTTTAATATTTAATAGCGAACACTGAACCATCAGACAATTAATTCCATAAACAATAAGAATGAGACCTCTTGGGCAGTAATACGAGCTAAGGCAAAACTTTACATTTTTAAGAGAGTTGGCCAAAGTCGTCTCCTAAGCATTTTCTTAAGTAATAATAATCTTAAACAAACCAGAATTGCAATGTATTTTTGCCAGGAATTCAACTTTAATATAATTTACCTTTTATCTCCAAAAATCATTGATGTCTCTCATGAGAGAAAATATATTATTTTCTCAGAGAATATTCATAAGCTACACAGTAAAGTTCTATCTTGGCAACATAGCTTAACTCATCGTCCAAAATTTTAACACTCTCAAGACTCAGATGTTCAGCCTCCTTATGTCTAAAACTAAATGACACTTCCTGCCATAGACTCACTCAGAGCCACTTTTTTTTTTCACAGAGAAGAACTTCTGCAAAACTATCAAGGACTACACTGTCTTCAAGGGGCACAGTGCAAACAGAACTAACGCTAGAGCTGAGCAGAGTGTGTCGGGATTGGTCTCCTTGTCCTCGCTCTCTGGAAGCCACAGATTTGCCGTCCCTGGATTTACATGTCCTCCAGAGCCCCTCTAGTCAGAGCACTGAAGCCTCGACTGGAAGCCTCTTGCACAGCAGATGCACTGAGCTCCTGGCAAAGCCCAGAATGCAGAGCCTGGCTGGAGGATCCAGCAGGGGTGCTTGGTGCACCTTGGTGCACACCAGCCCACGTGTTCCGGAGCGCACGGCCAAGAAGTGGGAGACCAGAGTTCTGTCTACTTGTCACAGTACATGGTGAAGAGGCGGAAAAATTGGGATGCAGGGTCTCTGCTGGCTGTGGTGAGGAGGGGACCTGAACTCAGAGCTGCCATCTCCTAGCAACCAGGCTCCAAGCAAAACTGTGGTGGGAGTCGCCTCTGAAGCTGTGCCACTGTGGGGAAGGAATGCACAATTCACAGGGCTACAGAGATAGCACACGAAAAGGGAGCATGACTCAGTTCCCTCTCAGAAGTGCTGCCCTGGGAGGCTCCCTTCCAGCTACTCCCTAATACAGGCAGCTTTGAGGTCAGAAATCCAAGTTTGGAGCTGTGCTACTGAAGGGGGATCTTTGTACAGAACTAATCATAGCCCTACAAAACATTGTGACATGCCATGGGATGGGGCTTGAGGTGGAGTCTGGGTACTCCAGTGGGGAAGGGATTCTCAGGGAGGCTACAGAAGTTGATGATGATGCTGAGACCAAGACTCATGGTTCTGCATATGAACTCTCTTAGCCACTATACAAAAGGAGACTTCCTCTCAATATTACACATCTCTTTAAAGAGCACACTGATCACCTGTCCCTAAATGATGAATAAGTTGCCATATATTTCATATATTAAATCTGATCCTTAATTAATTGTTTACCTCAGTGTTCATGATAACTACACACAGAAATAGGGCAGGACTTTTGTCAAGCTTTTTCTGAGCAGGCTCAGGCATCAGCCCTACTGGTAGGATTGTGAACCACTAGCCTGGTCCCAGGGGGTTAGGTATCGCCGTTCATACATTCCCCTGGGATTTAAGCATTTTTTTGGAAATGTTTTGTACTTCAAAAGGCAAAGTTGTGCCAGTTTTCCTTGCAGCCATACCAAGGATAAAGAAGCCAGTCTCTTTTTTCTTGGGAACAGAGAATATGAATATTGTATTTACTTTTGTATACCTGAGATTTATTCTTCATAGATTCATTCTCTTTATTTTTTCACCTGAAATACCTTTGATTTTAAAGTAATGTAGAAATTAAATGTACTGTTGTTCCACTGAGAACTGAGGTCTTTGAAATATTCTGTGTTATTCAGCACCTCCTGTTTCTCCCTATATAATGTTTACACTGAAAAGGCTTATTTATTTAAACTTCTGTTTTAAAAAATATTTTAATTTCAAGACAATCATTAGCAATTAACTAACTATTTAGTGACATGTTTGACCCAACTACCTGGAACATACACTGTTGTCATCATAATAATATACTAAGCTTCTGAAGTATTAACTAACCATTTTTAAACGATTTATAATTTACCTTTAATAAGAAGTATGACCAAGATCAGATAAAACATTTGTTCACCTAGAATTTGACTCATACTATCTTAATTTAGTATATGGCAAAAGAAATAAATCATCCCTCTAATAATATTTCTCTTCTGAATTTATTTTGGAGGAGAAGCCATTTAAGTCTTGAGCACATTATCTGCAAAATGATTGAAGTCAGAATACGAAAAATACTTCTTAGGTACAAAAGCACGCTAAAATAAGAACTTATCTGTTGGCTTGAAAAGAGGGAGTATGAAGTCTCCTTACTGTGATCCTCAACTTGATATATACCAGAGATATTTATGTCTCAGTTTTATGTCAAGCCAGGTCTGTACTGAGAGAACACATTTTTTTCCACAAAAGAGCAGATAAAAAAAATTATTTGATTTTATTTTTAATCAGGGAAGCAATTTACTAACCCTCTAAGGACAGTACATCCTAAGAAAATTTTCCATGAGCTGTTGCATAACCTGTATATTGAAGAAACCCTTCTCTGCTCTGACTGATGCTCTGAGCAGCAAATGAATGGTTTACAGAGGAATCACCATCCACAGCAACATGATGTTGGTGCAGATTTTCAGGACTGTGGTACAAAGAGTAAGGCTCACTGGCAGTTCCCAGCCTCGTGCTCCCCTGCCAGCAGAGGCACAGCACATACAACTCTTTTCAAACAGTCTTCATGGAAGCATCTTTAGCAGCATCACTGATTCCTTCTGTTCCCAATCTCCTTTACCACCTCCAAAATAACACAAAAAAGCAATAGTTTGTTGAAATAGAAATCCCTGGGAAATCTGTGCTACACTGAGTTTTGATCCCTTATACACACAGTGTCAGAAATTCAGCGTACTCCAATTAAGAGAGAGCAGTACTATTGCCTTGGCTTCTCTATTAGCAACAGGCATTGCTAACATGCAAATGTAAATCCCGACAGATTGTGTGCAGATCAACTCACATGGCCAGTGCTAGCTCACCACAGAGCTAACAAAACTCCTGCAAAAAGAGTAGAAATGATGATGTTCCAAAAGCACAAAGATGGTGACACACATAGAGCTCCTGCTTTCAATAATGCAGTGCTTCCAAGACTGACAAATCAATGACTCTGAGAATAACAGCTTTTAACTGCCCCTATGTCAGCGTGATTTTTGACCCATGAATTAGAAGAGACAGAAAGGCAAACACATTTTTGCCTCATATTTCTTGATATTGCCTTTTTTAATAAGCTAAACTAAAAAATGTGGATTGATTGTTGTTCTTGTCAATAAACATTTTTAGAATACCACTTTGAGGATAGGAAAACTCAAATGCAGATAAGTCTTCAAACAAATAGGCAAGCCTATTTGCATAGGGTCTTCCACTTTTTCAGCATAGGAAAAAAAATTCATTCCCTTGAAAAAACAAAGCAGGCTTTCAATTTGTTTTTTAGGTCTCAGTAGCTGGTAATATGGCTTTAGAAGAAGGGAGATAATGTTTCATATCTTTTTTCATTTGAATCCCACTAATTTAATTCTACAATTTTTGAATCAAAAGTAAAATAAATAGAAACATATGATAAAACCACATAACACTTTTCAAAGCATACCCAATTAATCCTTACAATACTCCTGATAGATAGGACTTCTATCAGTGCTTTTCAGATGGTGAGATTCTGGCAACAAAGGCAACCTTAAACTAGTTACCTAATATGCAAAGTACTTGAGTTCTGCAGCCATAACAACATAATGAGTTTCTCTTTGTGTAAATTAATTTTTAAAAACTCTGAAGTTTTTAGCTGGGAACAAACTCAGAAGTTATGCCACGAGACTCCCTGCTATATCCACAGAGGATTGTGGGGCTGGGAGTTCTCTGTCCATCCCAGCTTTTGCACAGAGAAGTGGCTCCCAGGGTAAGCAGCCATCATCATCTGAATGGAGCAAGGTATTTAAAGGAGGATAAGACACATGAAACCTGGCTACCACTGAAGGGCCCAGAATCTGGCCCCTTCTTAGACACCCATCTGCTGTTGCCAGGACCAAATTGTGTACACCTTGTGCTCTGTCTTTGCAAAATCCCTAAGACTTCACCTCATCCTCTTTGCTTCTCCAGTCTCATCTTCTAGCCTTCATCTCAGTTTCAATCTTCTTGCCTAGCAAATCCTAATCTCTCCTTTCCAAACAAGTCTCTCGATGCCAGATACCTGAGCAGCTTCAACAACTCAAGACCTTTTGTTTCCTTGTTTGTATTCAACCAGTGTTACACTCAGTGATGGCTCTATTTGAGATTTTTCTCTCTATGCTCAGATGCCTATCAGTGTCCAAATCCTAAAAATCTTGTCCCATAGGGAGCAAAGCCAGGTTCCATAATTAGCCAGAGCAGCTTCTGGTTTCAACTCACATTATTTCTCATTAGTGGTATCTGATCCTCTTTCACCACTAGTTCTTTAATCCACCTGGCCAGTTTCCATCACATTGCCAGCCTCAGCTCACTCAATTTCCTCATCCAACCCCATCTCATAATGCCACTTTCCCTTTTTCCCTTGTTTTCACTGCTCCTGTCAACCCTCACCAGGCTCCAGCCCCAACACTTTTCCCCTCCTTTCTGCACTGAGATCAGAATTTAGCAACTAAAATACTTTGATTGCATAAGCATGTGCATCCAGTGTCACATCCTTGGTATAAATGACATCACTATATTGCCAAGAGCAAACAGAGAGCCTTTTTTTTTTCTCTAAGGAACAGTAAATATACTTAAGGATCAAACTACCCTTACAGGGTAAATTTTTCCTCTTTCTTGAAAATGACTGTAATTATCTCTGAAAGAGTTCAACAGATGGAAGACATAGAGAACAGTAAATGCAATCCCTGTAGGCTGAAGGTCATGAAGTTATCATTGAACTGCACACCTAGTATTGTAATGGGAAATGCCAAGTAATCTTAATAAGTGATGATTCTACCCACTGCTTGGATGATATACATGTTCTGACAGAACACTGGATCTTTTATTAGCTTTAATTACATTAAAGTAATTCTCTAGTGTTTAACCCAGATTTTAATTTTATGACCAATATCCTGGAAGCATGGACAGCTAAACATTACTTTGGCATGTCACAGTAGGCTAAATTTTCCCTTAATTCTGCAGTAAGGCTGTTGACTCAGTGTGCTTAGCAATAGTGGAAATGGTATTTTTGCAAATGATGGCTGTGAGTTTTCACTTCAGTTTTGGTTTCCATTGCACATTCTTTCTCCCCTCTCCAGTTGCTAAGGTTTGTGTTTGGATTACTACTAAATAAACTACACTAAATAAAGCCTGTTCCAGACTAGTGAAGCTTGAACAAAAAGAAAATATACTTACATAATTCATAGTTTCATAGACCTACATAATTTCCTAAGTTTGAAATCCAAATGAAGGTACACAGTAGTCCTTTGCATTAACTGACCTTCATATCTAAAGTACTGAGTATTTATAGTCCTGTAAAAGGACTCCTTTTAATATTGTAGGATGTGCTCTTACAGCTGTAAGCTCAGCAAGGAAGCAATGTGAGGCAAAACCAGGAGAACTTGTCTGCCCAAAAGCTGATCTAAGAAAAGATACTATCTTCTCCAAAAAGCCTTATTTCTCTTACAATGGAATGTACAAAAGCCAAATTTTCAGGTAAGTCAGCAGAGTTTCAGTATTCACAATAAGAAAAGCAAAGCATTTGCTAAAGCCTCTGGATATGCACATAGAAATGTTGACTCATGTGACCTATTTGCCATGTAGCATCGACCTCAAAACTATTTTGAATAAAGTTCTACAAAATTTCCAGTCCTTATGTTGAGGGATTATTAATAAAAAAATAACATCTACTTGAAATTTCAACTTGCTGTACCAGACTCATAGCTGAAACCTGAAAAATGAGTGCTAGAATCTTATAGTCTCTTTAGGAAAATACTTGAAATATAACACAGCAATATTTTATTTAAGGGGAAGAGTTCTTCTCTGATAACCTTTCAGGACTTGTACATGTATTTATATTTATCATATAATATCTCTCCATGGGTATTTCTCCACCTCTCAGGCTATTCACAGTATTCCTTAAAATGATGCATCTATTGACAGTCCCATAACCTGGTGTCCAAAACCATCAGTACAGATAGACATAAAAAAATAATTGTACCTTTAGACAAATTCCTTCCCCTTTAAGTTTAGTTGTCCTCCAAAGCAGCATTGCAGGAAAAGGCACTAGATTTATGGATGAGGTCTACTTACAGCCAGCAGAAAGTCCCCTGAGATTTTATCTAGAAGTACTTAGTGCAAATTTGAGCAAGCTGGCTAAAATAAAACATGAAGTAAAGTTTAAATAATATCGCAGAACTCATGCCAGATATTCCTTAGACTGGAAATGTTTTGACAATTTAGCAGTGGACTTAGCAGTGAAATCAAGAGGGACATAATTGCTGTTCTTGGGTTTGCACACTATTTCTCCTCTTGTAAGGAGCAGCTGAGGGATTGTGAAGTTGTTTTCCACTCTCTTTTATCAAATCCAGACTGTTTTTCTCTGCCACTCTGCATTATTTTCTTCACTTTTACTTACTTAAATCAAGTGTGTATAAAAAATGAGAAAGCCCATTCTTGTGTGACACACTACTCAATTTGTAGCTCAGTTGGAGCTGGGTATTCCAGCCAAGCTGAACGCTCATGCTTTAGCTGTGAGTCTATCATGTAATCATTACATGGAGAGCACATCAGTATCAGAGTAGAATTTTCTGGCCTGAAAACCTGAGATTACATGAAAAAGTGCTCCTAGCCTGCAGAGGCAACTGTAATGAACATGTCACTGCCAGAAGTCTAGGTATTAATGATGATTTTGCTTTGAAGTCCAGTACAAATTTTTTTTCATACTTCTGATAAAAAACTATAAATAGAATTTTTTAGATGGTGGTGAAATATTGATAGAGTCTAATTGAGTTAAATTGAGTGCAATATGCAGTCCAGTTAGGCATCTAAACTGCCTGGAATGCCAATAGTGTTGCAGAAAGTTGAAGAGTGCCTATCAAAATATTAAGTTATCTGCCAGCACTTCAAGGATCTCCAAACTGTCCTCCTCACACAGGGTATAGAGTCAAGAAAAGAAAGCCATGCTTCAGTTTCATATTAGAATGGCAGTAGGTTTGTTTTGCTTTCAGATTATTAACACTGAAACGAACTGTCACCATAAGCGTTGTCATCAGGCATCAAAAATGACATCAGCCAGTGTTCAACAAGAAATGAAAGCCTGAGACTGACATGGAAAAAGAAGATCAAAATAGAAAGGTGTTATTGTGTAGAAGAGAGATAAATGAACCCCAGACTTCTGCATTGCTGATAGAATGACACATGATCTATAAACTGGAATGGGTATGTTAGCCTTAAATAAAAGGTTGGTGTTTTCACATTGCAGCATTTGAGTCTTTTTTTTTCACCACTGCCACATCACCTGCAGCACAGAAAACATTTTTTGGGAAGAGGTATTGTATGGCTGTTGCAAGGAGCTGTTGGAGAACCAATTTTGTTGGAGCACTACCTAAGCAGAAGGCTCACTGTTCATAGTCTGTCAGCTTTCCAGTTCATTATCCACTGTGGTAGCAAAAGTGCAACGTGAGCTTTCAGAGGCCACCAGTGCTGCTGGCTGAGCACGGACACATGGATGAGCTACTCCTAAAGTTTAGTTAACTGTGATGCAGAGTCCATGGGAAAGAGAAACTGTGTTCTACTAAGGGACTGTGTTTCTCTGCCCAAATGGAAAGAGATAGCCTTTATCTTTTCCTGTGGCCCTTAAGATAAACTTACTGCTCTTTAGTGAGGTTCTAGTTGATTTTCGAATGTGCTCTCCTTGGTGTGTTTTTTTGTCCTATCAGGAATCCCATTTTATGTGGACTAATGGTAGAAAGTGTCCTTGCAAGTTAATTTTCTCTATAGCTCCTGCTGTTCTTGTCTTAGGTTGCGCCACCATAACTTGCATATCACCATTCACAAACTATTTCATAAGTTGTACTGGTCATGCTATTTATTTTTCTAGAGACTCTTAATACATGAAATAATTTAGTTAGTTAGGTATTCCACCACTACTAATTGAAAGTTGTCTCAATATACAAAACAGATGCACAGTGCAAGACTGCACAGTGCACCACAGTATGTGCACAGCAGTGACTTCCTCAGTGCAAATTTAAATCACATGTCCAACAATGGCTGGCACCAGGTTACAAGCAGCTTCAGACATGTAAGAGGCAGGATTGGGCCTGGTTGAATATGGGAATTGTGCCAATGCCTTTGAGTTTTGGCAAAACTCCTATGGGTGGTAGTGTATTTCACAAAATACACATGACATTTCCTATGGAGAAAGCAGCACAAATTCAGACAAAGGTGTCGTGAAAAACGAAAAAGTCTTCAGCAACAATTTTCTGTCTTGCAGAGGAAGGAAGACACGGGGAGAGAAGGTAGGTGGAACTTTTTTCCTCCCTGTTGTACCAGCAGAGGGAAGAGATTTATTAGGGCCCAGGCCTCATACAGAATTTCTTCCTCTCAGGATAGTCAGAACAATAAAGACAGACTTTTACTCTGACCTAAAGAACAGCACAGCATAACCCTTGCCTTGGGCCTTATGACAAATTATTAATTGAGGCTTTGGTTTTCAGCAGTCAGTCTTGAGAATCCCCACCTCCTCTATTTACACGTCCCCACCCACTGCCAGCTCCCATTTTCCTTTAAAGGAAAGGAAGTTTCCTTCAGCCTCTGGCGCAGAGGAAGGGACAGAGAATATGGAAGGATCCTTTCCTTCCCTCTGTCACCTCCACAGAGCTCTCAGCCTAGGATCACTCAGGACACAGGAGCATGGGCACAGGTTTGCTAAACCTGCTCTTTCCTAAGAGACTTCATTTGCTACCTGCCTGATCCCAAAAGTGAAGCACTGCATAAAGAACTGCAGGGCCTAGGATGCCCCTGCCAGAATCAGAGCAACTAAAAATCTAAAGGAAATAAAGATAAAACTTAGGGGGAAATGAAGTAGAGGTTATGTCATGTTTATTCTTATCTTGCTACATAAACCCTCTCAAAGCCAAATTTTTTGCAGAAGCCAGCAGCTTGCAGAAGATGATAGCTACTGATCATTTTTGCTTCTTCTTTATTGACAAGCAGTACTATGGAGGAGTCTGAATATCTGACTTTTCTTCCAAAAAGAAACAACATAAACTGCGAGAAAACAATGTCCTCTTTTGCCATCCCAAGAGTGGTTTTGCCTGCAGGTAATGGTGCTGAATGAATCAATGTATTACTGAAACTGATGCATAATGACAAAGGCATAGCAGTACTTAGTGCTGAACCAGAAATATGCAAAACAAGAGAAATTCCTCCTTTGCAGTGTACTCCTCTCATTTAGAACAAGCCATGTTATGCCTCAGGCAGCTCTGCTTTTATGATCACAATCAAGCATTTTCTCAGTACTTTTCATGCCTATGTGTACTGTCCTAAAGAAATTATCTTGGTAAGGAACTCGTGCAGGAGTTTCTTTCCCCTCTTGCCAAAATGCCATTTTCCAATGACTGTGATGGGCAACATTTTCACCTGGGATAGATCAGCATAACTCCATTCAGTGCAGAAGGACTGTAGCACCAGAGCACCAACAGAAAAAAATCTTTAAACATATGAATCAAATGTTTAGGAAGTGCACAAGGAAGAGTGTGTGGGAGTACTGGAGCAATGCTTGTGCCAGCTTTGCAGATTTATTACTACAATGTCATCATGGTCAACATAATTAAACCTCCCACTATAGGTCTCTTCGTCGACTGCACAAGTGGTATCACTCCCACCACTGCCAGCCTATTTTGTTGACACAAAACAGTTTTCCATACTCCTGGAAGATCTGGGATATTGAGATGCAACCACTGAGAAAGTCTTTCTGGAAAATTATGGGGTACATTTTGGATTTTGAGTGATTCTTCCTATTTCTCTGCTGCTCCAGACTTTCTTTTAATATTACACATATTGGAGTGTGTGGCAGGGAGAATGGACCAAAGCACTTTATGTTAGATTCCAAATTAAATTCTTCTTCATTTAGAAACAGATGACAGCCTAGACATGAAGCATTTGAGGTCAATGCTGAATTAGCTTCCTCAGTTTCAACTAATTAAAAATGTCTGTGTGTTCCACTTTGAAAAGGAAAACAAGTAAGCCTGCTGTAGATTCCATCCTTTTGCTTCCACAGGTAAATTATAGTGGAAGTTATAGATCTTCTAAAAAAAACTCAAACAACAAGCCCCACTTTGCTTGTCTGTTAGAGAGTGAGCAATTACTTTTTTGCATTCACTTAATGATTGGCTCTTCTTTTTGAAGGTAGCTTCAGATATTTTACTGTGTTTGAAACATTTTAATGCTAACTGTTTTATTTCAAATATGCATTAAAACTTGAACAGCATGTTTGTGGAAAACAAAATTCTTTCTGTGAATTCAATGCAGGGTGTCTGTTTATGAACACTGTCTCAGGTAAAACTTAACTTCTAGAGTTTAAAAAAAAATCTTTAAAAAATAACTGGTATTTTAAAAACCCAAACAAACCTGACCTCCACACACTGTCTCAAACTATTCAGTAGAAAGAGAATATTTTGCTACTGAAGAAGACTTGCTCTAATTTTGTTATAGAACTTGGCACTTATCCTTTAACTTTAGTACTGTAAGGGTTCTGTATTTTAAAAGATTAAGTAAATAAGAAGTGATGTTTGGGGCATGGCCTTTTGACTCCATAATCATCAAACCAAAGTAGCATATGCCATTGGTGGAAACAAAGAAATGAACTTTGACTGGCCTTTGGAGGATGCACTTACTGATTTGCTTTATTAATGGAGACAGTAAATCTGAAGCTTAATATGAAATACCATGCGTAATAAGCATGAAATATGTGTACTGCAGTGCAAATCTGTTCCCCAAATATTCTCATTTCAGGGGAGAATTATTTTGGCACAATGCCTGGGCTGCTGGCCACAGCCCGCTTGGCTGCCTTGTCCTGTGCCTAGCCTCTTCAGCAGCTGGTGCTGCTCTCAGGCACTGCATTCAGCTCCTGCTCCCACAGCTTATTATAGATTTAATTTTTTTCTTAGAAAAATATGTTTCTAAATTTAGTTTAGGACATCAAGCCAGTTGTTGAATCACAAACATGTTCCTGCTACCAAACATAAGCAGTCTGTGCATCCACTTGTACATGTATTTTCTGTGGGCAGAACTGCATTTTCTAATTGAGGAATATTCCTGAATCCATTGTGCAACTGATGTTTGGGATTTAGGAGTAATTTATGTCTCTCCAAAATCTTCTAAATCTTACTAATTCAATAACCAAAACCAGAATTTGCCTCTCTTGTAAAATAAGGTTTTGCCCATGCACACTGGCTTTGCATTGATTTCATTAAACTGGCCCAAACTCTGCATGATAATAGGGATTTACTCACCAGGAACATTATTCTCTGCCTGTGCTGTGGGCAGGAGGGTGTATGCAATGAAGTCATTAGCTAAGCACAGAAGAAGAAAAACATACTTGTGTCTATGATAGCAACATCTGACAGGTAAGAAAATGCTTCACATTTAATATCTTCTTGCCATGTGAAAGGAAGGGATAAGTAAAAAGGTCTCTGTTCTTGGCTTTTAAGGCTGGAGCAGGAAGAACAAAAGTCCTGACTCTAAAACCTCCATCTTCAGACCTGAATACAGAACTCTTATATCTACATTTCCTCTGGCCTTTCCTTTTCTGCCTCCTTGACATAAAATGGATGTTAAAGACACCTGAAAGAAAGAGCCTGTTCCCAACCCTGTTCATTTTCATTCCACTTATGGTAGGAAGCGGGGTAAGGTTGCTCAAAAGTTCCTATCCAAGAAACAACACAATATTCTGGTTTTAAGCCTTCAGCTTTATCAACCACCAGGACAGAAAACTTAGATTGACATCAATTTTACTTCACATTCAAGATCTTATTGCAGCTCAGGGTGCCTTAAAGTATATTTTGAAACCAGCAGCTTGAAATTCAACTACACATTCTCAGCACAAAGAGCCTGGAAAAATACAGCATTTTCTAATTTAATGATCTCTGTGTTGAGGTGAAAAATTAGCTGTTCACCTTGGGGCCTCACTGAAAATCCAAGGCATGAAATTATTTGCAATTGTGTGCCTTGCACATTATTCCTTTCCATTGCATGTAGCAAATATAATGTAGGTTGGTCTGGAGTGTGGAGGGAGGGGGGCTGCCCTGTGATACTCAGCATCCTCTCCAGCTGCATCTGCTAATGACAGAGCCCTATCCAGCACTGCTGAAACCAGGAATTTTGCCACTGACTTGAAAGGCAGCGGGATTTAAAATTACAATGCATACCACTTATTTTCTTCCCCTTGACAATATGGCCCATGCATTCTGGGTAGGAAGCTAAGCTTCCACATACTTGTACATAATTTGATCTCCTGACAATAATCCACATGCAGTTGAATGGTGCCCACATAATATTTTTTGCCTCAGTGGTTAAAGCATATCATTTGGAACTACAGAAACAAACCAAAGACCAACCTAGAAGTAAACTAATCACTAGGTGGGGAAATGATGGAAGTGAACAAGGCCTGAAATACAAACTGGAGTGTGGGTATCCAAGGACACTACAGTCATCTTAGTGATCATTTTGAACGCAGATAAAAAAGGATAAAGTACTGAAGTACGGAAGTCATTCTCATCCCTATTAAATACCAAATCACAAAGAGATGTCTGAACACAAAAAGCTATTATTGATAAAGCTTCTGTAGTGTGAGAGGCATTGAGATCTTTACAAGTTAAGTGACATTTGCCTCTTGTGGATTTTGGGATTCCAATTTCTATTTGCTTGATTTATGTTAAGTGAACCATCTGCTTCCTTTTGCTCTTTTCTAAGACCCCCACAAGCCTCCCATTCTGAAGCAAAAATCACTTTGAGCCGGTATTTTTCAGGTCTTTCGTAAATATACAGCAGAGGTAGGACATGGCCCTATCCCTCTGCACAGCTGCCACTTGGATGAAGTGCCTTTTTTCTTCCATCCTCTAGACCAAATTAGGCTCTGTGAAACCCAAAAGGAAGGGAACTCCTGATGCTTTCTCCTCCACCTCTTACAAGGGCAGTGGATGTACAGTGGATGTGCTCTTCCTGCATACTGAATAGCTGTGACAAGGACTCCATCACCCTGACACAAAACCACTTCTTTGTGCTCCCTCTGCATTTGCAGCTCTCTGCCACAGCAGCACTGCCTCAGCAGGGCATCCTCCAGCATCAGCTGGGAGACATTTTTGCATAACTCCCTTTTCTGCAACCAGTGTTGTCCAAATCTGTCCTATACAATATATTGTCCTATATTGCCGCTATACAATATAAATAACAGAATATAGAGAATATTTTAAAACTGTACAATTTTTTCCTTCCTGCTGGGAGCTGTATTGATCACAAAAGAGAACAACATACAATCAAGGACATAAATGTATGTCTTTCTTCTTTCTTCTTTCTTTCCTGCTCTCTAAAGGGTAATACGTGAAAAAACTCCTCAATGTCAAGATTTAGAAGCTGGGCATTAATTGCAAAATTCTCTCTGTCCTCCAAATACGAAGGTTTAAGTCTCTTACCCGTCACTGCTGAAAGCCAGATACAGTGATCTTGCAATAAAGGTCCATGCCCTCACTGCAATTTAGATTTTTAATTCATTTCTCCCAAAGCAGTTTCACAATTACCTGTAATTTGTCCACCAGTAATTTCCTTCCGTCTTAATCAAAACACAAACTGCTCCTGGTCTGCAACAGCCAGATATTATTTTTGTTGATAAAGTGGTGCTTGAAGAGTCTTTTTTTCTGTAAACCTCCCTATTACATGCAGCAAAACAGCACCAGAAATTGTATGGAGGAAGGTTAGTGACATCTCCTCACAAACCTCAATTTCTTAAAAAATTTAGGAATTGGATATAAATAGAAAGAAATACCATAGCAGTGATTTCCTAGTGGCAGTACATGTTCACTTTTATTAACATTAAGATGTATTGCATTAGCACAGAACCTGTATCTAGTTCTGCAACTAGCATTTGTACCAATCTGCTCTATTCAGGTTGCTGCTATGACAACAATCCGGAGTCAAATGTTAGGTCAGCTCCCAGCATATGTGTCTAGGACATAATTAATTTGTCGGAAACCTAATAGCCACCTATTCCTACTCCTCTAACAGATAAAAGCAATATTGTTAAATTTACTAAATGTTACAGTATCCTTAACAGCCTGTTCACTGAAAACTTTAGATTTTCCTTGCTTTCATCCCCAAAACAAAAATGGTTGAGAAGGTTATGTTTAAAGTGCCTATTTGCAAACTTATCACAGAATCACAGAATAAGCTGAGTTGCAAAGGACCCATCAGGATCATTGAGTTCAACTCCTGGCCCTGCACAGTCTCTAAGGGTCCGAGAGTCTCACCACATTCCCAAGAGAATTGTCCAAACACATCTTTAACTCAAACAGGCTTGGTGCTGTAACTGCTTCCCTGGGGAGCCTGTTCCAATGCCCAACCACCCTCTGGGTGAAGAACCTTTTTTAATATCCAATCTAAACATCCACTGACAAAACTTCAGGCCATTCCTTTGGGTTCTGTACTGTCACCACAGAGAAGAAATCAGTGCCTGGCCCTCCTCTTGTTCCTGTAAGGAAGTTGTAACTGCATTGAGGTCTCTCCTCAGTCTCTTCTTTCAGGCTGAACAGACCTCAGCTGCTCCTCATCTAGTGTGGGATCATAATTTTTTTTCTTCCTTGGGAGTTAGTTGTTATCTCTTCCTCCACCACAATTATTATTGATATTTAATTTGGCTGGTTACAAGTCACAGCATAGAAAAAAAATTACAGCTGTCATCTTGATGAGAGATTTCCTTAAAAATGCATTTTGTTTATTGCAAAGAACTGCTTCATAGCATCACAGTGCATAATACTCTGTGAACATAGACTTGCCCTTGTCAACTTGAAAAGCTCAAATAAACAAAGATTTTTTTTTTTTAAACTGAAGTTAGCACGTCAAGTGAATTGTATTGTGAAGTCTATACAGTGAATGTATGAGGACAACACTACAAAGTTGTCTGATTACTGCTATTTTCATGTAATCTCTGGAATGAAAGGAAACTTTTAAACTCATATATTTTTAAAAATGAAATGCAGAATAACTTTTTCTTATTATGTATATTCTATAAAATACTGACAGACAAGCATTCTGCGAAGATAGTACTAATCTAAAAAAGCACCAGTTCTGACTAAGAAATGCCTTTGTTAGGATGGGAAATATGTAAGATAGCAGTAACTTTCATTTTCCTCTAAGCTTAAGTTTTTCTTGGGCTCAACTTGTCATTTGCTGTGTATCTATGATACACATTGAATGTCCAAATATTAGGGGCACAAGGATGAAAGAAGTGTATGTAGCTCCCTCCTTTGGCAGATCAAAAAATTGTGCAAGCTATTGCAGCCTTTCCATGACATTCGTCACTGAAGTGGAGTCAAATGGCTAAAATGACATGGATTGAATCCAGGATAGCATCCAGGCCACTGGCTTTGCAGTCTTATGTGACCACTATTCTCCTATCTACAAATACAACCATCTATTCTCAAAGGTCCAGATTCCTAGCTGGTACAAATCAACATGTTGTGAATGAAGCAACATCAATTTTCTAAATGATCTGGCTAACTATACATGACGCGTCCATAAAAAGGTTCATATACTTCTACAGTGATATTACTCTGTGATTCAGTTATTTTCCTGCTTTCCCATATTCATCCTCCCTCCTCATTCCCAAGTGCTAACATTTTGTCTTGATTTCCAAAAACTACTTATTTCAATTAGGGAAAATGCTCATTCATAAATTTTGCAACATGACAGCACACAAAAAGTATATATTCAAAACAAAAAGAAAAAATTAAACAAAATGCAGCTGTTACAAAAAACACTTGTGTCCAAACAAAGGAGAAGACATTTCTTCCTACTACCATTCTTGTGTGCTTTTCCACAGATAGATTCTACCAGTTCATCTTCTTTAGGGAAAATAAAGAGGCAGGTCCTCTCGCATACTGATGTATATAAATTACTATTTACCCTTACATCTTCCCTTGAAGAATTTTCATTGTTTTTTGTTTCTTTTTTATGTCAGAGCAGCAGCAGCACTAATCCTCCTCCACTTGCTACAGAGTCGCATTGCCCAGCTCTGCTCTACAGTTTAATGTTGAGCTTTTACAAAATCTACAGCACACACAGATCTGTTTGGAAGAAGCAGAGACTGACAATGGTTCAGCTCTTAGAACAAAACTTCTATTTCTGTGATCAACAACAAATTGAGCCACGTGACCAAGGTCTCTGGAGTGCATAAAGCAGGCATCCTGCCCATCTACTCACTGCCCAGGACATAATGACAGGATGACTTCTCCCAGATTTTTCTCCTTATTTAACTGTTCTTCTTTTGCCCAACCAAGACACAATTTGGTTTGTAAAGTGAAGAGCATGGCAAAAGAATGGTTCTATTGTTCACCATATGCAATGAATACAAGTGAACAGGGCTGTATTTTAGCTCTACTTATTTCATTTCATTTCATGACTCCATTGTAGTCCAGAACCTCCACTTAATGCAACCGCTTCATGCTAAATATTGCTAGGGATGTAATAAGGATCTTGAAGGATTATCCCAGGAGAATAACCAAAGCAGCACAGAAAATCTTAAGTATTCAGGTAACGTCTCTTCTATCTCTAACTGAAGCAAAATCATGTAAGGTTGATTCTGTTACTGTTTCTAAATTTTTCATCAACTGTGATCAAAAACGTCTTTAAAATTCAAAAGAGTTACTCTTTTTCAGTATTCAGACTCAACAGAGGTGATCTGAAGAGAGACACAAAATCTCTGGATTGCTTCTCTACCATCTTCCTGATCTTTACTGTGAAATAGCAACTAAATTTAGCCCAGTGTCACAAGCATTTCACTGTTCAGCAGTACTACCAGTAAACCTAGACAATTTCAACATATAAATCTATAAAAATTGTCCAACAGAATAAATTATTTTTGGTACCAGGCAGAATTTAAAAGTGGAAGTGACAGGATTCTTCAGTTGGGTAATAGGTATCAAATATGTAAGTTCTCAACACTAAAGCTTCTGGCCAACCAAACAGTGCTTGATCTCAAGATAATGAAAATGCACTGGAGCTTAAGAGAGCACTTGAGTAACATCTAACATGGTCAGACAGCCAAAGCATTACAGTCTGAGCTACCAAGCCCTAGTAAATACTTATTTTTTTTTTTTAAGAGAACTCTCACAAACTGACAATGCTTTTATTGTTGCAGTTCCCAACAACTATGGAAAATTACTAGTTTCCTGAAACACAAGAAAACATTCATTTTCCCATTAAGAAATAAATCCCCGGCATGAAAAAAACCAATACTGAAAATCAGCCAGTGTCACCAATGAGACCAGATTTCATTAACTCATTTTTTAAATTGGATTTTTGCTGGCAGAATTTTTCAGCTTAGGAAATACAAAGATCATATAGGTGGAATTTAAGACATAGGTTGAAGGATGGTTTCTTTGTTACTCTGACTTAACTTTAGTACACTTAACACTGTCCCCAGATCAGAGCTATATTAACCACTGCAGCTATCAGGAATATTTGTAGAAAGTAATCAATAAGATGAAGTATTTGTGTGTGCAGAGTCACATACACATAAGGAGAGGTTTCTTCCAAAGAGAAAAAAAATGGCCACAGGGGACTGTAGGTATATAAAGCCAATCCTTCACATTTAATACTTGTGAAAGAAACAGCAAATACTCATGAGTGTGGCCAACACTTAAAAAAAAATGAGGTGTTAAAAGCACCCCTAGTTTTGACTTTTAAGTTGCTTCTTTTTGCTGAGCAATAATTGAGATGGTTTTTCATCAAATCACTGATAAAATTAACACTGTAGGCAAAAAACCTATTTAATTTGGAAATTCATGTCATTTTAATAAACAGAGACTTCCATAAGGGACATACATGCAAGATACTCAGAACTTCCTGCTCAAGGCCTGTGTTGTGTCAGGGAGAGAAAGAAAACTGGAGAAGAAAAGGATAGAGCATAAACAAGACAAGAAAAGGAGTTCAGGAGGCTGCAAAGTTTTATCTTAGCTTCAGGACTGGGCATAACAGCCACTGTGTTCTTAATTCATTCATTGTTTATGGGTAATATTCTGAAAAAGGTGGGGGTGTTGATACAAATTACAGAATCACAGAACCACGGAATCAATTAGGTTGGAAGAGTCCTCTGATATCATCAAGTCCAACCTATCACAAGAACATCACCACATCAATTAGAGCATGGCACTAATGAGTGCCACATCTCACTTTGAGGCAGATCTCCTGTCTGGAACACAAAAGGCAGAACTTCACAGTACTGCATGCAAGAATAAAGCAGCCTTAATGCAATGCTTCAATTCAGCTCTGAGGGGAAGTGCTGAGTGAGTGCTCTTGCCAGATCCTCTTGACAATCTACTTTCCAGGACTGTCTAATGCTTGTCTTCAATTAAAAAATCTCTTTATATAATTTATGAAGTGGTAATTTTCATCATCAAAATCTTATTTATCTTATTTTCCCTTTCTCCTTCCCAAATTTTTACTGGCATCCTCAAAGTCTGAGTCTACCCAGTGGTACAACACCCACCTTTGGAAAACAAGGCGCTTTTTTTGGTTTTTGGTTTTTTGTTTGTTATTTTTTATTTTAGTTATGAACTGTGGAACGACAAAACAACATGATGAACTGAGATTTTCCAATCTTTCTCTGTTTAAGAAAAAAAATCTAATGAATATATAATATTTTAGATATATCTAAGAAAAGCAATGGAAATTTAATAGTAAGTTAAGAGGAAAGAATAGGAAGAGGAGCCTTTTACCTGTTAGAACCCTTTTACCTATTAGTCACACTCTCTGGATGTGAGGATACAGATCCAGTTCCCATGTTAGCATATGAACTGAGCACACTATTGTCCATTAAATACCACACTCAGAAATATTCCGGAATGCTGTGCTCTCAGTCTACCTTGTTAATTTCACATCCTCAGAATAAATAATTAAATTTCAATGGAACTGGGGCTAAACCCAAGGTTTTCTACTTCTCTAATGACTTATCTATTCCACCCTGAAGGGTAAATTTCTCACTAAATTTTATGAAGCTACCTAACACACACTGCCGTATTTTTTTTTTCCAGCATGTTCAGCATATCCATCAGCATATCTGTCCTGAATTCACAAGTAGATTTGCAAGTACCAAAGCTGCACCAGCTCAGCTAATTTACTGCTTGTTGAATCAAATGGCTGGTGCTATTTGCAACTCCAGTGTGTTCCCATAACTCACTGGCAAAAAGGGGGAAGAGCTGAAGGAAGCAGAACCCAATACCCATTGTTTATAGGCAGCTTTGCTACTTTAACATCACAGTTGCAATTAAGGTGCTCAGTGGGGAGATATTCTGACTACAGATTTTTAATTCTGTAATGAAAAGTAAAACATGCCTCTCCCCCAAAGATGCTATCAGATCCTTCTGTGGTAGTAATACTACAAACAAAGGGAAAAAAAAGAAAATGCTATTAATATGGTTTTTCGAGTTCTGACTAGAGTTTAAATATTCATTTTTGTTTCAACAGGTCTCTGGCTCCCTGAAGAGCATTATGGGATTCTCACTTAAATCACTTGAAAACTCTGCCTCATCCTGGCTGGACCAAGGAATTGAGCCATTAGTTGTGTGCAATGAAAGTAACTGATGTTTGTGCAAGTTATTTGTAGTTCCCCTTGGGCTAAGAGCCCATTGACTTTGTAGCTTTTCTTTTTATTATTACTGAAAAATCAGAGAGCAAATGAGAGAATATAAAACCTGCACAATCTGAATGAGCACTGCTTCTAAACTAAATTATATTTAATATTACTGTGCTTTGACATCCATGTGATTTGTAAATCTTAGGGCATATGTAGCACAATAATGAAAATACTAGCAAAAAATATCACCACATAAAGAAATAGCAACATACACTCTCAGATCCTAAAATATCAATTTTATAAGTATAGCAGTAGTAATCCTTTACACAGTTAGGGCATGACCTGAAAGAACTCGATGGACTATGCATAAAAGGAAAATGTTCTTTTAAAAAATGTTCCATTCCACAAAATAAAAGTTCATCTGCCATGACAGAAGGACATTTTGGAACACGTGAGATATCACTAAGATTTTTACTTTGTTACAATCATGAAGAGAAATAAAGCATAAAAGTCTTTGTAATAAGAATGTTAGGCATTCACTGTATCTGTGGAGTGAGTAAATAATCAAAACCTGGAATGAACTACCAGTTGGATTTTAAAAACCTAAAAGAAAACATGCAATTTCCAGAAAATTGAAGGTAATAAAATTGTAGCATGCACTACAAAAGGTAAATAATTACACAAGGGAAAAACGTATGAGCTTTAAAAACTCACTAGTAAGTTAATTGACAGCATTTTGTTATACAGCACAGTAACTTCTCTGTTTCAGGCAAATAGGTATTTCAGTCAGTAACACTATTTCACCATATATTTAAAATGCATACACTTTTTGAAAGAGAATATGTGCACAAATAAATACACTGATTCATGGACACATGCACCAGTTCTGTTATTTATGTACATTATATCCACTCTATGTTCTGTTCTTTTTTATTCCAGTATAGAGATTACACATTATGCTCTGAAAATCTACAGCCATCAAAAAGTAAATATATAGCTTTATCTAGCTGGACATTACAAATATACTAGACACCCTCACACAGCTTATGTAAATATAGACAAAGACATGCTTGTGTATTCATTAAAAAAACTACAGCTTTGATATTTTAATTAATCTTGCTAGCAAGAAGCATATAAGGCACTGCACCACCCTTCTGCATGGCATCCTATGTAAATGAGTCCAGTGCATTTATAAATATGGATGTGGTAGACCCCCAAACAACACAGTACCTGCTGTCTATCCAACCGCATCCTTTTTGCAGCATTTCTGCTTTCACTCTCACAGGCGGAAGCCAGGATACTCTCTGCAACTGCTGAAGTAAGGTGTGAGGGAATAGGTCGTGACTATGAAAGAGAAAAAGAAACACAGAAATTATTCCTAGCATAATCCACAACATCCTTTTTCAAAGCACACCATACCATCACCTAGGCAGGAAAGTCCGCTCATTGAAATGCAGTTTATACCAACAAAACAGGGAAATGGAACTTGCAAAGATGAAAAATGAAACTAGTTAGATGTTAAAGCTGCAGCTGATCCACAGATCCACGAGAAGCCCTTTCCCCCCACAGCTCTATTGTCCAGTGTGTTTAGTCTGGCTCATTAAGCTGTACTTTGAACAGACAGTGGCATATTCTCTGCGTTCCAGCAGCACCCTGGCCGTCTGATTCTTGTTAAGAAAACTGAAAGGCTTTTTATCCTGTGCAGCATGTGACAGAGATGAGTAGTGTTTTTTATAGTCATACAGAAAAAAAACAAAAAACAGAAAACCAAACCAAACAAAAAAACCCAAGTGATAGGGTTGAAACATCACTTAAAACCTAACAGATTGTCAGAACATTTCAGAGCAGCCTCAATCTGTAGTATATGAATATTTGCATTCCTTGCTGCAACATGACTGATGTGATTAAAACGACTTAAAAAAAAAAATCTGTTTTTCTTTCGATAATTCCAGCCTTCCGACACTCCAGATATTTTGTGGTCCAACTAAATATGGTTCATTTTTCCGATTCAAAACCTGTCATTACTAATTTCAGAGCATTTACACTTTTAAGGTTAAAGGTACAGTGAGTCCCCCCCCAGAAGGAATGATAGAATCTTTTTAGTGTCATTGTTGATTATGAACTCCAGTATGATCTTGCCTACCATTTCATTAGGAAGAATATTTACGCAGCTTTTTTTTTTCCTGATTACATACAAAATAATCTTCCTGAAAGATGAACCTCATAATAATCTTCTTCATTAATATACAAAGACATATCAGAACTACCAAGAAAATAAACAAAGTGGGGATAATAACAGAGATACTGATGTACATATAAGCCCATTACAGAAACTGCAATTTACTGAGCCCAGTTCTGAACTTCCACAGATTTTCAGAGCTTCATTTAATTCAAATTTACATTTACCACGTAAATTTTTACCTAGTGAGAATGTAGCCATGTGTGACGGGGTTTGGGTGTGGTTTTTTGCTTGTTGGGTGGGGTTTTTTTTGGTTGTTGCTGTTTTTTGGGTTTTGGGGGTTTTTTTTTGTTTGTTTGTTTGCTTGTTTGTTTGAAGAGTTTTACTTTCTTACTCCCAAAACCATGGATATGAACCTGCTATGAAATGTCAGTTAATTTTGGAAGAAAATTTTGAAGTTATTCCCATTCCGTTCCTAGACAACAACCTTAAAACAGATTAATTGTATAGGCTCAACTGATTTTATGGTTTTCACAACATTTCAGAAACTGAGGAGCCAGCCATTATCAGTATTAGACTTTTGCCTTTAAAAATTAAAGCCCATTTATTGACTTTGGATATCCTCTGCAGAATGCCAATTTTTAATCTGACATTCTACTTTCTCTAAAGCATGGGACCAGAAGATGAAGTAGCTTTGAGAAACAGACAGGAATTTATGGGTCTTCCTCACTAGTGCAATAGGCTTATTTCTCCCAACTTACATGAGAACAAGCTCTCTGGCATCAGCATAGCAGCAGTGCAAGAAAGGCAACCAGAGGCTGCAATACTGCAATAAATTATACTTGGATTGATTTGACAGAACAAACTATTGAACTTGTTTCCAGTTAAAAAAAAAAATCAGTCTAAGAGATGAGGGACACTGATGCAAACCCTGGTGTCAGGACAGAAGTTAACATTTCATGCAGTACAAGCAGATGCCCTACTCAGAGCTCCAGAGGATGAAGTAAATCTTTGCAGAAGGGTTTCACTGACAAAGCATTATATTTAATAAACTGCCTCCCTAGAATGGTGATTTTACTCTGAATTTGTTATGCATCCCACTAGATCCCTCTCTGTATTTGCTGGCCAAGTACCACTGTACACGCCACTGGTTTATTTATGTTCATATTTATGTATGTTCAAGGTGCACTGACTCTGTTGGCTGCATGGAAGTCTCACTGTGGCCTGTAACAGTGATGTTCACATAATGATATTCTTGAAAAATGGTGAGCAAAGCACCTGTTTAATTCCTCCAGCTCAGATCTTTAGCTAAACCTGTAACTATGCCTACACATCAGTGGATTTTCAGAAGGTGATATATGAGCCAAAAAAACTTAATGTTCTGACCAAAAAGTAAATGGAACACCAGTTCTTCAAGTTTATTTGTTTATGGGACAGAATAAGTTTATTGAAGTGTTTTAAAAAACAAAAAAATAAAGTATTTTGATAAAAATCAAGCAGTTATCTTTTCTCTGAAAAGGAGTTTAGTGGTCATGTGCTCACTGTTGAAATATTGAACTCAAGTTAGCACCTGCAAAAAAGAGGAAATCTCTGGGTACTGGAGTACATTCCTCTTGAAATACGTGTTAACCCATAATTTCTCGCAATCATCACTGCAGCTGGCTGTTGATATTTTCATGTCAAGAACTACCTAGAGTGAGCCTTAGGGAAAAAGGTGACAAATACATGGCCCAGTCACCTGGGAAGTAAAGTACTGTAGCAAAGAAAAATCATCTGCTCAGGGTTCAGGCTTTCTCAACAGAGCTCTAGTATGGCATTGGCTGAGAAGATGAACACAGTCCTCTGTCACTAGGAGCAGAGCTGTTAAAAAGGAGATTTTCTGCTTCACAAAATTCCATACCTGTATTGTCAAAAAGATCAATTTTGAAAAGCCTTGCCTAAGAGGAAAAATTGCTTTGAAAAAACCACTTCAAAAAATTGTTTTTAAATAAACTGGATTAATATCTTCATCTTCTAAGCTCAGAAGCCCCTTTCTGGCTTAACCCAGCTCCCTTTCCCTCTCTACTTCCGATTATTCATGACCTCTTTCATAACTACAGCTGTAAAACCAATTCTGTAGGAAGCTCAAACATCCCTGTTGAGTTCTGAACATCTCTCAATTCCCAAGCTGAGGGTGAGATTTAAAGGCCTTGAAAAATGTGGCAAAAGTGAGATCATTCAATTCTGCAGAAGGAAGCCTGCAGATCTCAGCCAAAAGGACATTTTGCAGGTTCCCAGGCTGCCCTCTGCAGAGCTGAGAGCTGAGCGCTGGTTCCTACATGTTTGGAACTACAGCAGGAAATGTGGGAGCCAAGGAGAACTTTTTCCAAGGGCTCCCAGGCCACCCCCACAATCGAGAATCCACAACCTGCCCACTAAACTAGCAGAAAGCCAGGTTTTATTTTATTTCGAAATAGAAAACCCTTGACAAACTAACATTTCTTAAAGGGGAAAAAAAAAAAAAAAGCATTACCAAAAAATTCCCAACCAGCTTTAGCTGGTTTAGAATGTGCCTAGTATTGTATGAGGCATAACCTTCACAGCCCCAGTCTGGTATTTCTCTCACTTCACAGTGATGTAAAGAAGGAAATAACTATACTGGAACTACCCATGTGTAAAACAAAAGAAAAGAAGAAATCCTATAAACTTATTCTACCAAAAGTAGCAAATCACAAGGCAGGATAACATCTTTGTCATTTTGAACCAAGGACAGATAGAAAAGATACATGTGAAAATTGTATAGCAACTCTCAGGTGAAGAGATGAATAAAACTTAGAAGGAATCTGGTGAACAGTGTAACACAGACCTTCTGAGTAGGCTGTATGTCCATCACACAAAAGCAGTATACAGAATTGCTTTGTATTTACTTGGAAACATGATACTGCTCGTGACTGCACTAAAGCAGGAGTCACATTTTGAACACACATCCGGTTTTGGTTTTTTACATCTCCTCAGCTGACACACAACTGACATCCAGCCTCTAACACAACGTAGGTGAAGAGCATTTTGATAAATGATGTAAGGAAAACCTGCTAGATTGCATGTGCACATGGATGCCTTTGTTTATAACAACTTCTGCAGTGACTGACATTTCGGAAGTGGTTGGAATTCCCTCAGTAACCCATGGGAGATGACCAACCACCTTCAGTCCTCTCATATTTGAAAGTGTTTTGAGACCACCACAGAGCCTGTAGATGACAACAATGACAGCAAAGCAACATGCACACTTAACCACGTTATTGGATATGCACTTTTGCATACTTTTATGAGAAATATTTTTTTTTTCAAATTTGTTTGAACTTTTTATACACTCATCCTTTTTTCTCTTGCTAAAGAGTTTATAAATCATTGACAGATATACTTTTGCAAGCTAACAGAAAATCAGATCAGTCAACACTTCTTTCTAGTCTAATAAGTGGTTTTGCCTTAAAGTATGTTAAACTTAACGAAGACCTTTTCATGACTTTGATGCTTCGTGGATCTGGGTATCAACAATCAAAGCATCTTACAACAAGCCTTTCTGGAGTTACAGAGTAGTCCTGCAAGGTTGCTGATTTTTAGTAGTTGAAATCAGAAATCCTTGGCCAAGATCACCTAGAAATTAGCTCTTGGTATTATCTCTGACTCTTTAAAAAAGAAGAGACTAGCATGTTCAATATGCATTTTCACTATAACAGCTGTATGCAGCATCATCAAGTCTGCTGTTTAAAGTGAGGTACCTTTGCAGTATCTTCATGTGAAACACCAAATACCTTTTCTGGCATAGTCACATAATTCCTGTATTTCTACACAGACTCTAAAAAAAACCTTCTATGTTTTAATTTCTTATGTACATTTTTGGCATCAATTTACCAATTATTGATATACTAGATAACTGATTATATTTCAGTCTAAACCACTAGGAGCAGTATAGTCACTAAAAAGAATTTTGCAATTCACTGTGCAATTTACTGTCCAACCATGGCTAGAGATCCATTGTCTCTAAAGTTACTACCTTGGCATGTTTTTTTAGATGCAGTATAAATAAAAGCCAAAGTTGTCATACAAAAGTTTGGTCTACATACTTTTACATGTTGCATCCAACTGGTTCTGTTCTAAAAAAACACAGCTATCTCTTTAGTCAGATAAGGGGCTCACATGCACACCTGCTGAAATGCCAACATCGTAAGCTGACGTGTGCATAAATACTACCTTCTAGCTTAGGCAAATTAACACCAAAAATTACATCTCTCTGTATAAGACAGTTGCAAATAATAAACTTGCAAGTTAATTCATTTTGTTCATAGACACCATAATATAAATCATGGAATCACGGAATCATTTAGGTTGGAAAAGACCTGTAATATCATTGAGTCCAACCATTAAAACAGCATTCCCAACTCCACCACTAAACCATGTCCCCAAGTGCTGCATCCACACTTCTTTTAAACACCTCCAGGGACAGTAACTCCACCACTTCCCTGGACAGTCTGTTCCAATACTTCATCTTTGGATGAAGACATTTTTTTCCTAACAGCCAATGTAAATCTGCCCTGGCACAAGTTGAGACCATTTCCCCTACTCCTATTGCTTGCTACTTGGGACATTAATATAAATGTGAGAATGAGGAAGTATTTTAACTATTACTTAAACTTGGGAAAAAAAAGGGTTTAAAATTTTCCAGAGTGATTTGGCATCCAAAATTGAAGATGGATGCCTATGATGCCTCATTGACAGTAACTGAATTTTTCCAAAGGTACCACTAAAGCCTTCTTTGCATATTGGGCTCCCAAAAACTAGATAGTCCCTAGTGTTCTCCTGCATGTCAGTTTTTTCTCAGGTTTTGCAAGACCAATTAATTTCTAAAGTTAAATACTGCAAATACGCCACAACTCTTTCATAAGAAATTATTAAGATCGAACACAATGTCCTAAAATGCCCAACATACTTGTAACAGTGTGCAATATCTAAATAGCACTTTTTCATAGAAAACATGCAAAATACATTACAAGACAGGTAATACATGATCTCCAAATAAGAGTTTTTAATCAGAACAGTGCAGTGAAATGTATAACAGAACTGTCCTACGCAGCACAATAGCAAATGATTCAGAAAATGTTCTACAGAATATTTTTGAATTTAAAGACTGAATGAAGGACATTACTGCACTATACTGGATGTACTTTTATAGTGGTCACAAACTGGGGTCGATTAGATTAGATTAGATTAGATTAGATTAGATATTGGGAAGAAATTCCTTACTGTGAGGGTGGTGAGGCACTGGATTGGGTTGCCTAGAAGAGCTGTGGATGCTCCATTCCTGGAAGTGCTCAAAGCCAGGTTGGGTGGGGCTTTGAGCAACCTCCTCTAGTGAAAGGTGCTCCTGCCCATAGAAGAGGGGTTGGAACTGGATGAAC
The DNA here is from genome assembly GCA_013397075.1 of Rhabdornis inornatus. NCBI lineage: Eukaryota > Metazoa > Chordata > Aves > Passeriformes > Rhabdornithidae > Rhabdornis > Rhabdornis inornatus. The sequence continues at coordinate 581,826 of VWZS01006986.1, forward strand.
TTTAAGGTCACTTCCAACCCAAACCATTTTGTAATTCTATGATTCTATGAATTGTTAGTGCAGAATAGTGGAATATGAACAACAGGACTGGCATTTTAATGCCAGTAGCACTGCATTTCAGTCTGGGGTTTAAGATATTTTGCTCAGTCTTATAGTTTTGTGATAAATACCCAATTGTAACACCTGCTAAGTATTCAATGAAATAACTAAAAATATTTTCTAGTAGAAAGCAGAAGAGGCTTTTTGAAACATCTAGTGATGTTCAAATCACTTTCTACATTTTCAGCTTTGAAATACATTGAATTGAAACATTGTGTGTTGCACGTTGATTATGATGGCACCTAAATAAATCCATGTATATCTTAACATATCCATATTCCTGTCTAAAAGTAAAGCAAATGAGTCATTCCCATCAACCACCATGTTGCTGTTGCTGCTGCTATGCTTACATATGGGACCAAGTCATGTTCTGTTTATTTAGGTAAGCAATTTCAGCAGAGCTAGTGGAGACTTTAAATTACTTACGTGAACAACAGCAAGAGTATCTATCTGACTTCATTTACATAAAAAAGAAGTATTTTTTTTTCTAAAGCAGTCACCCAGGCTTCTTTTTTGTTTAATTGTTGACTCATGAGACAGCTGGGGATGAACCTCTCCAGACTGGCTCATCAAAGTGCTTCACTGATGCTGAGGGAGCCAGTGTCACCTAATTTCTCTAACAAACCGAGGCACAATTGTCTCTATTGGAGATTTTTCTGGTACTTGGCAGTGACAGGGAACTCCAGAAATCATCGTGCTGACCAAATTCCTTCAGAGTCAGGTGAGGATTGTATTGAACACTGATAGCACTTTACTAGAAAAACTCCAGAGGACTTAGGAAAACTGAGTATGATTTAACATTATTTACTCTAATAGTAAATAGTACTTTACTATTACCTAAAATAATACACTGAATTGGCTTCCTATCCTTAAACCTTTGGCACAAGCCAGTTAATCAAGTAACATTGCAGCAAGAGCTCTCAATCTAAGTCAGAATCACAGTATCAAAACCACTGAAATATTTACTATTTTTTTCTGATTTCAAGCTTACAGGTAAACAGAATGAACATTCTTTTAACCTATTCTTTGTCTTTCTTTCAATAAAAGGAGGATTTTGTTCTACATCAGAATTTATTGCCATTTCAGAGGGGATTACTTTTATTCTAAATTCAACAAAACATTGAAACAAATGTCAAAATTGCATTCCTATATTTTCCTCTCTCGCAGGATGTAGAAGACTAAGTCCAGGTTGCTCAGTATTTTAAACTTTTAGTTTTAATTCTTTTTCCAAATACCATGCCTTTCTTAAAGCTAACTTCTTCACATTTTACAACGTTAATGGAAGAAGTGTTACTTCTTCCACTGCTCACTTTTCCAAAATTGCCTATACTTTGAAAAGTCGTTTAAAAAGCAAAAGCTTCCTCAGAGAGGAAGATTTAGGAGGAAGTTCTTAAAAATCAAACGAGTACTTAATCAAACTTAACTGTTCTGTTGTGGAAAAAAAAAAGAACAACATATTTAAGAGCCTTGGAAAAACTGTTTCTAGAATGTTTTTTCAAGACTATATGGTAAAAGTCAAAGTTTATCAGAGAGTAGCTTTGGTCTTTTTCAACCAAGTTGCCAATCAGACTTAAATAAGTTAACTATTATCAAAAAAGGGCAAGATGCTTAGAAAGTGCCCCACTGACACTTTCTGGGGTATAATACAAAGCAACAACTCTATTAGTATTTGTACATCTTCAATGCAGCTGTTTTTGTGATTATATTCTTAATGCTTCCCAGCTTGTTAATCAATTAGATATGCATCCCTGAATCCACAGATCCTCATTTTCCTGGAAGTGCTTATGACCTTTCCAGACACAAAAGCCTTGAGGACTAAAACCCCATGTGACTGTAAGGGCAGCTGGACTTTTCAGCACTAAATTCAGTAAATATTGAAAGACTCCTCTTTCTAAAACTTAAAAGCAGAACCTAGACACCTATCCCAAGTAGCCTTAATGAGGCAGATTTCAGAAAAATCCCACTTCTGGAAACCCAATCCCAACACAGATGCATGACAAGCCACAAGACACATTCAAAACACCTTGATCAACGTGAGCACAGTTGCAAATTGTTAAAACACCTTCCTCAGCCAACTGGCACAATCAAGTGACAGCAGCAGTGAAAGATACAGAGCTTAGTTATTTGTTCTTGAGGCTGGCAACAGGAATGAAGGAGCTGGGATGAACAACACTGGGGACTAAACCAGGAACTGTCTTTAGGCACAGTGTGACTCTTCTCCAACACATCCAAACTTGTCTTTGGACAATGAAAAGCATTTATGACTAGCCTTTTCTCTCCAACACAGAACACTTTGCTCTTTGATACTGTTGTTTTGCACTACAGTAGTATTTAGAAGGAGGGTTTCTTTTTGCTTAAAAAAAACAGGAAGAATCTCTTAGTGAACAAGAGTTTAAAATCTTGCACTTGCCTTGGGATGCTCACAGAAAAAATGGCACATCTGTGAAAAAGATACTGTAAGATGCAATTTCAAATTGAATGCAGTGAGATTGATCATAGGAGATCATGAAGATGGGAGGAAGCAAAGAATAGTAAGAAAATGTTAACTATTAAGACAATTGAACCTCATTTGATTATTTCTAGCATCTAAAGTTTTCTGGACTATAACGAAATAAATGCATACCACATATCTCTAGCATCTGTCTACTAAGTCTCTTTAATTGGCAGTTCTCTATCACAGAGGCTGGGACGAGTCTAAACAAGGGATTTGAAAACATTTGTGAAACAGGCCATCTGACTATTTCTGGGAGAAAATTCATCTTGCATTGCCTATAGTGGTCACAAAACAACTAACATATATACCGGAATTCTCATTGATGTTAGTCCTTAAAAATAAGGAAGTAATTTTGTTCTTTTATTTTTGGGCTAATGAAGAGAAAAAGAAATAATTTCTTTAAGAATATCAAAAACTTTTACGTTCTCAAAACATAAAAGAAACACAGGCAGAAGCACAGCCTAGAAATCCATTCCAAAAGCCAGTGATTTCGTTATTTGACAGAGCTTCCTCCCAATGAAAGATTCTGAGCAAGATCATAGAATTTAGCAAGAGAACATTCTCGACAGTCTATTAGCAAGAGACAATGGGAGGAGAAAAACAATCTTACGATTCATAAGAAAAACTGAGAGCCTTATCGAGGCACTTGTGTCAGAAGGAAAACTGCACAACTACAAGCTGCACAGGCAAATGGGCAGAGCATTTCCAATGTAGAAAGGGAGCTGCTCAAAGGCATATTTGTAACAAGAAGCTAAGCAAGCTGCCTCAGAGCCCACAGACAACTATCTGTCACAAGTAGAAGCAGAATAACTATAAGTGATCGCTTAAACATAATAATACTAAGAATCATGTTAATTAACAATATGAACTCTCATGAGACTGAGCCTCTTTTTTATTGCCTCAAAGCTAGAACTGGCCTGTTATGCAGTAAGAACTGTCATTGGGATTATAGATGGCAAATAACTGACAGAATCAGGCTCCAGGCATGTTTTTTTCATCTTTACCATGCAGTTTTACACTAATTTAACATAGTGTTTAGATTTTCTCTTCACTTTGCAATATGATGCTGTAGATAGCTGCACAGTTCTACACACAGTCTGAACTGTCATATGCCATAAAAGAGAATATTCTCTTTTTCTCATACAACTAGATGCTCAAAATGTGGCATTTTGAACCTGAACAAATATAAAAAACTTGTATTTAACATGCGTATAGCAAAAGACATCTCCTGTGGAGGTTATTATCTGACATCCTATTAAAAGTAACAATGGTACTGGTACTGCTGCTGAGCAGATCATTATTCTGGTTTGCTGTATTTGAGGGTAGCCCCTTATTCAAAACAACACCATCATGTCCCATCATGATTGTTTTGAACAAATGTTATTATCCAGAAAAGGTGATTCTTCTCCGTTACCAAAATGGTAAGGACATCTAAATCAAGTAGTCAAATGCCTCTGTCCATGGTAGAAAATGCCTGTAATCAAGAGATGATGATACAGTAACTTAGGAATAAAAAATAATTTAAAAACCCAAAGGGATACATGTTAAATTTCAGAATTATGCAAGACATACACATAAAATGCTACTTATTCTCTTAAGAAGTTGATGGGAGCGCCTCCAGAGCCTTTGGATAGTCTTTGGCTTGTATTCCTACCTGCAAACAGGGACACAGGACAGATATCCCTTCAGGCCCAAGAGGGCTGCAGTCTTTGGCATGAGTTTCAGTGCCTTGTCACTTCCATTCATGGGCAAAAAGTCAATGTTTTAGAGGGTGATTTGTTTGTTTAAAAAGAAATAAAGCCCATCATAAACAGTCATGAAACATTATAAAACCAGGAAATCTTTCTGAACTATAAAGATTGCCTATTTGGATCATATTACTAGTAATGTCTGCTCTTTTTCCCCTCCCAGGAATAAATTTGATCCCACAACCTTTATTAATATGAAAGTAACATTTGCAAATGTGCACTGAAGTCAAGCCAACCCAGCTCTTATGGGTTGTAGCCCCTTGTTCACATTGCAAAACAGTTGCACAAGTCTTTCAGATAACAAAAATGAGCCAGTTTACATAACTGCTCATCAGCATGAATAATGATAGTAATAAGGCCATAAATTGGAACAGTGAGACTTGCTAGCATTGGCTAATTTTGTAAGTATTTTCAATTGAAAGTACAGCAAAATAAATTATTTGGCTTCATGAAAGCTGAACTTGATGAACTATTGTCAGAAGATGCAATTTAATGCTACTTAGTATGTTGTAGGAAATATTTATTTTCTATTTGTCCTTTCTTTTTATTTTGGGGGGCTAAACACTCTGCCGTGTACACCACCACTCAATCTTTGGCACTCCTGTCTGTACAGATGTCCTTTATTCTACCTGTCTTTCTTCATCTGAGCTTCTATTGTTCAGAAACAGTGTTATCCCAATGTTTCAGATAATAAAACCATGCAATTGATTAGAATCCCAAACACACAAAAAAATTTAGTTTCTGTCTTTGCTTTTTGTGTCGTCAAATAGTGGTCTTACCCTACAAATAGGCCTCATATTTTGTTCTTTTAACTGTCAGCTACCATCTTAAACAACATATGGTACTCATAAATATTCTGCAAAAACTGCAGGAAAGAGAAAGACAGAGAGAAAGAGAAAAACAGTAAAATGCAATAATCTCCAATAATTTTTAATGTAATCAATGGGTTTGCAGATGATCCATTAAAAAAAAAATGGTATGTTTAATCACTAAATGATATCTACTTGTAACAATGGGGTGTTTTTGTTGTCGTCTAAAGGCCAGAGAGATAGCTAAGACATTAAACACAAGGTGTGTAGCTATCTAGCTTCTTCTGAATTTCCTCCATTTTGGAAATACGAACGTTTTCTGGAGATAATGAAGCTGCCAATTAGTGAGAAGACTTTATTTACCCATGTTTCTACTGCTGAGTAATATTAAAGTAACAGTGTCTGGAAACACTGTCAGTTGTATACCATGATAATCTTCATGAGTTTTGGTTCAATTATAACTACTGACCATTGGGATGCTCAGGTTGTAAGTTTGATGTCTGTGTTTTACAGCCATTAAACAAGTTTTGCACACCTATATATCAACTGAAAGATTTCAAAGGAGTAACTTTCACTGATAAGTAATTGGCTAAGGCATACAAGAAAACACCCAAAGCCAAAGCCATTGCCACTATGACGTTACTACACTGGGTATTTTCTTGAGTATAGCCTTTCTCTAGCAGGATCAATTTTACAGAGCTCTCTGGAATCCAGCTAGCAGAGGCATTTTAGAGAAAAATCCATCCTTACAGCAAGACTTTTCCAGGCAAAAATCTGTAACTGTAACTTAAAGTAATAAATAAGTCACTATGTAGTCCATAGTTCAGTTTCCCTCCTTATGCCTTGCTTTGTTCTTCCTTTCCTATAGATCTGTATTAGTTCATTTTGTGAACTCTAGTGTCTTTTTAAATCAAGGGGAATAAATTCAGGAAGAATGAAGGAGGGGAAAAAGAAATCTCTGACCTGGTATTACCAAAAAAAATTAAACAAACAAAAACATAAAGACGCTAAGATGAAAACAAAATAGTGCCATGGATTTACATATGGGGTTTTGATGGAAACTAGGGCTGGGTTTTAAGTCAAAACTCACCATCTCAAAACCACTTCTTTTCATCCGCCTGCAGGACTTGAGGTAAGTACGTATGCGTTTTCTGGCACGCTCTTGATACTCAGGGAATTGTCGCCTGCATGAGTCAATGATAGCCTGGATCTTTTCTTTGGGCTGCTTAGAGATTGGGACCATTCGGTCCAAGTTTTCATCTACAAACAGCCTGACAAACATCTGTTGGCAAGAGGGAGACAGAGGAGATGGGTTTGGAGGGCAGCTCTCTTCTCTTCCTAGCTTCCTGGCTTGATTACTGATAGGAAGACATTTTTTTTCCTAGCCACTGAAGAGCTTTGTAACGGGAAGCCAGAAATATAAAGCAAGCAGTTCTTTAAAGGGTTATTTGGGGTGGGGGTGGGTTGGGTTTAAAAAAATAGACAAGAAAATAGTCTATAGGATACAGAACTTGTGAGATAAACCAGAACAGACTGTGAAAATAGGCACTACTTAAGTTTCATTATTAACAATAAGCTGTGATTGCTAATCATTTTATTGAACTGACTCACTTTTTTTCTTTGTTTGAACAATTGTTTGTGTTTTCATGCATAATTATATACATTGGGAAAGGAATAGAGAACAGCTGACCACCAGAATGGTCTCCTGACAAAACTAGCTACAGCTTCTTTCCATTCAATGGGTGAACATGCACATCCACACAGCCACACACACGGTCACACATGCACACATACAGAACAAAGCTTTGTTTTCCTCACTGGTAAAGATGGCACTCTGCCTCAAAATTCTAAATGAAACACAGCAAATCTGTCGTCTGTTGGCAAGAGTTCAATGTGCATTAAAATAATGATGATTGAAGTAAGTCCCGCAAATTAACATGCCTTTAATATTGTCAAACTTACCCACAAACAACAATGCAAAAGGAATAGAAGAAGCAAACAAGGTGAGTGCAAGAGGGCTTACGTTAAAAGCTTTCAGTCGCTCAGCTTCTACCCCATCTGATTCATTAACCTTCTCAGGATCTTCTTGCTCATCATGGTCATCCTCATCCTCATCTCCTCGATTCAGAGACAGATCTTCAGCACCTCTGCCTACACTCTCATTCTTGCCAGAGTCATAGCTTGAATAGCTATGTGCAGGGGACTGAAAATAGAGAAAAAGAGTGTGCTTGTAAAAATTCGTAGCAAAAATAAGGTCTCACTTATCAAAAATGCTTGGTAAATATTTCAAGAATTCCATTAATTCTTTTTATACTTTGTTCAACATAAAGTGTTCCTAATCTTTCCCAGAGCAAACAATACACAATTATACTAATTTCACAATACACAATTATACTAATTTCAATGCTTTAAAAACATGTGACCAACTGCAAATTCAGTAAATCTATTAACAAAATAAATACCTATGACTACAGTTAACATGAAATCTTTGCCATACAGCCTTGTGTAAGTACTACCTACAGAAGTTTCTTATAAGTACTAACTTCTTTGTATTAATCAAGATGTAAATAAGGGACAGTTGATTTGAACAAAACTCTAAAGAATTAAAATTTAAACATTTCAAGTCAAGGAGGATTCAAGTAGGAAACACTGGTATTCATCCAATGAATATTAAATATTATAAAGAGATGCAAAAATTTATTCAAAATAAGGAGATTATTATGTTCTAGTTTCACTTGCAAAACCCCAGAATGAATTAGAGATGTGTAGGTTTACATTTTGTATGCTCTCTGAGAACCATGTAGTAAAACCATTTTCTGTTTGAAAATCAGCATTCAGAACTTTCCCCTAAGCAGAAATTAATTTTGTTGGATAAAACAGATGACCATCTCAATACAATGTATCCACTTATAGGACCAAAACTTTCAAATTACCAAAAGTTAATACAGTGCATTTTCCCTTGCAATATCAAGACCTCAGTTAACTGTTTCCACTGCATACACTTCAAATTGCAGAGCATAAAACGGCATCAATAACGGAAAGCCTTCTACAACTTAACATTCTACAACATAAAACTTAAAGATCAAACCTGTTCCCCAGCCAGCCTCTGGATAAAACATATCAGAGAGTATCTCCTCTAGTCATCAGATTCACATTTAGGTCAATCAGAGCAAAATTTTATTTCTATGTCTTAATGCTGTAATATTTCACTATTTTTCTCTCTTACTTCAAAGCATTCTGTAGTCTGAATCAGGTGCTACATGACAAATTTCACACATTTTTTTTAGGTGCCTCCTCCCTTAATGTCACCAAAAGTCAGGAGCATAATTCCTCAAACAAAAATACATTTCAAATGGCATGCCTTGAACCACATCCTGAGCTTCCTAAAATTGTCTTTACTTCAGGGTATTTCGCCAGCCACAGAATGAATCTTGACAGTGAAGTAGAAGGGAAATACAAATAAAACCATTCATTCATAAGGTATATTTTTTGCTTTATATTTTTACTTCAGCATCTTTTTTCCCTTTTCCTATTTTCATTTTCATCTTACTTTGGTCTTCTGTACACAATCAGTTTTAGAGTCACTTGCCTTGCCTTAACAGCACTCATATTCCAAGCCTTCCTTTTTTATATATCCTCCATAGACTATATTCTCACTGTACTAATCCCCTGGAGTTCGAGTTTTTAATCCCTAATGCTCCTGATATCAGAACTTGCAGTCTCTCTCATCCCCTTCCCTGAGTCTCTTCACTCTCTAGATCACTCTTCATTCCCTAGACCCTTATAGCAGATGTAGGAAGAGTGAGAAAACATCAGAACAAAACAGAAGTGCCAGCCTCTGGATAAAAACAGCTTCAACAGGTAGCAAGCTCAGCACCACCTCTTCTGGGGCAAGAAATTAGCCAGGGTTTAAGATGGCAGATGTGAGATGGATGGGAAGATAAGGCTTGCAAGAGCAGCAAAAACAAAACTCCAGTTCTTGATACCCTGATATCTTGTCTTATGAAGATGATGAGTATCTACATTGCTGCCCAGTCAGATAAGTTCAGGTTCCATCCTAAAGGAGGTGATGGCTGTATCTTATCAGAGTCTCTAGCATATGTAAGCAAAAACGTTTAATCTGGCCAATGGCTACCAGAAGGCCAACAGCTGCAGCCTGGTAGCCTGTTACAAAGGAAGGAGAGATTTCCCTTAAACCTGAAGAGATTGTCAGAAGACATTTTTAAAAAAAGAAAGTTACAATTAATTAATTGCTACTTTTGTTCAGTGCTGTGCAGTACAAGATCTGACCTATGCTGCAAGATTTGTTCTTCTGTCGTTCTTTGTTTCGCCCATCACTACAGCCATAGAGCATGCAGAAGGCTTTGAGATAATCAAAAAGCCATTTCATGTGCTAGGCACCACATAAAGCATGGAAGCTGCTGCCCTAAAGAAACCTACTGACTGAAATCCTTGTTGTGCAGACACTTGTTCTTGCATGTGTCATTTCATCAGACTACATCCAATTAGACTACTCGTGCACAAAGTTAAACAGATGCAAAACTGATTTCAGTATGTACATATGTTTCGGCTGGATGCCAAGATCATAAATTATGCACCAGGGTTAAGATTTCCTTTTGTGAAGGAAACAAATTCAGACCAAAATGGCTTAAGTATGTCTATCAAAAACGCAATAGTCAGGGTGGTTTTTAGTTCTGTTAGGTTTTGTTTTGTATTTTAAAGAAAGCATTGCATAGAGAGCCTTGTCCAACATCTTCTCTAAAGTTTTTATTTAAACAACAACTTTAGCATCTTAAATGGATTGTGGGGAATAACAGTCTGAGAAAGTTGCATGGCAGGAATTCATATTTATTCACTGTGAATTTGAAGACTGTGTACAGTACCAGGAAACAGAGGTTTTTTTGCTCCTAGCGGTTTCATTAGCAAAATGAGGAAGAACAGAGCTCATTTGGAGTTTGCAAAAGCTCAGTTAAGAGCAAAATTTCTACCTTTCTATATTTCTACACAGGTACAGATTCAGAGAAGGAAGAGACATCTCTCACTTGTGTTGATCCTGCACCTGTGAAAAAGCCAATAAGGATTTCCTTTTGCTACTCTATTAAGCAGCTGCAATGCTAAACAAGGGATGGGAGAGCAGAGGACAACTTGTACTTTGTACATGATATCCAATTTTAGGTCTTGCACTGTCCTTTCAAAAGGACACCTCCCACCTTTAACAGACAGAAACATGCTTATTCAGATTCCTGAACAGACATTGACACATACATTTTATGTTTTATTTTTTTCTGCAGTAAACTAGCCTGAAGAAGTAAACCTGGTTAAAATGTTTTGGTTTTGTTTGTGGATTTGTTTTTTTCTAATATTTGCCAGTCTTCTTAAGACAAGAATCAGTTCTTGGCTCCAGTTCACCACCTGAAAGCAAAAACATTTGTGCTGACAGGAAAATATGAGCATGGAGGGGAGCATACACATCTCTGTTGGTAGCAATGAAAGATTAAATCTTGGTGGAGTGGAAGCATTAGTAGATCTAAGATGTTTCATAGGTGAGTGTTTCATGCTTAAAAACTCGGGGTTGGAGAAAAAAGTGACAGCAATGAGAAATTATTCAGTGAGAACAAATGAGGCCAAGGCTAAGGACAAGATTATTTCCTTCCCCAAACATTTAGATGATTATCGAGCTGTCTTAAAAATACTGAGATGCTGATATTTATATTCTGACCACTTTGTCCTTGCCCTTTCTTGAAGGTTCTGAGTTCATTATTTTAATCTCTTCCTTGCAATAATAACTAGGCAGTACTGCTTTATCAAAATAAAAGTAAAGGTTCATGCCTAACAACCTGTTTTTAGGAGGTTGTGACATGAAATACCAACCTCTTTCTGAAACATTACAAGTCAGCAACATTCACCTGAAATCAAATCATACAACAGAAGACCTGGGAAGACATCACAGTATTACCTATTTTATCTTGCTGCCCCAAAACGAGGTCAGATGGTCAATCCTGACCACTGTTTTTTCTAGTTTTTATCTTAAGACTTCCAGTGACGGAGATGCCATGCATCCCCCAGACAACTTGCACCAGTGTTTCACTGTCTTCAGAACTATTAAAACATTTTTAAGACCAACCCCTCACTTTCATAAATGTACTAAGCCTATTTCTTTACTATGTACCTACTATGGATTGCAATGGAGGAAAGGTGTGGTTTTGGGACAAGAGAGCATTCTCTTCCCTCTTTATGAGACGCTTTTCAACAACTGAGGACTGTTATTATACCCCCTCCCCTCAATCTTCTCTTCCCAATAAATTAATTTATGCTGTGAAACCAATGTTTTCCTGATTCCTAATCCTTCTTACTGGTCTGTTCTGGATGTTTTCCACCTGATTTGAAACCTTCTCAAAGAGCAACTCCCAAAACTCCAAAATGTATTTCATGTGAAGCCTTTTTATGAAAATCTATTTCTTTATTGTTTGATCAATTTCTAGCATGCTTACAGCAGAAAAACCTTACCCCTCTATTTGTAGAAGAATACCCCAAAGATGCAAAGGACAGCAGTGGAGAAACCCCACAGCTGCCAACATAAATCATACTGTTATTTATGAGGACTAAAGCAGAAGTAATCCATAACATTTAAAAATATAAAGTCTACCATAGTGCTTCAGTGCCTACTGAGGTTCAACACTGCTGTATGGCCATCAAGTAGGGTTTGGAGGATGATGCCACGTAAACTCATCGCAGGAAGCTTGGCCCAGTAGAGACTCCTGACTGCCCCAGTGAGTGTACAAAGATGGTGCTTAATTACCCAACCAAAACTTATTCAGTGATAGAAAGCTAATTACTGAGGGTATTTGAAATGACCAAAAACTGGAAAAAACATGTCTTTGTGACTTTACAAATGCCAACATGGAACAAAAGACCCCAACTTTTCAGGGAAAGGTGCCTCTGATGGAAGTGCGGCAATTCATTTTTTTTGAACAAAGTTTCATTTTTCATATTCCATTACATTTTACATTTACATTTAGTTAAAGAGTTTGACATCTATTTGAGTAGTGTATAATTCTTTCAGTTGTTACATTAGACACTCATAAACCACTGAACTCCTGTGAGCAAGAGAGATTTGAATGTTTGAAGAGCAGGCAAGACAGGAGCACAGGTCTCCATACTGAAGGAAAGGGGAAAGGAAAGGAAAGGGGAGAGGAAAGGGGAAAGGAAAGGGGAAAGGGGAAAGGGGAAAGGAAAGGGGAAAGGGGAAAGGGGAAAGGAAAGGGGAAAGGGGAAAGGGGAAAGGAAAGGGGAAAGGGGAAAGGGGAAAGGAAAGGGGAAAGGGGAAAGGGGAAAGGAAAGGGGAAAGGGGAAAGGGGAAAGGAAAGGGGAAAGGGGAAAGGGGAAAGGAAAGGGGAAGGGAAAGGGGAAAGGAAAGAGGAAAGGAAAGGGGAAAAGGAAAGGGGAAAGGGGTTAGGAGGCAGGCAGAGATGAAAACACACTATTGGCTATACATGATTCTAGAAATCTGCCTCCATGTCTTTAAAAGTTACATACTTAAATCTTTCAAATACATAAAACCATATTCTATAGCTGACAGAATTCTGCTTGTCCCCAGTTGCACATCCAGCCCTTTCTTCTTTTTTGTGCATTTCAGTATTTCTCTCTCTGCCACTGAATACGCGAAAGTCTACAATTTCAGCAATTACTCTTGCAAATTATGTGTGCTTTTCTGTATATTTTCCCATGTGCTATTCTGTATACATATTTTTATAGCAACTTTCTTATGACACAGAAAGGGATTAGAATATTCTGATGACAACGGGTTTGATTGTTTTGAAGATCCTTTTTTTTCCAATATTATCAATTAAATTAGAACATTATTTTAATTTTTTTTTTCACATTTACATTTTTAACTGACTCTACATGTGACAAAGTTTTTGAAAAATGTGTAAAAAATAGCTTTTGGTAAACTGGTATGAGTGAAAAACATGCCTTTTATTTGACATATTTAAAAAAATCTAAAAGTTAAGCCTGAAAGGTTAAGGGAAAATTCATGTCCTATATCTTTCCCTTAAAAATATATTCAAAATTAATATTGTATTGTTAGAGTTCCACTTCATTCCTGTGCAAACTGTGAGTTCTCCATATAGCAGGGAACTTGTTTACAGGAGGTAGTTGTGTTTGGCTTTGGTTTTACTTTTTTCATTAAATCTATAATACATGTAATATAAATAACACATTAGAAAACATAAAATTCTTTTGGTATATGCATGCCCTTTTGTTATTGAAATGCTTGAAACCATAAATAAAAACATTCCTAATTTCTTCTCCTCAATTCAAATAGAAGGCAGGAGGCATAACTGAATACTCAGGTTCAGCTATTATCCTAAGGAATTCACTATCAGGTTTTATAGATAGAAGTCCAACTCTCTATTATTTTGTATTAATAAGCCATTTTCTTTCCACAACCTCTCTTAAATCCTATGCTTTCGGTCTTCCAGACTTTGCTGTTATTATCCTTTTTCGTGGCCCCTTTAAATCTTCATAATGTCACATGTGTGGAACTTTACTGTCCATCTCTTCTCTTTTCATTACAGAGAAGACTGAATTCCCAAATACAATTCCAGCATCTCACCATTTATTTCAAGATCCAATTAACCTCATTTTTATAACTCCTCACATATTTGTTCATCTTACCCTTATCTTTGCATTTGACTATGACTAGTTTGCTCCCCTTGTTACACCATAATTGGCCTTTCCAGCTCCTTCATAAAATTACACCCTTGATAATGGGAAGGCATCATTGTGTGCAATTCTGCTATTTGGAGCATGAGTACAACAGCATTTTTATGGGAAGAATGGAGAGCTGAAAGTTAGAATTTCATAGGTTTTACTCTAAAAAAGTGTTATCTAACATGTTAAGTGTTAAATTTTAAAGGACTTTTTTACACAAAACTAGTATTACACTGAAATATTAAGAGATCTTTTTCGTTTGCCCTGTGTTAATAATGTGACTTCCAGAAACAAACTGTTCACTTATTTGCAGCAGGAACTAAGATATAAAAATATTTTGCTCTCAAATTATCTTTGACATGGTCTTCTCTCCAGCGTGATTGTTTTTACAGCCCTGAGAACACCGACTCTTTCTAATCTGCTCGTTCTTTCTCAGTAATTTTCCAATCTTTACCATATTATGTTTGCTTATAATATTCCTTTCAACAGAAGCACATTTCTTAGCCATAAGGAAAGTATAAATTACCCAGACACTTTCATTCCAGTGGGTTTATCTGGATAAATAGAAGTTTGGATAATTGAAAGATAAGAAGTAATTGAAAGACCCCCTGAAACACATATCTTCCTGTGCTATTTTCTCCTTTTAGCTAAAATACGGTCTGGCCTAGGTCTACCCCCACTGGTATTGACCAACATCAAAATAACCTGATAGAAATAACCTCAAAAATTAAGTAGAGAGTAAAAACAGAGAGGCAACTGAGAATTCTCAGTCAAGTAGAAGAATAAAGTATATTTATAGGCGATAGTTTAAAGAGCTTCTTTCTAATTTTTCCACAACCAATCTCTTATTACCTGATTGGGCATCTTCAGGAAAGCTCTTGCTCCTTCCACAGCCATTCTAGAGGAGGACAATTCTTGAGGGAATCAGAATAAGTATCTCCAAATCACCATAGTAGACCAGTATTGAGAGTACCAGAGCAGAGCTGATTTAACAGAGCAGGAGTCTTGCCTACTTCTTAGCTGCTAAATAGCTTTTTTTTCTTACAAAGTCGTTTTATTAATGAACTTCTAGAATTCCTGTCACTGATGTAGGAAGACAGACTTTTTCAACTAAATACTAAAAGAATTTACTTATATAACCACCAATAACTAGTCATATTGCAAAATGTGGCTGCTGTGTCTTTGGAAAAAATACAATGTCCTTTGTGGGAGTTGAAAAGTCAAACCGAAATGGTGACAGACTCAAATAAAAGATTAAATTATTTTTGGCAACATACACTGCTATTTTAAAGCTCTAAAAGGATCTGACAGAGTTTCTGAGAATTTGAGAAACACAGGTTGCCACATAGGAAAGCTTCATCACACATTTCTGGATTTCTGCAAACTGTGTGCCAAGAGAGTATTTAAACATTTTCTATAGTACACCCATTATCAAACCAGAAAATCTGAATTAATTTGTACTCTTTTAAGAGCTTACATTGAAAAAAAAGAGGAAAAAAAAGAAGAGAAAAAACAACCTTACTTTATTATCAAAGTTAGGACCACTTCATCAGTGAGTTTCTAAAGACAATAATAGCATACTTTGCAGGTAGTATCATAGCTCAGCAAAGCCAAGAGCCGGAGGAGGGACCCCAACATAGTTCTTGTGCTTTTGGCAAAATCCATCAACCTAAAACTTCTAATGGAAAACTATCATTTCCAATTTTTAGTGAAATTTTGCCAAAACCTTTTGCCAGAACTCTTTACAGTTCCCATCCAGATTCTACACCTTTCCCTTTTTAAGGGTTTGGTGGTTTTTATTTTCCTTTTTAAATGAAAAAGCAGCAGTTTATATGAGGATTAGTGAACATTTTTCTTACAGGAGACTACTAAGGTTCACACTACAGGCAGGTAATGAGCATTTTTGACCAGCAATTCTTTGGTTAATTGTTGGACAAGTGGCTGGTAAGAGCTACAAAATATTTTGCAAAATATTTTGCACTGGATTATTAATTTCTTCTCGTTCTATTTAAATCGAGAATGAAGCCTCTAATGCAGGCAAGACATTTATAAGACCTGGATATC
This sequence comes from Rhabdornis inornatus, assembly GCA_013397075.1. Taxonomy (NCBI): domain Eukaryota; kingdom Metazoa; phylum Chordata; class Aves; order Passeriformes; family Rhabdornithidae; genus Rhabdornis; species Rhabdornis inornatus. The sequence continues at coordinate 597,755 of VWZS01006986.1, forward strand.
ACAATGGCAATTACAATGTAGGTCCCAAGACTCTCACTCCCCTCTTAGCAGCCTGTCCTTGTCTAACTGACAGAGGTTTAAGATATAAACATGTCACAAGGATAAAACAAGCAAGCTCTAACTCTTCAGCAAGGAAACAGCAGAATCCCAGGAAAAACCCAGTCTATCCATTAAAGATCCCACTTACTGATCAACAGTGCTACCCCTACTGTTTGAAAATATCTCAAACTGCTGCTAGATGTCAAAATAGAAGTAGCTACTGAATACTGCAATGGCCTCTGAAGTCTGACTTAGGTAAGAAGCCAATGCCAGCAAAAACCAGAAGTAAAATACAGGAGTGATATAATTTCTTAAGCAGTAGTTTACATGTGCTAAGCTTACTGTTTTATTTCTATGATTTTAATTTCTTGTTGGTATCTGTATGTAGGGAAATAATGTTGTCAGAAATACAGAAGAGCAGGGTTTCTTGTCAACACAGCATCACTGGATGCTCTGTTTTAATCTTGAGTATATTGCTGCTGGAAAACCTAAGAAGAATCCCTTTCCTCACTTTAGCAGTGAGGAATAAAAGCAGGGAATACAGAGCACATGCAATTCACTGGTTTAGTCATAGGCGACTTGTCAGACATCTACAATTAACTAGAAAACTGGCGTAATCTTTTCTTTCCTTCTGTGCTATTCTTCATGTTCATGCCCTTTGGTTCAGGTTCAGCCATTTTTTTCCATGCTGCTTTCTCCTAAATCTTTTCATTCTTTATCTTTGACTCATCATGACTTTAGTTCTTTTTTTGCTTCAATCTCTTCTTGATTTCTTCTCTAGTCTCTGATGATATTCCCTTCATTTCTTCCTCCCTAAATTTATCTCTCCTTCCTCTTGCCATAAATTTAAGCTGTGATATCAAAAGAGTTCAATAACCTGTTTTCTTCTTCAGTCCCAAAAGGATGTAGGCCTATTGGAGCAAATCCAGAAGAGGGACCCCAAGTTGATCACAGGGATGGAGCACCTCTCATATGGGGAAAGACTGAGAAAATTGGGTTTTTTCAGCCTGGAAAAGAGAAGGGTTTGGGGTGACCCAGTTGCTACCTTCCAGTACCTGAAGGGAGCCTACAAGAAAGATTGAGATACTATTTACAAGGGCATGTGGTGACAGGACAAGGGGGAATGGCTTCAAACTAAAAGAAAGTAGGTTTAGATTAGGTATTAAGAAAAAATTCTGTGAGGATGGTGAGGCACTGGAAAATGCTTCCCAAAGATGTTGTGGATGCCCCATCCCTGGAAGTGTTCAAGGCCAGGAACAATGGCGTTCTGACTGGTCAAATGAAAGGTGCTCATGTCCACAGCATGGGGGTTGAAAGTAGATGACCTTCAAGGTTCCTTCCAAGCCAAATCATTCCACAGTTCTACAAAACATAAGGCTATCTCCTCAAGTCCCAAAGCAAGAATCTACACTTGGAACCTATAAACAACACCCCTAGAATGTATGACTACAGGTGAAATCTTGCTAAGAGAACTATGACCACAGAGAATGTAGGCTTTGTACCTGCCCCTTTAATTCACTGTTTTTTTCTTACTCACACTCCTTACCTTGGCAATTTTCTACTCATTGAAAGCAACAAAATATTCCCAGAGAGCAAACACATATGCAAATATAAGAGTTTGAGTTATAGCAGGAATGGAGAAGAAAAGACTGATTTTTGGTTTTTGACACCTACCTTGTTCCCCTGTCCATCTTGTATCCTAGAAAACCTAGAGATGGAAAGTACAAAAGAGGCTTCCAGGTTGTACAAAGTTTCAAAAGACACTTCCAGAGTCCAACAGCAGAGACAGATGCAGAAATAATAATAGAAGGTCACTGCAGGGTTTGTGTGCCATAAGAATAGCAGACAGTGAGGGCAGCACTTGTTTTCCCTAGATAAAGAGAAAAAAGGCAACAAAGGGTGTCTCTGTCCCATCCTTGTCAAGACTCTGGCAAAAGAGTCCTATTTGATATCCAGGAGCTCAGCAACTCCCTATAATGTCTGCCTAAGGCCACACAGCAGCTGGACTTATTAAACACATAGTTATATGCTGAGCTGTGCACCTGTATTTTCTAATACAGAAGGAAATGCAGTATTTTGTATCCTGACTCATATGAGAAGGAAGAACACAGTGCACATAACAAAAGTTAGAAGCAATGATTGGGATGAAATAGGAAAATGGTTTAACAATGGACCTTTCTTGGTGTACTCTTTCAGAATTCATCATAAGTTCTTCCCCATGCTGATTTCCTCTTCCTAGTTCATTCCTACACAATGGCATTTCATAATTTCTCACACCTTTCTCCTTTCCAGTCTGAGCATGGTATAAGTGCAAATAATTGGGAATGAGATTAAAATCAATCAATTGAAGCAGTGGAAGAGAGAATTCCAGCTCATCTGTCTCCATCATTTAGGAGAATTTTAGGCCCTCCCTCCTACAGTTTGTGTTGCTCACTCATGACAGTCCTATGCCGGAATAGGTGAGAGGAGACAGTCCTGTCACTCTTTCTCTTCTTACCAATCATTTACATCTTCAGCAGCACAGTTTAAAGGAAAAAACAACTAAAAAACAGTAACAGTAACATACTGAGAGACAGACTCAGGAAAAAAAGCAAACCAATTGATTAATGACAGGAATGTAACGCAAAAGAATCTGCACAGTACTGAACAGCCATTTACAACTGATCATGGTAGTAAGATGACATATTAAAGATTGATTTTTCTGGGGGGAAGCTAGGAACACAGCAGAGCCACAATACAATTCTTTTGCATATGCAAGAGAATAGCATATTGCCTAGTGAGAAGTATAGGGTACAATTTGAGAATGCTTGTTCTTGCTTTTCCTTTTAGCCTTTTACTTCTATCTGCTTATAAGAGCAATCTTTAGCAAGCTTTAAAAAACTCACTGGAGGTAAATCAGCTGGATTGTCCCAGTAAGTAGCCCTGAGAGACAGAGGTTAATGGCCCTAATTATTGCTTAAGGACCAGGTGGGAAGATTTAGAACTTGAGACAAATCTGGAAGGGACAGATGAAGACAGGGCTCCTAAACCAGAGGGGAGGCCTGTTCCTAGTTGGCAATAGTCTGAGTAAGAGCGGAGCAGCTGAGATGTCTGTAGCTGAAGCTGATGGAATAAATTACTGATTAGTTCCCTACTTATCTACCAAAAATAAATTTTAAAGAAATGCATCTCATAAATCAAGCAAATCTTGTAAGAAATGCATCTAATTTGGCTCTCCTTGTTTAGGCAAGGATAAATAAAACATTTATCATAAGAGTAAGCCATAGGCATCACTTGAGGTTATCACAGGACAGCAATAATGAGACTGTTGCAGGAGAATTCCTCATAAAGGCAGTTTTTACCTATTAGTTCTCCAGTTCAATATATCCTTAGGACTGATACAAAAAGACCAGGAAGAAACAGAAACAACAAAAGAATCTTTCCATTCTAAATCTACATTGACTGTGCTTCTGTTAAAGACATGGTCTGACATTTTGGGAGTGGGGGATGGAGGACAATATTATGAAAAGCATTGAACCTAACTCCCAGAGGAGAGCTGCTCAACAATTGCTGCTCAGACTACTGAGGCAGCCAATTCTAGCAAACAACACAGCTTTGTTGAAGAGCAATGCTCTTCCCCAGAAGAGTCAGGTCATGGTGGCCCCCTAAACTCCTACCAATATCATTGAATATCTCTATTGCGTGGTAGGTTTCATAGTACCATCCTGAAGAAACCAGAAAATGTCCTTTTAAGCCATAATTTTACCTGTCCAAGGTGGTACAGGACTTTCCAGCTTGTACAAACATTAGTATATATTTGATACAAAAGTGAACTGTTTTGGTTGGTCTGGTCATAAATGAGCCCTGAGGTTTTATATGCTGCCTGTTAAACTCTCAGGCTTGTGAGAAGAGAATCAGCTAGGTTCCTCCAGGATAGCGTGGGATACTGTAAGCTCCTAGAACAGCTGCTGTTTAGAAAGGAAATCGTACTTACGAGCTTGATTCCATGCCTCAGTACTCTCTGTGACTTATTGCAGTTGAATAAACTTTGTTTACTGCAAAATGGTTCTGTCACTTGGTACTTGGAGCTCAGTTAGAGGAAACCATACAGCCATCAAGCAGCACTGAAATTTCCAAGATGATCTAATAGACTTGGTCTGTAAAGGCTCAAACTCATTTACAATAGACAATATTTACCTTCTATTAGGAAAGATATTTTGAGTTGTGAATACTGGGACCACTTAGTTACATGCATTCACTTTAGCTAACTAAATCACCGCCCTGCAATGGAGAATTCCCCTAGCAGAGTATAAAGCTGAGTAAAAAAAATCCTATTTGGCAAAACTCCACCTTTGCCAAAGACCACATTAAACCCACCTTCTTGTAGAGGAAGAATTCTATGAGGAAAACCAGCTAGAATTATGCCAGAAAAATTGAATAAATCAGAGCATACAGTACATTTTCTCATATTGATATCGTAACTCAATACTTGACTGTGGAGAACTATTGTTATAGTTTTATAGTTACAGCTATAGAAACTGCTTTGTATCATTCTTCAACCCAAATTATTTAATCTTCCACATCCTGACACTAAATTCAGGGAAAAGAGATTTGATCTTATGATAAGTTAGCTTATCACATGAAGAGAACTAGCTGAAAACTTTAAATCTGGATCTGAGCCAGACTAATATTTTATAGGTTGTTGTCCCTTTCTATTTGCTTTCTTATTTTGTGTGACTACTGTTGTATCCTTAGCTTCCATAGATGAAATTTAAAGAACAAAGAGGAAACCAAAATAAAATACATTTTTAAAAGTTAAAGGAACACATCTATGTATCTATTTTTAGAAAGTGGCCCCCCTCTCGTGGTGCAACTGCCTACACTGTGTGCTCATGAGTCTCCTATTTCAAAGAGCCCTACCTGAGCTCAGGACATGCAGTGCTGTGATCTGCAGGCTGAGATCCTTCTGGAACATGAATACAGAATGTAACTCTCACCTGTTGCATTTTACTAAGCTCAAATACAAGAGGCACAGAAGAGTTTTCTGTGAATATCCCCCATCACTGTCACTGGAACTGACATTGGTTCTGCTCTGTTGTGCAGCCAGGTCACTGACCAGAAAACCTGAGCAGGCTTTATAAATTTCTGAGTAGGAATGAATTTTAAAAACTGAAAGGCAAGGATAACTTAATAAAGTTCCCCTTCCCTAGTGTATACCTGTGATAGGCCTCTACTGGAGCACAAGTGTGTGTTCACATGTGGCATAGGATGCTTATAGCTTTGTTTTCCATTATTAAAAAGTAGCACAACACAAGCAGTGGAAGCATTTAGAAACTAGTTTTCTCTGGCAAACACGACCTCTTTGGCTTTGTCAAGAAATTTTGCAACTCCAGTAGTAGTGTTTTTAGATGAGTGTGATGATAGGAGTTCAAGACACTGAATTTTTCTATGTAGTATATGCTTTCAACAGTGCCATAAGAAACAAACAAAATACAGAGACATAACTGATGCTAGCAGTCACAGCTTACCTCTACAAGTCCTGTAAAGGAGTAGCTTTAATACTTGCTCACTGATTCCTACACAGAGATATCCAGTATATATATATAAACCAGTTTATCTTCAAAAAGTAGAACTGAAGAAACCTGACATCCTAAAGATGTATGTCCTGGATCCCAAAGTCCCACCAGCATGCATTCTCCATTTCACTCCACATCTCTCTCACTATTAGAGGGCAGGAGTTTGTGGCTTGTTGAGAGCTGGGAGATCACTTATTGCCCAAGCAGTATCTGCCTCTCAAAAGTCCAATTCCCTCATGAAAACAGCAATCGAAGTCTTTCTACTTCAGCCAAATGCAGTTTTTCACAGCTCATAGCACCTCCACATTGTCAAGATAACTACCTTGTGAAATTATTTTCAAAGGTTATTCAGGGACAGAAAAACTGACATAGCATAAAACACTCCCTTTGGAAAAAAAACCAAGACAACAAATAGCAACAAACACCTCACATTGATAGAATAAACTGCACCATATGGATAGCAAAACAGGACTTTTTTTGTATAAAACTTTCCTGGCAGACAAGATTTTAAAAAACATTTTTTACCTGGGACATAAGTAAAACAGGAACTGTCTGGCATAAAATCTCTAAATAACACTTTGCATTTAAATGTATTTTTATGGAAAGCTATATTTTGAAATGATCTAACAAATTATGGCTTTAGGTAGAATGAATTTCAAAGTGGTGTGTAGGAGGTATCCATACAGAGAAGAATGCCATATTTATTAGCCACTTCCATAGCATTATATGCTCTAATACACTATTAATTTTCTGGATATGTGTACAAATGGCATTATTAAGAAGTTCAAAGTATTGAATAACTATGGAGATCATATTTTTTATTTATTTAACATAATTTAACCCTACAGTTTTACTGAAGGCAAAAAATATAAATTGATGATTATACAAAATCTGCTAAAAGCATGAAATCACTTTCACAGAAGACTTTCGAAAAGATTATGTTCTTTAAAAGATTCAACTTTCCAGGTAGGTGCTTCTATTTAATAAACTTATGAGACTAATAGGTTAACTAATATAAGAACAGAATGTCTGTGCACAGACATATTTCTTTTAATACACTGCCTTCCAAGGCCTTGTTCTAAGACATGGGTAACAAATGGACCATCCAGTAGTTTTTAATGGCTAATAAATTCTGCATTACACGCTTAATCAAAGTTCCCCATGAGTTTCAAGACAATCCTAGCTGTTATTAAAACTGCAAACCCCCACATTTATAAACTGAAATCAAAAAAATTTATTATTTACCATTCAGCATTTCAAAAGCCAGGGGAAAGATACACAACCCATCAAAGGACCCAAATTTAAGCTTCTGCCTTATGGTTTCCAGAGATCACGTTTCATAGGCTTTGAATAATTTGAGCTATGGAAACACTACACATTCACTTTGCACACCAAAAACGGTTGGTCCTTCACTTGATCTCATTGCTGAAAATTGCACTGGCCTCAATTAACTAATTCAAGGTAAGATGATGTCTGCTTTTTTTTTTCCTGGTAGGATGAAAGGCTTTAGGATAGGATTAGTGAGGCACATTAATTTTTGAAATTAAATGCTATCCTTTTTCTTGCCTATATCTGCCCTTCCACCAAAGTCAAAAGAAAACATCTCTAGTTTGTAAGATAGCCAGCTGTGGCTTGAGCACAGCCCATGGAAATTTGCCCTTGCAGAGTAAATACAAGTTCTCCCATGTGAGACAGGAATGGGCTCTGTGATTAACAGTACCAAGGCCACTTAAAACGCGCTTACACTTTCTGTCATTAATCCATACCCTCATCAGGACCTTGCACTATTGCACTTTATTTTTCCTGACCACTTCTGGGACCCCCACCTCTGTGCCCCTTCCCAGGAGCCCCACTGAAGCTGAGCTGTACCATGAGAATGTCCCAGGCTGCCAGCAGCCCTGCCCTGCCATTTGCTACATCAAGTCTCCATAACCTTGTACATTTTTTTTCCTCAGTTTCAGAATATTTCCTCCCTCTGATACTTTATCAAAGGTAAAGCGGTGACCTGTAATGCATGCTCACAAGATCAGATAGGAAATGTCTTCTATTCTTGTTCTAGTAAATAAATCGTCTGAGTGGTTTGGGGTTTTTTTCTGAAATGAACAACTACAAGAAAAGGTCACTGAACTAAGGTGAGACCATGAACTGAGTTTTGAATGGGCAGCTTTTCTGACTCCTCTGTTAGTTGTTGCCTTCACATATTAGAGCAGAGGTAACAGGGTAAACTTCTGCTTCTGGCAGAAGTGTAAGAAGAGGTACTGGAAGTCATGAGATCATCAGCTGGGATAATCCTATACAAAGAGAAGATCACCCTACAGAGTGGATCCACTTTTTGAGCTTAATTCTCTCAGTAAGTAATTATGTAGCAAAGCACGATACACTTGATTTGGATTAACTTGTAAGGGTGATTAAGCTGGAGTTCACAACACCACAGGAGACAGAGGTGCTAATATTAAGTTATTTGTGCCAATTAGGAGGAACAGGCAGATGAAGTGAAGGCCTAAAATGGCTGCATGGCAGTGAAAATGTCATGTCCTGGTGACAAAGCCCTTTCAAAGAAGAAGGAAGGAAGGAGTCTATTGCACACCCTGCCTCTGACCTGCAGCAGAAGGACTTTGCAGAGCACTACAAGAGTCAGAGCACTAGGAAACATTCATTTTCGTCCTCATCTCTGTATATTCCTCGCTTTTTAAAGAGATTCTTAATTTTTAAATCTGTGTTTTCTGTTACACATTCCAGTTAACACTTACCCAAAACACAGGGAATGGCAAACACTGTGCCCAGCTGCTGTAACACCAGCAATGGTGTTTGTATGTTACTGCAGTCTCTCTTGGTGTACACATGGCTTTGATGGGTGAAGCATATGAGGTTTAGAAATTGGGCTGCTGGAAAAAGAGTTTGTAATTTGAAGGCATGTGTATTGAGGCACACTATCAAAAGCATTTTCCAGAAACACAAGAAAAGTACACAAGTCTATTAAGTAAGACATAAATTCAGCAACCAGGAGAGCACTCAGCCAAGCAAGCTTTATGAAATAGAGCATTGTGAAATAAAGATTGTATGGTAAGAATCAACATTTAAGGGGGAAGTGAAACAATTTGCTTCATAGAGGTACACAGATGCACAGACATATTTCATACAATAAATTGAAACCCCAGATTTGAAGTCCCATGCTTCAGTGATTTTAACTATTATTTTTAATTTGACTCCTTTTTTCATAATTAAAAAGAAAAAAACCAACCACTAGATAGCTACAGACAATTAGAATATTCTAACACTTCTACAGCCTCATCCTCCTGCAGTTCTCTCACTTTGGGCTATATACTCAGTATTAAGTTCAATCAACAAATTAATGGCTGTATCCATTTCAACTCTGTTAGGCCAGAATCATGTTCTGAGACACATTTAGAGAAGTTCAGAGGCTAAATATTTGTCTTCTATCCTGAGGCATATAAAAGAAACTACAGCATTAATGCAGGTGGAATTAACTGCAGTTTGTACCAAAGTACTCCAAACTTACTCGAGTGTCAAGAGAAGAGCCTGCATGGATGCACAAAGCAGCCTAAAATGGAACAAGAGGATGAGATGAAAGGCAACTAAGCCCCCTTGCCATCTTAGGATGCTCTAGGAGCACTGTACAGTACTGGCAAAGCTCACACAAGGCCGGTGTGAGAGACACACCCTTCCAGAGAGGTTGAGCACAGATTACCCTGGGGTCCCTACAAGGGTACCAAATGCCATCTCTATGCAACTGAATCTCATTCTGCTACCTAAAGCCAGGACAAATTGCCACAGCTGCCAACTTCCATATTACGTAAATGCACTATGCAAGTAAGCTGTATGACTGAATCTAAGTAAAGCATTCAACTTTAGGTCAATTAAGGTTTAGTTACACAAATACTAATAATGTAGTCCATAGGCTGTCTTGGGTATACATAAACGTGTTTTTATGATGAGGCCTGGAAAGATTTATCAGGACCATCAGTGAAAATGTACTCCTCACAGTTCCAGCAAAGCCCCATTTAAAACAAACACTTTAAAGCACTGGTTTGAATTTTAGCTATTCTAATAAAACCAGAGGAAACTTTCCAATGGCTAGTCAGTTGAAGTTGACTCTGCCTCTTTACCTTAACTGAACAGGAATATCTGGAGATAAAGATTCGTACTGTGATTAATGTTCAGCTATAACACACAAGAAACAAATGGCTTCTCCAGCTTTTCTGGAAAAATTGATTGATTTGCTTTGAGAAAGTCAAGGAATTATGCCATGCCTGTATTTACTAATCAGTAGACAGTGGCAGAACATGCTTGCCTCGCAGGACCAATGTAATGTTAAACTGATTTATTTTTATTGATGTTTTCAGAATCCCAAGCGTGATATGTAAATCCAAAGAATTAAGATAGAGGAACCTCTGGTAATTAAAATATTGATGAAGGTATAAACAACTTATTCATGTTGTATAAAGTTATTATGCAGAATTATCTTATTAGAAACAGAATAACCTAAAACTTGTATTACATATATGAATTATAGATGTTAAGTGACAAATATAAAACTTAACATTGCAGTATCCTATATATTTCAAGGACAAAAATTTCAACCAGGAAAAAAAAAAAATAGTAAAGAGTGGAGAAGATGGCAGAAGATGCTGCCATGACTGGCACTGCCTACATTACATGGAGAGAAAAGTACTACTATCTCACAGTGAACAGTAGACTTACATCGTCTATTTTTTAAAATTTGCTATTTCACATAAATAGCCCCACTATAAGTTCTAGGTACTGTAAACATCATCATAATGTAAGCATTAAATATGAAAAAATACAGTAAAATCAAAATCTAAACACAAGAATGGAGAAACAGGCTAAAAGCAAAACAGCATACTCCCTGCCAATTTAATATTAAAAAAAATAAGAATGAAGATAATTCTTTATCTCCACAGAGCTTAGATATGGTCTTAAAAAGTACTTACCTCTTATACTAAATAGAATGATCTTGAATTGGCATAGTGAGTGCAGTAAAAATAAATAGTGTCCTGGAGTTTATGTCTCAAATCAGCTGTATGCAGGGCTAAGTACATAAGACTGTGAAATACAGATATTTAGGCCAGGTTTCTCAGAAGCTTAGGCCAGGCAACTGGCAGTCTGAGATGCTAAAAGCACTTTGGCTCTTTAAGCATTCAAGACGCTTCTACCGATTCACAGAACCAGAGAACGTAACCACTCAACTCTTGAACAGAAGGGAATAGTTGTCACCATTTTCTAAAATGACACAATCATGCCTCATATACTTTCAGATTCATTAGTTCATATATTTATAAAGAGAACACCTACCTTACATAGACATTTTTGTGTAATGATTTACTAGTTTCATATGAATGGTTTGTTACAATCATTGTAAAAATGTTTGATCTCAGTTCCAATCTAACCCATAAAAAGAAGCTTCATCTGCTGAGTCATTTGATAAATTTGTCTTCCAAAGAGACAACAATCTATTAATTGGCAATAACCACTGAGATCTGTGATGAAGTCATGGCTGCTTTATCTCTAACAAGGTAATTCTGTCTTCATGCAGCAAATTTTTCTGCTCCTCAGTGTTTTGTCACTCATTTAGATCCGTTAGGAATTCCAATCTTTTTCCAGTACATAAACATGTATATTATGTAATTTCTGAAGGCAGAGTGGACACTTAGTTGAATGTATAGAGGTGGATTTTGTAAAGCTTCTAATGAGCCATAGAGAAGCATCAAGCTTGTGAGACTGTTATCTTTAAGGTGCAACTGACACAGGCAGCATGCTCCAAAACATGCCTATGTGTCATTCCTTCATGCCTCCATCTCCCAGCTGAGCCAAGAGAGTGTGAGATGGCACGCATACCACAGACTCATCTAACTTCTTTTCCGCTAAACACAGCAGTTCTTGCAAAGAAACACACTGGGGGAAATAGGAATTTTCAAAATCTTTATTTTAGTCATTTAATACAGCTTTTGAAACAGGTCCAGTCCCACAGGGCTCCATCTGCAAAACATTTTTTAAGAGCATATGACTAACTGTACAAAGTGAGATAAAGATAAATTCATTCAGAGGGGGTCCAAAAAAACATATATCACTGATTCAGTAAAATGGCCCAAAGAATATCCATGTGTCCTTTTGAGAGCCAATACACAGCTCACACTATAATGTTGTGGACTGAGGACAGGCCATAGTGGGGCCATTCTTGGTAACCCCTAAGGAAATCAACTCACCTTTCCCTGTTTTTCATGCAGATGCTTTTATTAATTCTGGGAGGGTGCAGTCCAGGAGCTCAGTGGTAGAAGGTATAGAAAAGAAATTCTGAATAGTTCTGCAAGGGTTCTTCCTGGCAGAGTCAGACAATTCCCAAATGTCATGGGAAACACAAGAGGAGAAAACACATTACTTCATGACCTCTACCAAAATATAAAATGGAGTCAGAAGCAAGATACAAGATTTCATCCCAATATTAATTAAAACCCACATGAAAAACAATCACACTCTTGTCTGCTAGAGCACCTGTACACAAAGGTTATGTTTGTATCATTGCAGGTGCCTTAGCATGAGCTCTTTGTATGCTCCTGGTTCATCTGTATGATTCCATACTTTGGTTCATGGCTACTGGATATGACTGCTCTCCTCAGACAAAGAGAAAAAAATATATAAATATATATATGTATATATATATATATATATATATAGTGTGTGTGTGTGAATGCATGTACATGAATAGAACAGCATGTAACATTTCACATCAGATCTGGGGGTAGCTCATGGCATATTCACGATGAGAAGAGTTTGAGAACACAGGCTGAATAGGTGTGAAGGGACACTGAGAATGGCAGTCTGACCAAAGCAGCTGATGAGAAGAAGCATCTATATGGAAAATATTCAGTTGTACCACGCCAAGATCCAAGCAACAGCTGCAGTATTTCATAGAAACACTGTGAGCTCCAAGAAGCAGCAGCTTAGGGAAAACTCTAGAGATGCATATGGAATTCATCCAGTATTAAAATGTTTCATGGCATGCCACACTTACATGGGTGAAATGGAAACTCACATCAGTTACAGACTCCTACCTTTGGCTGTATATTTTTATGCCCTTTCATCAGTTCCCAGTGAAACACAAATGTTGACTGTTTACACAACTCTCAAATATCGGTTTCCAGGATCTTTTTGCACTGATTTTGCAAGAATACCATTCTGTATTATTTGTAACCATCAGTGGCTTATTCCTTCATTTTGCAAAATTGTTTTATCACTGTCTTTTGATGTTTAATAAATATAACAAACATTTCACAGCTTTCAATGCCTACCTACACCACTGTCTCCTCCCTGCCTCAATAGCTAATGTAGATACTGGTTTTTTAATTGTTTCTTTGAAGTATTCAAAATCAGTCACTGTTAAAGATGAAATACAAAGCAGGATGTTTTGATGAAACATATGGCAGACAAAATCTCAAGCAGACTGATAGGGATTATTGGCAGTTGTTCTTTTTCACTCCCCATTCTGCAGGGAATAAGATACTGCTAGAGACCATCTGGGAAATCCATCTAGCAAATCCCTTGTTGTTGTAGGGATCTAGGACATCAACCACGATTCCAGTTCCTCACTGTTTTCCATGGCTTATTACGGCTGCACCACTGTTGTTTTCTAAAAGGCTGAAAGTTATTAATCAGAACTCTGTGGATATTGTGAATTGAACTCTTGCACATCCTCTTGCAGTAAATGTCTATCATCTAAGTTCCCCTTTACAGAGGACTAGACTCAGTAATTAAATTAATTCCTCACAGTCCTATTTTCTTGTAAGTAATACAGTTATCTATATCTTTTATTTTGTTCATAAAACCCAAAATTTAAGATAGGTCTTCCTATGAGTCTTTGGAAGCAGATAGAGAACAGGAAAATTACCAGAAGAAGCTGAAGGAGCAAAAGGCAAGCAACAAAAGGAAAGATGAAAGAGAACAAAATAGTTAAATATTTTTGAAGTTGAATTCTACTCCTCTTTCCTCTATTAAAAAATTGATCTATTCACTTCTCTCACATCACCCAGCAAATCCAAATGCATGAATAAGTAAGTATCCAAAAAAGCATTCAGGGTTCTAATGTAATTAATTATTCCCATAAATTGCTATGGAGAGCACAGAAAAGCACAGCTTGAAGGTATATCAAGCATTCAGCAAGACATTTGACTACTGGCATTCATTCAGCAAGAAAAAAAGTTTAGAAAATGAGATATCTGTAAGACAACTAATAGAAATTATATTTATTTTTAAATCTCATAATTATATTTAATATAAATGTTATAAATGTTTTTAAAGAAGAAAAACCTTTGACTTCTTTCTTCTCTTTCCTCAGGACTTGTCTTGGCATGTAGAAAAGAATTCAATACCAGAAAGAAAAAATTAGGAATAACATTCATGATTGTGATCAACATCTTGAATAACAATATAGTTTTGAAGGAGTCAAAAGGGCAGAAAGTAGCCAAATATGAAGCCATTCATCACAGATTAGTTTTGAGGATCAGCTCTTCAACCTCAGCAACTGAAAAATAAAAAAATTGACAGTTCATTAAGTATAAATAACATTTAGACTAAACACAATCACAGTAGGTAGCAATATTGCTGCCCCATTATATCTTGCTCAATTTACCATCAAATAGTGTTTAATCTTCCAAGAGCAAGATTTGCTCTCAGTCTTTTTCTAGGTGGCAGAGGAGCTGCATGTGTGATAAAAGAAGATAAAGGAGCTGCAAATCATTTAATGTGGTAGGACTTCAACACAAATTCAATTTCCTTCCTAATGGGAAAAAAACCCCAACAAACCACAACAAAGAAAAAACCACAAAAATAAGAGTTAGGGATTGTAACGAGGCCCAGCCTTGAAGGTGTCTATCAGGAACAAGTCTAGGCTGAAGTGAACAAGAATTTGCCTGACATGTGCTCCCAAACTCATGAGTTATAAAACGTTCTTGGCTGTAAACAAGGGGGGGAAGTAGTAATTTCAGACCTTACCTCTTTGATTGCAGAGGCACTTGATAGCTTTCTCTCTTATCTGAACAGATGTCCAGCCACTAAAATCAGGTTGAAGAAAGTACTGCATCTCCTTCATGTACAAGTGCTTCTTTTTCGATATGAGTGATCAAAAACTCCAAAATTAAAAGTAGATGAGGATAGACAGCTGGATCTGTGAGTAACACACATGCAATCTGGAATCAAGAGCACTACTTTCTGGTACTTGACCCATGTGCTCTTTCTCCTTTAAAAAGGCTTCTAAGAAAATGCATAAAAGGTCACATCAAAACTTATTCTCTTCCATGCCAGTTTTACATTAGTTGAGATTTCATACACATATGGAGTCAGTTCTTCAGTACAGGTGTGTAAATCTGGAGTAGCATCATCAACTTCTGTTTAATTGACCTGGAGCTACATCATTGTTATGAATGCCCTGCAGGAAATCAATTTCACTTTCAAGAGCTTCGACTGAACATGAAAACCTGCTACTAAATGTGCTTCCAATGGGAAGAACTAGACACAGAACTGATGGTATCATAGACAAAGGACTTTGATGAATGTGACTGTTAGAGAATGCTACAGAATTAATATTTTCTGACAAATACAAAACTGATTTTTTTTATGCAGCTCTAATGGCATGAAAAACATGCCCTTCAAAACAATGATGTATTTAGCTATTTATTATGGGTAACTCCCGAAATCAGAAGATTCAAGTCTGGAAAAAACAGTGCTCTATAAAACCATAGTTGTTACATTTGAATAGTAATTAAACAGTGCTTATTGAACCACTAAACTAATATCAATTTTTTTTGGTACCAAAGAGCTTCTGAGTGGCCTCTAGCAACTTCCCTACAAAAGAGCAGCAAAAAAGAACTTTTTTTTTTTCATAGAACAAACATGCTTTATCCAAACAACAAATAAATTTACTTTTAGAGTCAGAAAACTGTGATTTTCTCAGTTTGCTTGTTTTCTAGAAGTAGGGAAAAGGAAAATCAAGGTGTCAGATAAAATAGTAAAATGAAACATAAAGGACTCAGAATTTATGAGAGCAACTTCTAAAACCCCTATGCATGAAGCAGGAATTCATTGGGTAAGAGAAAAAAACAGGCTAACTTGTAGGTGAGCAAGCAGAAAAAAATTAGGAAGTCACAAAACTGCTTGCATACACTTTTTGTTCTCCTTTGAATTCTCCATGCATAGGAGAACAGGCTTATCTTCTATTGTAGTGTATCTATCTCCCAAGAAGAGAAAAGCACTGACATGCCAGTTACCTTTGCACAAATTTAAGTGCATTTAAAAAGATACATACTTAACAGAACACTTGAGCCTGCCTTCATACACCAAAAATGTGAGATGCAAGACTAAAGATGTAGCCTTGTATCACCTACACAATGGCGGCCAGGGTGGATTCTTCCTTCACTTCTTTTATCATCTTTACTTTTAAATCTCAGTACAAACTATTTCCATGGATTAGTGTAAAGCAGCAGTGATGGAACCCATTGGGTAACAATTAAGGCAAAGCTGGAAGATGTCACCATCCTCTCCTCAGTGCTACAATTGGAATGATGAAAGCAGACTGGACCCTAGTGGAGCTGCAGGTTCATTCTGTGCTGGTATCTCATAGCTCCAGAGTGTTTATAAGGCTAGTTTTGCCTTCCTTCAACTCCTCTTGTTGTTTGCCCAAAATCTAGTATGCCACTACTTGTAGTAACATGTCCTGCCTAAACCTTTCACCAGACTTTGCTTCATTCTTCATAAGTTATTTATCACAGTAGCAAACAGTATTTCATGCTAAGTCCCTTCCTAGTCCTAACAATTAAGCCATAAAATAAGGCTGTCAAACTCCTGGACTGCATACTTCCACAAAAAAAACACAGCAGTCAGTAAAATATGGCATTGTTTGAACTTTCTATCTGACCATGGAAATGAAATAAAATATATGAGTTAGAACAAACAAAACCAAAAAAATCTGATTTCTTCTTATGCCATACCTAGGTAGTGAGATCCAACTTAAAGCAAGGAAGACAATGAAAAGTTCTGAGGAGAGATGAGTTGGAATCAAAAGATCCTTCCTGACAGGCTAAACACTCAATCCAGATTAATTACCTTAACTTGGGCATTTAGCAAAATAAACGACATGGGCAAAAGGGTATTTGTACTAAAAAAGCCAACATGCAGTTTAATGTTATCCTCAAAAGAGGAGGAGACACTTCTATGTTACCCTTTCCACCTTCTCTCCTGCTTAGAGCTGAGGTAACCATCTCTTATAAGTACCACATGACAATGCTCCCATTCAGCTGAAACCTGTCTATTCCACCTGAATATAAATAATCAATGATGATGGCAGAAAAAAAAATGAATTATTAAGTAAAAAAGGAAAGAAAAAATAACCCAAAACACCATTGCCAACACTGTTCTTATGCAAATTCCCAAAGTCTTCTAACTCCTGCTTCAAGTAGATGCACACCTGTTTCACATTTCGTTAACATTTTTTTTAATAATAAATTATTTCCTAAATTTCTCAGTAGGCCTCTATCAGTCTCTATAGAAGTGCACTGCAATTCCTAAGGATTCCACTTGGTTTAGAGAAAGCCATATGCTCCCTTATTTTCTGACCATGGCCATTTCCCCAAGGAAACCTGCAGACAGAAACACAGGCAGATGGGAGCTAGAAAGGCAATGACTCCACATGCCTCAGAAACACAATGTCAAATGTGATGATGTTCACTGGATTTAAGGAATGAACTTCTACCTTTCACTAAGAAGCAATCACATCTTTTACAAGGAAAGACAGTGAGGAAGAAATACATCAAGACTCTTCCTTGCTCCTCCTAGATGGTGTCTATCTGTGGCTAAATTAATGTGCAGTTCTGGAAACCAGATGGATTCACCAGCAGATGACAACAGGATTATCAGTATAATTGCATACACAGGTCAGGCTGCTTGGACAGTTGTGCCTGATTTGCCTTGGTAATGATGAGCTCCAGCAAAACAGATGTTACAAGATTCTACGGCTGGACTAACCACTGAAGATGACTGAATTTTAACTAGAGTTTTGTGCAGGAACTTCAAACTTGACCCAGCACCTCATATATGTTCTGGCTTTTAGATGCCATGCAAGGTTACAGACTTTAAATACCTTCTTGGACAGAGCCAGTGTTAAGAGCAGACAGCGTGCTAGGCTAACCTGCCGTAGTATAGATACATCTATTACAACGCTGTCTGAAGTTGCAATCCCTGGAAGCAAACAGCCCCTGGCACTGGCCCATGACAATAATGCTATTCTTTACATCAGGCTGTAGAAAAAAGGTTGGGAAACACTTCAAAAGCCCAGCATTAAAGGAGAGACAGAAAGATTTTCATTTTAGAGACTACATGAAAGTGCTGCCTTGTGGTGAACAACTGTAACTATAACGACATTCACATCAGAATGCAGTATTATAATTAAAGGTCAGGGTATGCAGAAATCATTATTTACTGTTCTCTCCTTTAAAACTCTGCTTTACTTTTCACACCTAAAGGAAAAAATTCTTATCTTGTGCAATTCTTCAAGAAGCCAATTTCACACTTGAGCTAAACAAAATGCATATTAACTTAGCGTACCAGACATCCAGAGGGACTCAAGGTGTCCAACTTTCTATCAGAAATTTCGTCTGGTAGAAAGAAAGAAAACCTACAGTTTGCAGTTAGAAGATATCTGGACAAAATGGGCATGTGTGTTGTCCTTGTTACCTCGTTTTAATGCATCTCCTAGGCATTTATGATCAGTAGCGTATATTCCTATATATTCTAGAAATATATATATATAGAAATATATATATTATGTATTTCTATATATTCTGGGAAATTCCAGGAATCTATGTATTCTGGGAAATTCCACAAAGAATTTTTGCGTATTAGGAGCGCCCCTTGCTATATAGACATAATAAACATTTATTAATCCAGGTAAAATAATGGCTCAATGTAAGTATGACTGGTGAGCTCAAAAGCCTCTTTTCCCATACTATATTACAATAACCTTGTTATCCAAATGCAGAAGAGACAAAATCATTTTAAAGGGGTAGGCTTGCTGTATTTAATGAAATAAATAATGAAGAAGAGATAAAGCTATATAATAACTTTTCAAAATAAAATATATGGTGCAGGAAATAGCAACAACAGAAGAATCAGCAATAAAAAAATCCCAGTGCTACAGAGACTTCACCATGGTCATACAAAAATCCAGCAGGCTCACACATAAGTAATGATATAAAATAATTTATATGTGCACGTCACTATTTGAATTCATAGAGCCACATTTGCAGAGCATTTGCTGATGAATACTTTCTAAGTATTTTGTAGTACAAAGACCCAGCCCAGTTAGGTTAAACTTACATATTATATTTTTGCACCTATGCAAAATTTCATGAACTTCAGTTTAGCCTTAAATGGTTGTAGAAATTTCTTCTTTTGTGAACAACTCAGTCTTACTGGAGGATCTGTTCTCTAATATGAGCTTAATAAAAACATATATATAAAGTGTATATATATATACACATATACATACATGTGTACATATATGCATTTAACACTATGAAAACCCATTTTTTCCTTGCACATCAAATTTTCAGTGAACAGTAAAGCATTTTGGATCAGATTTTAAGGTTGTTACAATTTGACAGCTCTCTCCACTGCACTCAGCTCATGATCTTTTTGTAAAAAGAAGAGATTACCATACATACTCACTGCCTGAACTGAGAATTCAAAGTAGCACTGTCCACTGAAATGTCATGCTTGTTTAAAGGGTGCCACTAACACCAGTTTTAAAAGTCATATTCAGAAGTAACTGAACCAAGCATTCTTTAGATAATATACTGTAGTTTTTCACAGGGTTATCTAATCCGCGGTTATTTATCACAGTCTTTTCAGGCAAGAAAACTTGACCTATTATTAAACAAACAAGCCCTACATTTCTTACGAATCACCAATTACATCCTCTGTGTCCATAGGTCTGATTTTACAAAAGTGTTAAGGACCCCTGCTTTGACATCCAAGATTTTTTGCAGAATGATACCAGTATTTTAGCAAACTTTCCCTATAGCATAAGCATATAATTGCTTCAAATAGGTATGGACAAGATGAATATTCTGAAAATTTAACTTCCACAAAGACATAACCATTTTCAAAAAAGATTTCCCATCCTAATTCCTATTAGCTGTCACATTTTCAAAGAAAATTTGGTGAAAAAACTACCATTTTTAAAACTACCATTTTATCTCAACAGTTTCTTCTAATCAAAATTCTGCAGCAGATACAAAATTATCTATCAGAACGTGTCAGCCAAGAGATCCTCTTAGCTCCATTCCTTTGTCTCTGAGTTCCACTGTCTTGACTATCCAAGAGAATAACATCTTGAGCGGGTTAAATGGGACATTGTAGAAGTTGGAGGAAGCAGAATGTATTTCTTCCTCCACTACTAGCCCAATAATTGAAATATATTTCCCCTCACTTAGAAACAAGATATTATTTTTCAGTAACTCATCTTACAAATCTCTAACAAATTTTGTTTATCCCAGGACTGTGTTCTTCCTGAAGTCTTTATATTTAATAATCTTTACTGCATATTTAATTAATCATATACTTAAATGAACTCTAAGCGTCAACAGAAGTTTCACTAGGACAAAAAGAGGAGACAAATCTGCATATTGTTGGCAATATAGAGTGGGCGGGATGACAGCAAGTGTGAAAGAATATATTGATGTGAGGGATGATTCTGGCCTCTTAAATTTGTAAAGAATGAGATGGCTTTGATTGTCATCTCAATTCATTATAGATTTTTAACACTTTTTGCTAAATTTTTCTTGTATCTGAGTTGGAACTGATTCAAATTGGAAACTGAACATTAGGCTATGTTCTTGTCTTAGCTATAAATGAGTTTCACATTAAGACTCCTCCCCATCTTTGCCAAGCTTATTTGTGTATTTGCAAGAGTGATGGCAAAAGCAACAACCTACCTCAGGCAAAAGAGCCTGTGTGTCTGTCAATATTTGGGTGATGGACCTATAAAAGGTTCATTAGAACAATCTGCCCTGAAGCAAAAGAAGATACAATTGATATCAGCCAATTTGGGACCCACTGTGCAACTCAAAGTACTGAGTAAATCCAGCACTCAGGCTCATACACAGGCAGAGACTACAGCTAGTCAGAATATTTTCCATAAAATGCAAGTTTGTGAGAAAAAAAAGTGTTCTGTACAGATAAACAGTTTTTCATAAAGATTTCATGGAAAAGGTGTTGGGATACATGATTTGCTTAATGGCCATGAGAAAGACTAACAATCTCCCATTTAGTCTTCTTTTGTTCTACCCACTAAAACTTAAGACACTTAAGTTACAAAAACACTACAAGCTTTATTTTTACTCCATAGGCAATGAAGATAGGAGATAAAACCTTAGCATGATTAAATGTTGTTCTCCAGAGATCAGTCATGTATTATCTCTTTCTAAGTATGCCTAAGGATTTTAATGCTCCTGTTTCAAAGCCCTGTAAAAAAATGTGCCCATTCAAAGGATATCTATGTTGCCAGGCTAGTGAAAGCTAGTGACTAGCATTAATAGTCATTGGATCCAGGACTCACATCCTATTATTGCTGCTGTAAAAGTGGTAAGCCAGTTGGTTAACATATATTAAAAAAAAGAAAATGGAACTTGTGACAGGTAAAATCAATGGGTAAATTCTATGACATATGCCATTTCTTCACCCTCCCTACTGTAGGCCCTCATGAAAAACACCATCCTAGAAAGCTAGCTAACTTAATCTATAAGATCTGTCTTTATCTACAAAATAACACCCTTGCTTCTCCTTACCCACATAATAGAAACTACAGCGAAAAGCCCTCAGAGGATTACAGCTTCTTAAAGCAAACTTGTCAGTTTTAATTCAGGTTAGGTGCCCACATAACACAATAATGAAGAAACCAAATCAATTCATTTCAGATGTTAGTAATCCATTGGTAGGAATTGTCTTGGCCATACACACTTAACATTCATACGGATTAATTCTTGTCCAGGTTTTGGTGAGAAAGAGTTCATTTTCCTCCTAGTAGATGGTATAGTGCTGTGTTTTGGATTAAGTATGAGAATAATATTGATATCATACTGATGTTTTAGGTGATGCTAAGCAGTGCTCACCCCAAGTTAATGATTTTTCGATTTCCCAGGCTCTGCTGGTGAGCAGGTGCACAAATGGCTGGAAGGGAGCACAGCCAGGACAGCTGAATCTGAACTGGCCAAAGAGATATTCTGCACCACAGAGAATATTGCCCAATATATAAATTGGAGGGAGCTGGCCAGAAGCTTCCAATCACTGCTCAGACACTGACTGGGCATTGGTCAGTGGGTGGTGAGCAACTGTACTGTGCATCACTTGTGTTTCTTGGATTTAATTCCTTTTTCGCTTTGTGTTGCATTCTTTTTCATTACCAATACCAGTAGTAGTAGCAGTAGTGGTAGCAATATACTTTATTTCAATTACTAAACTGTCTTATCTCAACCCATAGGTTTTACCTTTCTTCCATTTTCTTCCTGACTCCACCAAGGCAGAGATGGGAGTGAGTGAGTGGCTGTGAGGTACTTAGTGGCCAGCTGGGTTTAAACCACAAAAATTCTACAGATAGATAATAGATGTGATGAGATGGCCATCTGTAAATATACATACATCTCTCTCTCTCTCTATATATATATATATCTCACATTATATACATACTTTAATATATTTCTTTTAAATCAGTAATGTAGACAGTTCTCAATAAATGGATTGATAAAATTCATGTCTGATGGAGAACTGCACCATTTTTACCTGTGTGTCAGCACAATATATTTGCCTATACATATGTATTCACCCATGTATATCCACATACACTTAATGTACATATGCATTATATATGTGTAACAGAGCATACAAATCTACGTATGGCATTTAAGTAATGATCTGACAAATGTTAGACACATCACATTAAGTGCTTAGCTGGGAATAACCTTTAGTTTGGCCTCACAAATCATTTTCTTTTCTGAACTACATGCTTCGTATCTGGACCATGTGGAAGCATCTTACCTTGCTTCCATTTTCTCTTGCCTCCCGTTCCATCTTGAGATCAGAAATTAGGAGAGTCTTGTATTTGTTCTTTCCATTACTGCTGTGATCATCTAGTCTGTATTCTGAAGTCAGCTGAGCAGAGAGGGGACTGTCACTCAGGTTCAGAGGCTGCTCATCCTGCTCCAGATTTGTTTTGCCATTACTGTTGGTTTCTGCCATCTCCCTGCAGTGTGTTCCCCCTGAAGCATTGGAACTGTGTCCCACGGTCTCATTGCCATTAAAACTCTCTGCAGCTGAATCATCTATTAAAAAAGATATATTTTCAGTCACATGCTACATAATCATCTCTGTCCAGTTTAAACATAATTTATATATTCAGATTGTTGGGTTTTTTTTCAAAACAGAATGAGAACTGTTTATATTATTAGCACCAGCACATTTCTCCAAAAAGCACATATACACTCCCTCACCTTTTCAAGTAAAAGCTTTAAGTAAATCCATAAAATTTCATTAAGTAAAGGGAAGTTGTCTGGGCTGACACTATAGTACCACTGTGTACATAAAGGATAATCACAAAGGATTTTTAGGGATAAAGTGATAAAGTTTGCCTTGATCAATCTGTCTGTCCATATGCCTATGGATCTATTTAGATTCTTAAACCACACTCATTAGTGCACTATTACGTATTTCTGAAATCAACAGAGGTGTACATGGTACTGAGAATCTGAATCTCAGGTTTTAAGTGTGCAGAACAGCACGTGTCATATCCATAAATATCCTCTTGCAGAGATACAGTGTAAATACATCTGATGTGTTCACTGCTGGCAGCAGAGATTATACTGAAGAGCTGATTCCAGAAACAGTGTCTTCATTTTGTTCAGGTGCCCATTCACTTCTTTCATTTATTGTGCATCATAATATACTTTAAAATACTGATAAATAGGGGACTAAATTATAAACCTGAAAGCTCCATCCAAAAACACTGGCTGTGTTATTGTTACCCTTAAGATTTTACAGCTGGATTGTATGATTAACATGTGTCTTCACATACTTATGGATTTGTGTATCCTGTTCTTGTCAGTATCGGAATTTGCCACCTGTGCTACCACTCAGCCCTTCTTTACTTCTAAACAATGTTTTGGCCAACAGTCTATCTAGTAAAACATATTATTTTTCAAAGGATTAAATGGCAGCAGAATTTAGCACTCAATTTTCCCTCTTCTTGTTCTCTAAAGCACCTCATTTTTGGCAATTTACACAGCTTTGCTAATGGTGCAAACACCAGCCCAGGGCTCTACAAGCATTCACTTATTGCAGACTATGAAGCTGGAAACAAAACTGGGGAGTCAATAGTCAAGAATGCATTCAAATTGAAACTGGAGATATTGAATGAGGTGGAGATTAATATGTTAGCACCTTAATATACCATCTTTTTTGGGCCCTTCTGAACAACTTCCATGTTGTTTAGAAAAGAAACAAACACATTTATATACATGAAGAATTTAAAAAATCCCATCAGGGCAAGTCCTTTAACAGATGTGCTCAGAAATACTCATGCTTTAACTACATGATTAATCGAATTGTTCACTCACCATCATTATTACAGTAAAAAACAACTGTTCACCACTCTCAGATGAGATTTTTAAAAGAGAAGAGAATAGTGGATAGATGAGTAGTGATCTAATTCAATTAAATACTTAGAAAGCCAGAGACAAGCTATGATACATCATTCTCTTACTTGCTGCACTCAAAAGACATTCTTATGACATAAATATACACAGGATTGGGCATGCAGTAGGAACATATTTTTTAAAATTGCTTTGTTTTGTAAATCTGTAAAAAAAAATCTAATTTCATAACAATACAGATTAAGAGTAATAATTTAAATAATTTTACTTCAGGAACTTTTTTGTTGTTCTAAAACAGCTGTATAATTAATGGCTACAATAAAAGAAGACCTATGCTTTGGTATGTATCACTTTTACATTATCTCTTGGGAATATCAATGTGTGTACAATAAACGATATGACATTCATAGAATAATACTTTTAAATGTGTACACCAAACAAATTTGTAACAGAGCAATGCTGCTTGAGGATTTCATCTATGTAAGTGAATAAAAAGAAAAGGATTTATCCTTAATAAACCTTCTATCATGCCCTGAGACTTGTGTCTTCAAGGCCAGAAAACATAAAAAAGGCTAAAATTCTAGACATATTGCCAGAAATAAATAAGCGGTTTTATTATTCCAAAATAGAAAATTGAATTATAATACTTTTTTTTAAAGAAAATAGACATATTTCCAACTTATTTTAAGAGCTCTGAGATATCAGAAAAAAATCCAGATTTTTTTTAACAGAGACGCTTTGATTACTTTTGTATTTAGGATGGTTAACAGATAATTGGCTTCTTGATTAACAGTTTAACAAGTGACAGTTTCAAATTAATTAAATCAGTTGCTGAATGGGTCACTGAGTGAGGGATGCTCTTCCCTTTGAAGGGCTCAGAAAATTCCCTGCTGTTGGCAGCAAAGACAGAAACCAGTAACCAGAGGATACAAAGGACCACCTAAAAGGTGGGGGCACTGCCCGGCAGCACACAAGTCTGTTTCCTTGGGAACTTCTGTGTGCTGGTACTCAAGTGTCCCAGCTCATGCAGGGCAGAGCAACCACTACCAGGACACAGACACCTGAATGGGAATGATGAGAGCTGTGCTAGGAGCTAGATCCAGGAACAGCCAATTCTCAAGCATAGCTGTTAGTTTTGCCAAGCAATAATGCTTTAATTTCTTTTTTTGTTGCCCTGTATGTATGTATGGTTGACAACTAAATCTTACAAATGTGTGAGAATGTTACAACACAGAAGAAAAAATAATCTTATGTTTGTTCTAAAACATGACCACTCAAAATAATTCCTATGTTGACTAAATGTGATCAAGCATTATAGTATTCTGAAACAATAGAAAAGTTTTTATAATATTTTTGCGTTTCTTAGCAAGAGCTTAGTTACTTGATGACAAATCTCAGTTTCCACTATAAAGTCAAATATCTTTTTTTTACAGTCATTTAACCTTGGTTAGAGATGGGAATTTGTTTGTTGAGATAATGGTCAGGGGAATGGCTACAATGGGTATGGTATAAATAGCACTTTTTCCAAGTAAACAGAAATATGCATTTCCATAAAAGAGATTAAGAAAAACCAGAATGTGGTTCAGCAATAGTTTCTTACAGATGTTACCAAGGTAACCAGATTACAAGGTTTAGTACATTCCTCCTCCCTGGGCAGCTGTCTATTTTTGCTAAGGATAAGGCTACTTTAAAGCAAGAGTTTCTCAGAAGGCATCATAACACAGAACACATCAGGAATGACTGGGTTTGGGGGAAAAGGCAAGAGGGTCTTGCCTAGGAGGGGAAAGTGAGGCTCATCCTTGGATACAGGCAACCACAGCCCAAACACCTCCTGGCCACTCCTGGGCCTGCAGGCACTGCAAGCACTCGTGGCCATCACATGGATGCCAAGGGGCAAGAACAGATCCATGGAGACCTGTCCCTTGGACCACATTCTCCAATGGTGAGTGCCTCTGCCAGGGGCAGGAGGTGGGACCTCATCTCCTCACTGTATCTGGTGCAGCTGGTGAGTGGGGCTGCACCTAAAGCAGAGACAGCATCAGGACCAGCAGTTTGCTTGCAGTTTTCTCACCTTCATATATCACAACACCTCAGCAACAATCAACTGCTAATGCCAAAAGCCTCTTCTCTTACCAAGTGTTTTCTTCCCCCTCCATCCAGCAGAGGCAGAGGCACAGTGGCTTGGGGAGAGCTTGGGGCAGGAAAGGTTTTGTCCAGCTGTGGCCACTGGCCCCTGCTCCTTGTTGGGAACTCCATAGAGATGAGGACCCCAGACGTTAAGGTCCACCCCAGCCTGGCACATGTGGGGCAGCAGCCATGAGCCCAGTGCAGAGCTGCCCTCCCACAGCAGGCTCAGCAAACCACAGCATTCCACTCTGGGCTCACTTTGGCCCCACTGCCAGTCAGAGGGCACTCCAGCCTCCCTTCCCACAGCTGGCTGATGAGTGCAGTATAAAACTCCACTCAGGCAAGGGCAGCACATTTTCACATCCTGTCTCTTGTCTGAACCACCTCTGCAGGGTGAATTTTATGGAAAGACGTCCAGAGAAGCTTGCTACAGGCACTGGAGCTGAGAAAGGGGGGAGCAAAGGGGCCCCATGCCCTGCATTGGGTATTGGGGCAGTCATGAAAGAGGCTGTAGGATAAGCTCACATCTTAATCACCACCCAGGACTGCTTTTATCCACAACTATCAGCAATGACAGAAAATCAACCATCAAATGCTGCTTGCTCAGGGCAGGACACGTCCTTGAGAACTGTGCAGCTGTCAAACCCTTATCCAAGAATGCTGGAAGACTGGAAGTAAATCTACAGCTGGTTTTGTTACTTAAGCCTGAAAAGGGAGAATCTGTCTGCAAAATACTTACTCACTTCTAAAAACAGTGAACTGGGGCCTCCTTCACCTATGCAGAGATCCTCTTCCAGGGATTAAAGAGCATCACCCCTCAGCAAAACACTCTAAGAGCAGAGGGAAGGTATCTTTGGGTCAAGCAGCAGCCACCTTCTTACTGAAGCATAGGGCACTCTCTAGGCTTAGGCATGGACTTCTCACTCATGGACCACTATTTCTTAAACGTCTTGGTGCCAACACCTCCTTCTTCCACCTTGCACACTGCTCCACACTGATCTTGTGCTCTGATCTGAACACCCTTTGGACACCTTTAGTCCAAGTATTCTCCATGTCAGAGGTAATCAATAGAACAAGGGATAACGGCTTTAAACTGAAGGAGTGTACATATAATTTAGATATTAGCAAGAAATGCTTTACTGAGGTACTGGAAAAAGTTGCCACAAGAAGTTGCAGATGCCCTGTCTCTGGAGGTGATTAAGGGCACACTGGATGGTGCCCTGGGCAGCCTGGTCTAGTGGAATCTGTTATACAGTTCTATGATTCTAATTCTCAAAACAAGATCTACAGTAATTTTTTGACTTCAAGTTAATGTCTTATCACATTGTATTACAGCTTCCAGCTCCTCCTTCCAGATCCCACTGAGACCAGCAAGATGCAAAGTGACACCAGCTTTATTTTTGAACACATGACAATTCCAGATTCCTGCTGTGAACTTTCCAAGCTCATTGTAGTCATTACTGTGTTAGCTTTTCTCCCTGCTTTTGAAGGAAATTTGGAAATGGAGGAAGAAAAGACAATGCCAAAGAAAGCCCAAGCAAACAGATGCTCTGAGTATGAGTTTTGATGCTCAGAACTATTGCATTCTTCACATCAATTATCTGCCACAGACAATCACATTATCATGGCCTAAATCTCTGCCCAAACCCAATTTCCCTGTACCCCTTGGATTCTGCAAGGCGTTATCAGTGGCAGCTGGTATTTTAAGGACACTCTCATTCAGAGCAGGGAACTAGGTCTTAATGTATAGGAATGTTGTCCTACCAAGCAATGTATAGATTTATGAATGGGCAAACAACATATATAGCTAGAATTAGATATTATTTTGTTACAAGTTAAGAGGCAGTTGTTCTACCCAGAAAGAGATGTCTCCAGACCAGATATGTCGAATGCGCAACACTGTTCTCAATAAGAGTGCTTTCTTAAGGAAAGCAAGTTGAAGTGTGCATCAAATCTTTCTGGAATAACAAGTTCATCAAACACTTGTCTTCTGAGAGCACAAATGTAAGATCTGAACTCTGATATAAGTGTTGTTGAAGTACTGTGAATTGCTAACCAAGGTACAAATATATACTCTCACTTGTCTCCTTGAGAGAAAAACCTCCAGATGTTCTAAAGGATCTCTTAGCTATCAATTTCATACTCTAAATCACACAGAATTTTCATATTTCTTGCAGGTAAGTCAGGAACAACTTAGCAAGCCATTCTATATAAAGACAAATCTCTGAATCTATCCTGACCCTCTCTCCAATTACCTCTCTGGTGAGAATACAATTAAGATTCAGAGCATGCTTTAACAATTTATACAGCTGAGATTTCAGCTACCTGAAGCATATTTTACTAGTCAGTAATGCACAGTGTTGGGCTTCAGCTCTAACAACAGCAGTGTGGCACAGTCCTGCAATCATACAGCCACACAAAATTTCAGCTCCACTGAAAGGGCAGATATCCTACTTAGGAACCAGCCACAAACATGGGAAAGGCAATTAACCTTACAACACCTTGGGTATTTTGAGACAGTCTGACTGCATGAGGGGACCCTGCAAACCAAAACCACTCCTGGTAATAATGAGTCCAATTAATCACATCAAAAGAACAAGACACTTGTTGGGGCCACTTTGTTTGTTCTGCTCTGAGGAATAGAGATGGGAAAGGGCCCATATGCAGACAGACACTGATGCCTGCAAACTCCAAGGTAGCAGGCACTCAGGTTAAATGAACATTTTGAGTGGGCTGCCTGTCGACAGAGCATCTCTGAGAGCAGCAGGATGGGTAACTGTTTCTTCTAAAAGGAGGAGATTGGAAGTGAATGAGCTGAGTGGGATGAGTGAGACTGAAACTTTTTGCTGTCCAAATGCAGGCTGTCATAACACCCACGCTTCGAGATTGTCTATCAAAATCCTGGATGATGAAGGTTGCTTTAATCTTGTTGGGCTGGATATCATCAGCACAGATCTTGAAAACACCACCTTAGACCCTTAGCAATCCAATCCATTTGAACATGGTCACTTGCAAGAGGCAGTACTGCAGACCAGGGAGTGGCAGGTTCAAGACCAATTTTGAGTTACTATGCTGTTCTCTTTAACCTTTGGCTTCAATAGTGCATGTGCTTTATTTTCCTATGTTAAAATACAACTTTAATGAAAATAATATGCTGCATAAGCAAACATTATAAACCAAGTTAGTTACATTCCTTCCACAATTCCACAACACCAAGGCAAACTTCCTAAGGGGAATTAATGAGAAAAACATTCTGTTGCTGGCAACAGACAGCAGGTAGTTTTGGGAGAGGAACACCATGAATCAGACAAAAGATGGTGCACAATGCTGACTCACAGAAACTTCTGTAGTATAAAATATTACAGAGACTTCTCTAAATGAACTGATAAAAAGGTAAGGACACATTTCACTCCCACCACTTTTCACAAGGACTGTTTAATACTAATTTGTCACAGTTATGTGTTTGGTTATGCTTCATTTACATCACAATGTTTGAAGCGTAAAGTTCAATACATAACTTAAAAGCCAGTCCAAATCAGCTCTATCTATTAATCATCGCCGTTCCCTTTCACATTGCTATATAGAGCTGGGTTTGAATTAATGGAGGTACAAAGGTGATCTCAGACCTTCCCATTTCATAAAGCATGAGAATGGTCATAGTTGGTCAGATAAAAAATCCATTTAATCCAATATCCTATCTCCTAATCATTGGTTATTAGGAGATGTTTAGAGAAGAGAATAAGGCAAGCATATACAGTTCTTCCTCCTGTGGATTGCTGAGCCCTTAATAATTTCAAATGCAATTTTCCTGAACAGGATATGGCTTCTAGTTACATGCTAATGCTCAACATGTTTTCTCGTTCCAAGTATCCAGTCTTTCTTTGAACCTCAATGAATAAATCTCAAGCACACTTCTCTCTGCTCGTCAAAAAAATTGCTGCCACTATTTCTGTTTCCACTGTCCTGTATTATCAAGGAAACAAAGAACAGGAATTAAGTGGTGGGCAAGAGCCTTTCCAGAGGACAGAGCAGGGTGGTGTGCACAGGGCTCAGTCCCTTTATTCCCAGTGAGACTGCATTTGGTCCATTACAAGAATATGTATTAATTGTCCTCTTCAGTTAAGCTCAATAGCAATAACAATTATTTTTCTCCTTTTGACATATATGCTTTTCTGATGGCATTGCCTTCTGTGAATTCAGCTGTGGAACTCACTGCATTGAATTTAAATCTGAAATGTCCATCAGTTTCAGTGATGCTTATCAACAAATTCCTTACTGCTCTTTTCAGTGGTGGAGGAATAGGACAGGAGCTACTTCACACAATCACTGACTGCATAAGTTTACGAAAAGAAAAAGGAACAGAGCAAACTGATCCTTAGCCTTGTCAACAAGAGTACAGTAAATCTGATATACACATGCGCATACACAGTGGAATCAGCATTAGCTGGGCTGTAAATCTTATTTCAGTATTAAACAAACATTTCAGTAATTCACAGTTTTCCACGGGTAAATATCTCTTCTTGTTGGAGGCACAAAACAGGAAGCTATTTTATTCAATTATAATGTTAAATAACAGAGCAGTGAACAACTGCCACTCCATGACATCAACAACTATCAGAAAAATAATACTGTCCTGTCAGTCACAGCACTATAGAAGGGCTCATTTATAAAGCTTCATGAGTGACTTGCATGCTTACTTTTTTGCCTGCAGAGCTACTGTCCCTGCATATGCACAGCAAGGAGATGAAGGAGCATGTCTATTAGGAGGGTACTGCACACATAAATAACCAATTTGAAAGCTCACTGGGTGCACAGTGGCCTTATTACCACTATGTATCTAGCTCATCCTTGTTCTTTGGCATTTACACTTCAGAACACAGAGCCCTTACTGCCTCTGGGGACAAAAATCCCTGGTTTTTCCCTTACTCTAGAGAAACCTCCAGGGTGCTTTTTATGGCAAAGGCTCTATCAAGCAGCTCTCAATGCAGAAAAACTGCAATTCTTCTAAAAGTTTTTATGACTCATATAGGATCATATTTGACAGGCAAGATGTCATCTGGCACCAAGAACGTGGCTTAGAGCTCCATCTCTGGGCAAGCACTGCAGGAAGAAGTTCTCAGCCCAACAGCACATGAGTGGTGTCAGAGATATTGTCTTATGCTAATCCCAAAGAGGACTCCAGACTACAGAGCAGTTTATTGATAAGAACTAGGAACTGAAGAAGGCTGGGAGATAAGCAGGCAAATAGGGCTCAGGCAGGCAAATAGGACTCTTACATTTGAGGGTCGCTAAAATTCCAACCCTGCACAGAGCACATGAGCAACAAAGATGTTTGAGATGTCTGCAATGTATTGTGAAAGGGAGAAATGTGAAGCCTTTTCTTTTAAAAAGAGGTAACCTAAGAGATTTTGCACTCTCCCCTTGCTTGTCCAGCAGAAAGAGGCTTATGCTTTAGCATAAGCAGCAGCTGCCACTGTTCCTGGCAGCATGAAGAATCTGGTGCTGTGCCAGTAACAGACAAAGAGTAATATGTAGGTGCATGTTTGGTGCCAAAACTGCAACTGAAATGGGGCTGAAAGGAATTACGTTAAACTTATCTGCCATTTGAACCTAGTGTGGGTGTGTAGTACTGAATTTTACTTCATCAGGATCTGCCAGAAGACAAAAGCAAAGAGGAGAGATCGAGTTGGAGTCAGTAAAAGAAGTTCTGTGCAGACTGGATGCCCCCAAACCTGGAACTTTTAATAAAGCCCTTTAAAATATACCCCACCAGCTTTAGTGTGTTGAGTGGGTTCAAACAGTGATGTCAGCCTGTATTTCTTTCTGGAAGGGTGAAGCCCTGAGCACAAGAAAAATAGTAATTGCTTGACAGCTCTGCATCCCCTCAGCAAATTGCTGCCTAGCCTTCCATAAGAGCAGAGGCTATGGCAAGGCTCATTATACCCCCTTCATCAGTAAAACTGGGAGAGAAAGGAGGGAGAAGCTGTAAGAATAAACAGAAATGGCTGCTTTGAGCTTCATATGTCCTTAACAACATTAACCCACATTCTGACTTGGGCCCCCAAACTTTGCAGTACAAATTGCTGGATTTGCCTGTTTGCTATATTCCAAACAGATACTCTAGTAGAAGTTTCCTCTTGAAATATGAAAAATCATATGTCTTTTAATATTGTGCTTTTCACTAGATGACCACAACAGAGTAGAAATAAGGAAAAATCTTACCTACCCAACCAGAAAAAAAAAGGCGAGAGAGAATTGGGAAAATATACTAATACATTCTCAGATGTACAGAAAGTAAGAGTTCTGCTGAAGTTCAACAGATGCTATTATTGTATTTCAAGTTTTATTTTGAAGAAGACTTGCAAGCATTCTTTATTTTAAATTTGTAATTTATACACATTGTCAGTAGTTGCCAATTGCTATTTTAGGCACACAAAACAAAGAGAAACAGAGATAAAAGTGCCCTGTCAGTCCAATATCTTGAGTACCTCTATAATAATAAAAACAGTTCAATTGAGTTGACAGCATAACTCTCAATAACAATATTTCTACAAATGGTTCAGAATCATTAGACTCTTCATGATCAACTTTGTCACTCTACAGTTCAGGATTTCAAAATTACAATCGAATTTTATTTTTTAGTTGTTTTTTTGCACAGAAAAGTATAATCTAAAGACTTGTATTACTTAAATTAAAGCATTTTTATTGTTATTTACAAGTATATACCAAAAGCTAGGACATGAAAACTCCTCAAAACTAGAAGTGAAAACATTTCCTATTATTTTCTTTTTCTTATTTTCCCCCCTAGTTTTCATTTTATGATGGTAAAATGAAGCAGTTTTTTGCAGAACATTTGTTTTTCACTCTGGAACAATTCTGTCAGATCCTTTCCACTCAGTTGTCTCAACTCACATTAACAGAGAGGCTTTCAGGAAAATCTCCTACCTCAGCAGAAAGCAAAACAAGTGCCTCTGATATTCACATACAGAAATTCAGTTTAAAAATAGGTAATAACTATACAATTGGGAGAAGCAAAAGAAAAGTATGTGGAATAGGAAGTAGAAACTTACAGTCTTTGTTCTCCTATGCAGTTCTAGTGTTAAAAACAGTGAATTAAAACTTCCTCAATACATGGGAATTGGATGTTAGCAAATCCGAGAAGTCAGAACTGTAAATATGCAAGTGTAGGACTCCATAAGGGTTGCTCTTTCCTTATTTAGTAGCTGTGATGTAATTAATGTTTTTGCTGAGACAGAGTCTCTGTGAGTCAAATATACAACTCTATTGCAGATAAACCATAAGTTTAGAAATCCAGTGAATTCCAGAGCTCGGAAAGCTGCTATTACAAATGTCAGCAAATGAGCAGGTCTGAGGGATATAAATTACATGTCCTGTTTCAATTCTGTTTGCTTTTGATTCTGCCACTTTAAAATGCTTATAAATGTCCATGGCAGTATGTACATTACTGCTTCCTGCTTTGAGTGTGCCATGGGTAGCAACAGTAAGTGGTCTCCTCACTGCTTAAATGAAAACACTGTTCTGGTCATACAGGACAGCACTTGATAACAACAAACTTGGCCTTTTTTCATCTGGCAAGCAAGCATTTTTGAATGGTTATACCCATTATGCCTTTCCTACTGTATTTTTTTACTGTATCAAGTGTAAGTTAAAAAAATTCAGCATCTCCAATGCTTAAGTGCCAGTCCAAACACAACCAAAAGAATGCAAAAGGTGGTGAGAGTCAGCAGTACTAAAAAAAGTCAGCAATGCTATCTGAACACAAAAACAATGCCACTGAGGTAAAGGACACAAGCCTATTTTGAGACTCTCTAGCATGCTGACTACAATTATAAGGCAGAAAAATAAGCAGTGCTGATGATTGACCTCCCTTTGATGTGAAAAATCTGTCTTAAGTAGAGAATGCCAAAACTGACAAGTGAGATGTATAGGCATTATCATACTCAAGATATTAGAATCTGCTTGGAAGTTTACAACAGTTGCTGTTCCTTTCTACTAAAAAACTGTATGGCCCAAGTCAGAAGAATCCTGAAATATGTAATATAACTTGGGTTGAAAAATGGCAGATTTGCAAACTCTATCCACCAATGTCCACAAAGTGAGGAATTTGACAACAATTGGATAGTATTGCACAGAAGATAACAGATCTGCCATGAGGTATTAACACTGCAGAAAGGTCTCTTTTGCCTTCCTTAAAGTCACTACTTTTAAATCCCAGCTTGTCTCATAATCCTACAGATGTCGAGTTCCAACCTGACTGACAAAATTAAAACACGCCTTTTCGTTTGCAGAAAATATTTTCAGGGGAAAAAAAAAAGAATCAACCATGTTTTTTCATCAAAGTCAGTAAATTTTTTTCACAATTCTCAAAATATAGGTGCGAATTTGGTTACACATTGGCTAAAAAGAGACTAGAATAAGAGGTATCTGAACACAAAAAAAAAAAAAGAATGATTTTGCTAGATGGTCAGTTGCCACAATATTCCTGGCAGGCCAAGTAACTGATTCAGAGCTCAGAAACTTCACAAAGCCCAAAGGATCTGACAGATAGTTCTGGCATATCTACTGCTAATCCTCACCAGAGCTGTGGACTTGAAATTGTCACTGCCAAGCCACCTGACTAAGCAATGCATCTCTTATTTCAAACGTTCCTCCCAGTGCTGTGCAGTGGACTCTGCTTGGGTGGGGAACAGAGCAAGTATGAGATTGTGTAATGAAGAGCACTGGAAATGAAAGATTAAAAATTGAAAACTTCTTGCAATTGAAAATTTCTGCATGAAAACTATAATTTTACTCTTCTCTTCTGGGAAGCTAATGCCAACAGAAACACTACAGATTCTTGAACTTTATTTTGTAACTTTCAAAAATTTTCTTTTTATTAGAGGCAGTCAGTTTGCCCTTAATGAAACATCACTGAGAGCTAGACTCAAAACCAGATTACTCAAAAAGGCCAGAAAGTAGGGCAAACAGATTACCACCTTTCCCACAGAGAAACCATGAGCTCTTTTGCAGTTCCTTGCAGAATGGAGAGATTTCTTAGGAAATAAAATAACTAGTCCATGATTCTAACTCACTTAAGGGCTTCTGTTAGCCCAGGAAAATTCAGCAATGAGACAGTCCACAGAGTACTTGTTGCATGTGCTTTTCCTGTGCTTTACTACTGATAAGGCACCATTGCCAATGACATTTAAGGATGTTTTAATAACAGCAAATCAGTCCTACTCTCACTGAAATTTCAACTGTTTATGTACAAATTGTTCTTAAAGGTAAGAGCACTAAAAAGGGAAAGAATAAAACCTCACCAGAGTGCAACTGTAAAACCTGCTTGGCCTCCTTATGGTATGGGACTGACTGAGAATTAAAGGCAGCATGGAATTGTAAAAAATGACCAGTTGCTGAGCTGGCTCCACAGATCTGTGTGTGGAAACCAGCAGGCTGCTCCTTGCAAACCAAGAATTCTGTCCACAGATTATTTTCTCTGTGGCAAATCTAGCTTGGAGAAGAAGGGGAAGCCTGGAGTAAGAACACTCACAGATATCCTTGGTGTTGTTTTAAATAGAGAAGTAAAGATGAAGATATTTCAAAATCTGATCTATAATTTGTTTTCCCTTTACACTCTGTAAACAAGATTATTTCACCCATGGTATGCTTTATATTTTGAAAGGATCAGCATTGTATAGCTACTTTAATCTAATTGAAATGCACATTAGAAACAGAAACAGATGTATGACAAACAGCTGTATGGCAGACGTGTTCCCAAGCTTCCAGAAAACTTAGAAAATATAGTGTTTGCAAAAAAACAATTATGAGAATGAGCAACACTTCTAATAATCTTTTTTCTGCTTAGTTAAACTGCAAATGTCCCTCAAAACAACAGAATCCTGACAAATTCTTTCAAACCCTAGATCATTACTTTGCAATTCCTAACATCCCCTTCATAAACTGATCACCTTCATTCCTAAATAATTACTACAAACTATTTCTGAGAGAACTGGGTTTTTCAAAAGCTAAGTTAAAAATTTATAGAAGCAGAACATGGATTTGAAGATGGGTGTGAAAATAGATTAACTTTATTTCTTCTGGGTGGAAAGTTTTTACTGGATAGAGCAGAAAAGTCACGCATGCTAAAACACACTATTACAACACTGATCATGAATAGAATGTTATTTCTAATAACTATTATGATCTTGTGGGGGAGGCTTTCATTTTTTTCATCCAATGTAAGTGCAAACATTAGGACCAACACTCAAAAGAGTGAAATGCCTAGTGTGTTCTCTTTCACAGAACACAAGCAGGTTTTTCCTTTTCTGTAACTGCAAATAACTGCCATCAGAAGAAATAATACAACCAGTGCAACAACAACAAAAAAAACCCCTACAACCTAAGGGAGAGCTGTCAATGGTAAACATACTGCAATCAAATCTATTAATTGCACTTCAAACACAAATTTGATTATGAAGGTTTGTTGCTGATGGCACTTGGTGATTCAGGTAGGGCAGCTTGCTGAGACTGTTCAATATTCTGCATGTAAGAATCATCAGAAACTTCAGAGCCAGATATTTAATTGGTCCCCAAATTACAAAACGATCTGGGGGAAGCATGACTTTACTACCCCTGATTAAGTTAGTGTGACGGGCTCCAGCATACAGAAAACTATAGATACAGGTGGATTGCTCAAAATACATAGATTGTCAGTTCGGGCACTTAAATTTCACCTGTCTAAGCAAAGAAAGTTATCAACTTTGATTCTACAAAACATGAATAAAAACATTTTGGAGGACTCAAAGCACAGTCTTTCTAAAAGAAAAACCCTTTCTTTATTACGCTGTGTCAAATATAGCAGTTCCAGTACAGGAGCATTTAGGAAGTGGTCTAAGGCTATAATCTTCTTTAGAAAAGAATACCTGCAATACCGGAGAGATATTCTTGGCATTCCCCTTTATGCAAACAGATAAATACAGATTTTCTAGTTCCTGATCCTGTCCGTCAATGTTACCCCAGGAAAAACGCTCTTGGAAGCTTTTGAAAGATTGGTCCAAAACCTTTTAGGCTCACTCAAGAAGCCTTTGAAGATGAAAATTTTCTCAGAACTGCTTTAATTTCAACATTATCTTATTTTGTTGAAGAACACCTGGGACAGCTCTAATTCGAAATATTTTCAAAAAATGCCAAAACTAGTTGAATAATATGGTGAAAACCACTGGAAATCACTGACACTAAGCCCCTTTTGTGGAGATGACATCATACAATTCTCAAGTGCCCTATTTTCCCAAGAAACTTTTATTTTTAACTTCAGCACTGCAACCTGCAATTTCTGGAGATTCCTACACTAGGAGTCCTGTGAAACTCAACACCACAGCTGGTGATGCAGGAATTTAAGATAAAATACAGGGATTAGAGTCGGAGCTTTTGTGTCAGACATGAACT
Source organism: Rhabdornis inornatus (assembly GCA_013397075.1). Taxonomy (NCBI): domain Eukaryota; kingdom Metazoa; phylum Chordata; class Aves; order Passeriformes; family Rhabdornithidae; genus Rhabdornis; species Rhabdornis inornatus. The sequence goes on from VWZS01006986.1 coordinate 635,649, forward strand.
TATGCTGGCAGCGCATTTACAGACAGTAAAAAGGACTGATACAGTTAATGCACCAGGTGGTAACCACAATAGAAGCCATTAAAAGCAATCTTCAGTAGTTTACATAGTAGTAAAGAGCAGAATGGAAGGACATTAGTGAATATCACAGCACTCTTGGTCTTGGACTTGAATATCTAAATGATAGTTTTGATCAGATCCCATTTAGTTTGCTGCTGACTGAAGGCATTCACAAATCACAGGTGCAATCAGTGGTTACCATCAACCTACACATACAGCACTTGTCCTCTCCTCAGCATGTTTCAGAAAACAATTTCAATCATAACAACTAGAGAAATGACAAATTCAAAATCACCGATTATTCACCTACAGAGAGACCATTAAAGTATCCACACAATAATCTATTTTCAAGAATGATTTTGCAAAGATAAAATAAAATACACTACATGTGAAAAGATCAATCACTCATATCCTGAGCTCACATTCATCCTCCCATCCCCTGTAAAACCTCCAGTGGATTCCTCTGGCAAGAGAACAATAGAAACACTGGATTCCTACTGTATAACTTTCTACTGCAATTGAAATTTTGGTATTATTGGTATTGATATTTTGATATTTGGAATCTAAAAAAACCCAAAAAGTGTATCGTTGCCATTGAGGATGCATGTGTTTCTCTCATCTTTGTTATAGCCATTTGCTGTCATGACCTGATAAACAACCTCTGGAGAAGACAAAAGTATTCAGATTACTATGGATGACAGCATAAAAGATTAGAATAATGGAATTGGAACAAAAACAATTGCACTCCTTTCAGTATTAGGGCTGCCAGATAGACTGCATTTAATGTCTCAACTACTGTTAGAAAAGAGAACTTGCCCAGGAATTCTTGGTTTCCTCCCCTTGGTGTTTGACCTGGTTAAAAATTAGCATTGCTGTTTTGCTTAGCTCTTCAGCTAATATAAAGGACCTACTATGCAGTAAGCCACAAAGCCAGCTGTACAGCACTGAGAAAGCACTTTTCAATTTACTGCTAGAAAGCTGGCCAGAAGCACATCACACACTGGGCTAAAATCTGCCTTTGGATGCATACAAACTTAATCTCAATAGAATCAACAGGACCCAGCATGTGCAGCCTGAGAAATAATTTAATCCATTAAATTCATGCAATTTACACACAATCAATGGTTTCGGAGTTTTACATTTGAGAGGAAAAGGAAGACAAAGGAGGTTTAAAATAATCAAAATATTCCTATGTAGATGGCTATTACTGTCTCAAATTATGACAAACTTTAAACACAAAAGGTAGTTCAAAATATTTCAGATAAGTTTAAACTAAAAAATTGATTGAAATATTTGAGTTCATATTTAAAGACATAAAAAACTCAATAGATTTAAAACTCCTGTTTCAAGTGAAGGTACATGACCATTTATGGTCTCTTTGGAAACATTATATATATTTTTATTACATATATATATAGACATTTCAAAGGAAATAAAGAGGTGGAGATGCCTCAGGAAATAAAATACCTTGCAACCAAGAAAAAATATGATCACTATTACTGTTTTCTTATTAAAATGTGTAGGATAAATCTCTGATATGGAGAGAAACAAACATTGTATATGAAGTCTATATATAGTATAGAAGTGTGATTTCTGCTACTGATTTAATGAGAGTATCAGCAGCAAGATCCCTTCTGGGACAGAATAAAGTTTGTGGCTTTGTACTCGTGGATGTTAAAAGACAGCCAGGTTCTGCAAGGTGCAGTGTACCACCCAGTAAGAGATGAACATTTAATCTATTTTTCCCTAAATGAGAATCTCAGTGAAAGAGACATGAATTCCAAATGGAGATTGTAGGCAGATGCTGTGCTGCACAAATTTTGGGGGCTATTTCTTCAATAGTGAGAAATGTTTCAAGGAAACAGGGTGACACACTATTGACAATGTTTTTCTGTTTGGTGCCATAACTCAAAACCTTGTTCTGATGAATCAGTACATACACTAAATTATCCTACTTACTTTTATGCATGGAAAAGACACATCAGAAAGCATTATGTTAGCCAGTTCAACAACTGGCCAGCAGACAGCCTGAACACTGGGACACAGTGGAACAGGGAGAAGGCAGTTGAGGAAGAGTATAATACCTGTTGGGAGTAGGAATGATGGGAAGGGAAGGAATGAAGAGAAAAGCCTGGGCAGAGGATTCACCCACTGCTGTAGGGAAGCCAATAGATCTCAGAAAAAGGGAGTGCTGAAGAGCAGCCCTGGCAGAACACGCAAGTTGAGGTCTTTTTAAAAGTTTAGATACTCTGGCATTTTTTGTATACAGCAAGTAGAGTCAACTTCCCTTTTTAGTTTCTGGTAACTCAAGGAATTTCAGTTTATTTAACTGATACAGAGCTTATACAGGAATTTCCTGAAGTTTGGTGGCCTGGACACCTGAGTGTGAGCAGCCTCTACCAACTGTACCTGCCTGTGTGAAATACAATCCCACCACAAGGAGCATTCACACCCTTTCCCTGGAAGAGAATGTGAATGCAGGCTATGGGTTCGAATGCATGCTTTGAATTCCACTGCACTTCCTCACATGCAGGTAGTCCTGTTTAGTCCTGTTCTAGATAGAAATGCAAATAAGAAATTCTAGTCCCTTTGGGAAAGCTCCTAATAAAACTTTGACTAGTTTCCTAAAATGACACACTTTGTAGAAGGTAGAAGAAGACAATGTTTGACCAGCCAACATTACTCCATTTAGCACAAGTTAAATGCTGGAGAAAAATAAATGGAAGCAAATCATCAACTTGAGATTTAAAAAAATCCAACTTTTCAGTTAATTAATTTAATAAAAGGACATACAAGGTAGAAAATCTATGCATTTAACACTCTCATTATTTTAACGGCTATAAACAACCAAAAACATATCCTCACAGAGGTGGTGGAAATATGCAATGAAACCTCTGGCAAATCTTTCCCAGTGCACAGAAGGGACTTTTTAATCACTGATTTAATTTGACACATATCAAGAAATAATTTCCTAGTGCTCTTTCTAATTAAAAGCATTTATTTGATGAGTTTGCTCGTACCCTGATCCTCACTTTGCTTAGCATTTCTGTGGAATCCCTATCACCCATATGTCCACCATAGATTCAAGGGTCAGCCTAAATGATGACTTAAAGCTTCCATATCCTTTGTGTTTATTTTTATAGTCCTCCATAATAGATGTACACTGGCTACTGAGTTTGTCAACTGCAAAGAAGACACAGTTTCTTTGATTATCAATGTTCTCACTATTTGGTAAAACAGCCCAAAAAAAGATGTCTGAAGAGAAGACTATTCTTATACTAACCAATCTGGAGTTTATGTGTGACTGTTTCTGAGCAGAGTCCTGGGAGTGAGGAGAAAAAACACAGCCACTGTCCCTTAACTATCCATGCCATGTACCCAAAACTCTGGAAAAGTAACACAGTGCTGTTTTATCATATCAGCAAGATGATTCTGCTTTTAGCTCTATAGACACACAGAGAAATATAACATATGCTGTTTCTTTAAGCAGACTGAGTGTGTGTTTACTGGGATTTTTCAGAAATAAGCTTTTTAAATGGGAGGAAAATACCTATCCTGCAAGGTGAACACATGTTTTTTACTTCCTCAGTTTTATATTATCATGAATTACTTATGGGCCTCATTAAAACAAAAACCCCATTTGTCTGCATATATATATGCTTGAATGTATTGCAAAAAACCACATCAGCATGCATACATTTCATACATGTAAAACACAGATGCACGGTAGATCTAAGTTAGAGGGTATGACTATATAGAAAATAACCAGTAAATAATTATAAACAGTTTTTTTTTTATTAAAACCAGAAAAGGCATGCATACTAAAAATGCAAGAATACATAGGCTGAACATATAAACTGGTGGAAAAATTAGTTTAGGAAAAGCTGACAGTAATAAAAAGCAGACAGTTAAAATCTTACTGCAAACAGTCTAGTTTAAAGCTGGGAATCTTGAGCATCTATTAAGTGAAATGCAGGATCATATCAAAGAAATGCAGAACGTTAAAATAACCAGAAATGGAAAATCTAGAATATCCTCTGCTTAATTCTACCAGCAAGAAGACAAACACAAATTTTGCACGCTGCATCATGTCACATACCACCTTAATTCAGCTACATTAAAATGAGTTTTCCTCAAAGAAAAGCTCATATTAAGACTACACGTTTAAAAACCTCATGTTTTCATTGTTTGGGTTATTATATGAAGAAAAAACAAGACTGCATCAGGAGTTGTACATTTTTATGCTTAATTTGATAGTTCAGCACTTTTGCAGTTGACTTGGCAGCACACACAGACCAGTTTCCTCACACTTTTCCGCTTATTTTTCAGCACTCAGGAATTCTTAAGCACACTGCACAGTGCATACACAATTTGTAAGGCATGCTCATCATCACTTGTTCAGCTTTACGCACCAAATGAGATACGCTTCAGGTTTCTATGTGCGCATCTCACAATGATGTTTTAAAATTTTATCACCTAGTTTCAAGGGAACTGAGGCTTTGAATCTATATTTGAAATACCACCTGAACTGGTGAAACATATTGGTATTCCACACACAGCCTCCTGCTGTCATTCCACTGCTGGCATGGGACAGTCTTCACCAAGACTTAGAAAACCTCATTCAATATTCCTCTCTGGAGGATCTGACACTTACTGTGAATTCTGCTCTTCAACTTAAATACCAGTGTCTGTGGCAGGCCAATTCTATCATTGCAGATACAGCATCCCTCAGGCGAGGTCCAACCTTTCTCTTGCAGTGCACCCAGGGATTAGCTTGACTTCCCCTAAATTCTCTCCAGTGCACAGTACAAGCTAATCTTTCCTGTAGGAAGCAGGAGATGGGGTTGCCATGACAACAGAGCACATTCTAGCAGTGGGACCACTGAGATGAGCTGAAAAGACGACAGTGAAACATGCACTCAGCCTTCCTCTGGGGCTATGGGCTTCTTCCTCCAGGATTTAATTCCCCTGCAAGTTTACTGACAGGCTAGGAGGTTGATTAGCTATGTATTTTGCTGTGGGGAGATTACGAGTTAAGAATATGTTTGAGAGATCATAGCATTATTTAATGAAACTGCCATTCCTCCTTACATTAAATTGCTGATTTAAGCGTGGCTGCTTTTAAACCACTGCTCTTTCATACACATTTGTCCTACACTTGGTCCACAGTAACATCTCACTCTAATACAGTCATAAGCCAAGTCCTGTGCTTCAGCTTCAGTTTTTCCGCGTATTAGGCACGGTTTTATGCTCATACACACACATGCTCATATACACACATGCACATAAAGAGCACAGTGTAACATCTGTGTTTGGAGCTCAAAGGGTTCTGCTTGTGGGGGAGGGAGCACCAAGAAAAAGCAAGGCACAGCAGCCGCGTGTGTTATACAAATGACACAACAGCCACAATAAGCTTTGAGAGCCCTGTTCATCAGGCAAAAGAAAATTGAGTAATCTATACTGTAAATATGAGCTATTTTCTGCCCCAGAATAATGTCTGAATCCTACGCTTTTAAGATTTTTTTTTCTCAATGAGAATAATAGAAAGCTTTTTAAGCTCTTGCATTTCAATTATTTACATGTTTTTAATTGCTCAATCAAATTTTCATGCAGAGTGTTTTTCTTTGTGTTTTAATTTCTCTTGCAAAATCACACAACACATTATTGTGGTAAATTCCTGGGGGCTGGACCATGACTGTCTCTTCTCCTGTTATTTCAGAAACAAGCATGTCTCAGTGTGCTTACACCTTAAAGACACAGCAACCGAGAATTTTCAGTTTCTAATCATGTTTTTAAGTCATTCATTTGCCCAGGATGGAATCCTGCCTCCTTTGTGCCTTCACTTTGAGCATGTAACATGTGGCCACACACGGAACACCCATCATCAGGCAACACCAGTCTCCTCAGTACATGTAAATGTTTAACCTATCCATGTACAAAAGAGCTGTAGATCGAGCCAAATCCACACCGTCTGAATCCATTTCTCTCTCTGGACATTTTAAAAGAAAAGAACCTCCATAAAGGTCTCTGACACAAGAAAGAGGAGCCTAGGGGTTGCATTTAGCTAGAACTCCTGTAGGCAGGGAAGGTGGGGGTGGATGAAACAGTGGGAAGATGTGCAATAGCTTTCCCTCTACAGCAAGTTATACAGGACAGTAGGCAGGTTAGCCCCATTCATCTTGGCAAACCACATAAGGCCAAGAATTTGGCTGGAGAGGGAAGGTACCATGTTGGGGAGGCACCTTGATGACTGGAATGTGTAAGGAAATTTTTGGGAGGTCTGGGAGGATGGGGGCATGTGGAAGCCTGGGCCAGGATCTCTCAATGATCATTAATCAAATCACTGGTTTTATCCTGGTACTACACTAATTGCATTTACAGTGAGAAGCCCTCTGACTAAACCCAACCAAAAAAAAAACCCCTACAATTCCTTTTCCATGGCTATGCAATATCACTCCTCCATAACCTTGAAAAGTATCTCAGTGTTACACAACCCTTTAAAGTTAAACCTTAATTTGGATTTTAGCATGTGTCAGGAATATATATACACAAAACAGTATCCCTCAGAATCTGCTGGTTCTGACTCATCCCACAGTTTGCTATGAAGATGAATTACACCACACAGTACAGCACCTGTATTTATTATCATCTAATTAGTGTTAGGTTTTACTTTTTTTTTCCATTTTTTCATTCAAGTTCTATCCAACTGGAGAAATGCCAAATCATGTAAGCGACATATGGTTTTGCTTTTGAAATCATCCAGCCAGAATTCCTAAATACTGGAAAATCTTTGCCTAAATAACTTTCAGCTTGAAAGACAATATTTTATACCTTTAATTCCAGTGGGAAACACTGGTATTTGTAGGTATGCAAATTTTTTTGAGGAAAAGGGGCATATAATCAGATGTTGAATGATGTTATAGATTTTTCCTGTCACATGCTGTCTCCTCACAATGTGAAAAGAACAGTTAACAGCAAGATTAATGCTGTGAAAGTAGCTAAACTACTATTATGCTTAATGAAAGTAAGGTTATGTTTCTTTTTTGTTTCACAAGTTGTATGACTGTAGAAACCAGTAAATATTGCCCTTAGAATGCAAACATTCATTTCTCAGTGCTCATGTGCAGATCTTCCATTTAACAATACTGTATCCTGTGTTCCTGGAAATTCAGTCTTTCAGCCAGGTACAAAACATAAGTACTATGTTTGTTTAGTTGTTGGATAGGGAAGGGATTCCCCTGCTGGCACCCTAAACAAGTAGCACCCAGCTACTAAACTGAATCCGAACTATTCCTGACCACATTATTTTCATTTCTAGCAAAAACCTTTTGTGTTCTATTTCAGATGAATACCCAAATCATTCTCTCAGCATGAACACACCCTCTTACATGGATGTAAAGTAACAAAAGTAATTTAAATGAGCTAAGTCTGGAGATCTCCTGGAACATCCAAGATCTCACATGTATTATTATTGCATCCATAAATCCCTGAGTATATCCAGGAAAAAGCAACTGGTTTGGTGAACCTAGGTGGGACATGCAAGAACAGAGGATAAGATAAAATGAACGTTGAGGACTTATATTTAAGTGATCTAGTCTAAGAAATAGCACTTAAGTGTAACATACCGGGAGCAAAGCCTCACACTTTTAAGGCTTGAGTGGAATAACCTGCTCAAGGTCCTTAGCAGAAAATGCCCCCACCACTTTCTTAGGTGTCTCCTAGCTTTTCCAAAGGTAGAATCTATCAAGATTTGTGTCTGAATTTTGCTGTTTCTTTACCCTATTGCTTGGAAGAAGATGAGTGGCACAACAGCCCCTTTTCCTCACAACAGGACACCCACAGCTCGAAGACAAGATGTGGAAGGTCAGAAGACACATCCTGTCCTATGTTTCTGCATGAGTTCACAGCTTTGGCCTCAAATGAGAAGTCTGAGGATTTCACATTGAAAATAAACAAGAAAAAGGGCAGGAAAATAAAACTATATGTAGGTTCAACATGAAAGGTGGACATGAGAAAGTGAAGGTTATTGTTTTGATTTCCTGTCTTTTTCTTTATTATGCTTAACAGTGAAATCATAATTGAATTCTCAATTTTATTATATAATTTTTATACATAGTCTTTCACAGAGTCCTTTAAATCTATGGATGAAAGAAAATATCATTCTTCTTTTTAAGAGCTATTCATTTGAGATTAGACAGTTCTAAATGCTGAGCCCTGAACAAAAGGTTTAAGCACGTTTAAGTCTTGCTGAAATAGAGCAACAGTGCCCAGTACTTTACAGGATCTAACCTGTGATTTGGGGTTTTTAATCCCCTAATTCCCTACCCTTTCCGTTCTCTTTTTAAATATATCTTGGAAACTGAGATCCTGCTTTTGTCAGATGAAGTGGTTCTATGGAACAGAGTGACCTGTAGTCCTTGTGCAGTGATACATTAAGCAGCAGCCTACACCCAGTGCAAGCTGTACCACCACCTTCTGACAGCAAACACTCAGACTTCACATTCTAAGCACAGAACTAATGGCTCAGAGCTAATCACCTGCAGACACCTAAATTTGTAAATGAAAAAGATGGTTTTGCTTCTTTGCTTCAAGGCTCTGTTCTTAAACACCATCTGGTTTGTGAGGTTTTTTAAATGTGTCATAAAATTAAGCATTTCCCACCTATAATTTTACCACTGGATCATTTAGGCACAACAGAACATATTTCCAGTACATCTCACACTTTTTTTCCCTCCCTGTAGTCCTTCTCAGTTCACTGAATTTACTCGAGGTTTACAAATAGGACTAGGTATCAGTACAATCAGTGTTCATGAACTTTGAATCAAATTAATTTGTAAGTAATGACACTTTCCAGAAGACAGGATTTTTTTAATATGCAAAATGATAAAGAGTGCTGTGATTTCGTTCTATAAACCAAAGGAACTTATACAGAAAAACTAAAACAGCCTGTACTTGTAAAATTGTAATATAATTTTATCTTCTTAAGCAAATGCTTTGGATTTTGACTGTAGTGCAAAGGAAGTACTTGCTGAAAGGATTAAGCTACCCCATTGTGAGACATGGACAACACTGAACAACATTAAATTATTTCTACACTGAAATTATAAATGCAAGATGAGGTCAGATGTCTCACTAAGATGTTCTTTTCTCTAGATCTTTAAGATTAGTTTATCAGATTGGGAATGGTGGAAAGGCTTAGAAAAGATAAAAGTGCTCTTTCCAATGTTTGTTGCTTATACAGCTTTCAAAAACTGAATTTCATAACTTTTCTAAACAGGCAGCAGGATTGGGCTGAGAAATCTCCAGAGTTGCCTTCCAAATTCACCAATTCCATGATTCCTTCTGTGAGTTATATTGACTACTTAGTGGCAGTACAGTCTCTGCTGAGTGAGAGCAACAATAAGATTATACTACACTTCTATCTGATGGACATTCTTATTCAAAAAGAGGATATACAGAAAATAACAATGATTTTGAAATACATACTATTTCCAGCAAGAAGCCCTTAACACTGTCTTGCAAGAGGAAAAGCACAGATATATTCTCCCCACCCTGACACAAGCCAACAGCCACAGGCATGAGGGAGAAGAGAGGGAGCATGTTTCCCCAGCTTACCCTCCCACCATCCAGCTCCGTTGTCACAGAATCCTGGAATCAATTAGGTTGAAAAAGATCTCTAAATCACTGAGTCCAACCTTTGACCAATCAACACCTTGTTCAAGCAGACCATGGCACTTAGTGTCACAATTCAGTCATTTCTTGACCTCCAGAGCCAGTGACTCCACCACCTCCCTGGAGAGCCCATTTCAACATTTAAAAACCCTTTCCAAGAAGAAATTCTTCACAATGCCTGGGTGTTCCAGTGCTTAAGCTTGCAGACAATGACTCTTTACTGAACCACACACAAATGTACTCTACACCAGCCACAAGCTCAGAGAATCTTTCACACAGTAACACTTTTGACTCCTAACAGATTTGAGCTCCTGCCACTTCATCAGTCCACAGTGCATTGTGTTACTGTGCTCCTGCAGAGAAGCCCTGTTCTTCAGGACAGTTTTGTACCAATGTGACCAGTGAAGATCTCTGATTTTTTTTCATCTGCAATTCCCTGGATACCAGCTACAGCATTACAAGGTTCACATCTGCTATCTTCCATTTCAATACAACACGCTTTGAAGGTCAGATTATTTTTTGTCTAAAAATTTAAAATGTAAGTGTGAGCATTAAACTCTACATTCCCAGTTAGGGAATTCAAGGCATGCGTACTTAAAATATTTAAATTAAATACAATCGGGGTACAATCACAAAAAAGTTGCATTTAGCACCATGTAAATTTGGACAATGAAAGTATTCAACCTATTCACACTCTGAGATAACAGAACTCATTTACAAATGCATGTTTTGCAAGCTCAGTGTTCTTGCTGTTATATAATGTTGAAGTATACTCTCTGAATTTATAGCACAAAACATGCCAGAGTTCAAGGAGTGTCTGGATGACACTCTTAGTGATATGATTTAGGTTTAGACAGTTCCATGTGTTCTGAAAGTTCAAGGAGTTAGACTTGATGATCCTTATGTGTCTCTTTAAACTTGAGATACTCTATTATTCTCATATTCTTATATTTACATTTAACACTATTAAAAAGCTAATTGATTTCTGTTTATTATTATGAATTTTGCTGTACAAGCTCATGTCTTTGTGCATAAGCTGTCCAAATGGGCAAAGTATCATGCAGTAGTTTTCAGACAAAAAAAAAAAAATAAAGACATCCAGAGTATTTCTTGCTTTATTCTTTCATTATTCAGTCACTTCAGTCAAAAAGCAGCATCTCCATGACACTGTGCAGTCTGACTTTTTCAGCTGATTTTAAAAATGCAGGAAACCTAAGTTTTTATTGTTTGAGCATTAAAGAAATTCAAATGCTACCTTTAGTTAAGAAAGGAAAACTTAATCTAGATTAGCTTTATTGAAGCAACTTCTGCTTCATTACTCATATTTATGACATTATGGGAAATTTTCAATATGATAAATGTTTTCTGTAGTGCTCATGGTTTCAAATGAAATTTATTTTAGAAGCTGCATAAAATTTCCTTCTTATTACTCCAAATCATGTCACTACAGTACTATGGATGACCCCCTGTGCATTTCTGTGTTTGAATGTGTTTAGGTCTGTTTCCAATGCAACAGGAAGTCTGGTTTTCAATTATTTAATACTTGGTCTTTTTAGAAATGTACAGCTTCTTTTCCCATATATATAAATTTAGCTCATTGTTGAGGAGAAAGACACTGACATTAAAGAAGTTGGAAATGGATGCAACAACACATAGTAAGATGACTGAAGTTTCTGTAAACAAGCAATTTAGAAAGACCAAAAATGCCCCTTTCCCAGTCATGCCAAGCAGGAAGTTCTATTTAAAGCTCCCTGAATGGCTTTCACAGAATCACAGAATAGCCTGGCTTGGAAGGGACCTTAAAAATCCTCTAATTCTAACCCCTCTGCCATGGGCAGGGATGCCTTCCACTCGACCAGACAGCTGAAGTCAAAGTCGCCTCCAGGCTGAGGCCTTGAACACTTCCATGGATGGGGCATCTGCAACACCTCTGGACAACCTGTTTCAGTGCCTCACCACCCTGACAGGAAAGAATTTCTTCTTAATATCTAATGTAAATATACTCTTTTTCAACTGAAAGACATTTTCCCTTGTTCTGTCACCCCATTAATTATGAATTCAGAGCAGGAGAAAACATTTTAAGTAATTTCTGTCTTAAAGATCATGGTAAATAACAAATTTTACATAAACCTTATTTGCTGATGATGCTTCTCATGAAGTTGCCATTTATGACAGACACACAGAAATCAAGATCCAGTAATACAAAAGGTTAGCGGCCCAGAAAAGTGACAAAAAAGAATCCCAGTTATTTATCTTTTAAAATCTAAGTATAAATTCTTGGTATAAGACCATGAAGATGAAGATCCAAAGTGAAATAGCTTATGCTCTATTTCTCTGCATATCTATAAAGAGGCATGAAGGATATGCTATCCAGCTCTGGCTTGACAAAGCATCATACTCAAAGAACACCCAATATGGGAAGAGAATCGAATATTCACATTTTCATTCTGGTTCAGTAGACATCAGGGTATTTGCAAGAAATTTACTCATGTTACCCCATGGCTGCTGAATGAAAACTGAGGAAGAGAATATGGTGAAGCTAAAGAAAGTGCTGTAAAACAGATAGCTCACAAACGCCAGGTACAACCTTTTAAGCACAGCTGATCTGTATCCAAATACCTGCATTGGTTCTTTGCTTTGCTATGAGGTGCACCTCTGGAAGACTTGTATGAGATGATAAAGCAATAGCATTTCAAAATGACGTGAGGAAGAGTGTGAGGAAAACTTTACTTCTTGATTTTTCCGCCTTGTCCCAAAGCTCTGCTAAGCTTCATCAGCAGGTGTAGAAAGAATAATTCTTTGGCCCTGGGAGGTACAACAGCTAAACCAGTTTCTAGAGAAGAATTATGTAATTCTAATTTAAATTGTTATCTTACATCACCAGAAGAGAAGGCAGTTGACTGATTCAGTACAGCTGGCATTAGACTCAAGGAATGATATGAAGAAAATATTCCAAGGACATCTGCCCTGAAGCGAACCACTTAGGCACTGCAGATAAGAAAGCCAAATAAAGGAAGATGAGACATGAGAGCATCATCTGGGCCAAAACCTCAGCTTACTCCGTCTGCTAGTGAATGCTCACAGATAGATATCAATGCTAAGGAATATCTAATAGGGACAGAGTGGGAAGTGAGTGCAGTGCCATAAAACTGACCTAGGAGTACTCACCATGGAGGAGGAATGGGAGGGGGAAAGGGATAACACATCCATAGTGCATCCTCTAAAACAGAAATGCCAACAAGCCTAATGTCCCCTATGCAAGACCAAAGAGATGAGGGTAATCCTGATGACTGTTGCTGTCAGCCTAGTTTCGTCCATGCAGTGCAGCAGTGAGATGTGGGGTGGGGTTATTGTTAGTTCCCATCCACACATGGGTTCTGAAACTCCCACTAGTAAACACGATTCAGGAACACTGCTCCCCACCAGCGTTCACACATAAAGGCTTTCATTACATCAAAATGAGAATGGCAACATTTTCGCCCTGCATCTCAGACTTACAGATTTTCACTGACAGACTAAAGTCCCTTTGATTTTGTTTTTTTTTAATTTTTGTTCACATTTCCTGCCACCAAATCACTAAAAGGTCATGGGTAGACAGAGAATCGCTTTCTAGAGCCAGTGCCCTGGGGTACTGATTCCTCATGAGAAGGCTGGATATGTGCTTCTGGTTTGCTCTTGCAGAGCTGGTACACTGGTTTGACATTGCCAGTAGGCACATCTTGCAGGGCTGCCTGCAACACCTGCGTCTCCACTGAGCTCTGCCTCCAAGGTATATATGAGTGTCACTCTGCACAAAGAGGGGGATGAGGGTTGGCACAAGCAGCTCCAGCTGCAGCACGGAGCAACCCCTGAGGAACACGCCTAAGCACTCCAGTGCTTGTTTGGAGGAGGCAGGCACATGCTGTTCAGGCAGTGAGTCCTCACAGTTTATTTTTTCTTTTAATGAGCATCATCAAACTGAGACAGGTTTGGTTTATTTTTTTTTTAGAGAGATTGCTCTTTCCATCTGAGAAAGGTTAAGGAAAAGAAAGTCAGCATGTCAGTGGTGTACAAGAGGGGAAATAAATAGAGGGAAAAAAAGGGACAGAAGTGAAGAGCCAAGGACCTGCCTATTCTTTGTCCTCAAGTAGTTTTTCTTTTGGTTAATTAGTTTGGGGATTTTTTTAGGATTTCTGCTTAACATGTCTGTATATATGCCTGAATTAGCACTTACATGCTCCCACTTCTATCAGGGCACCATACATGTGGGTACCCATAAAAACCCTGGCCTGAAAGCTTACCACTGAATCAAGCAGGACAGAGAGAAAATGCATGGATTTAAAGCATTATCCCTTCCATTCTCCAGACAAAAAAAAGACCAAAAAAATCAAGAGACCTGACCAGGGCAAAGATTACTAGGAAAGAAATGCAAACCCTTCAAATCCCTGAATCTGCATCTCCCCCTCTCATGACTAGAGCAGGGATTACACACTTCCATATTTATGGTCACTTCCATAAGGCTCTTTTTGCTGTTTAGCTATTTTTTTTCTACCACACCAAAAAGAGTAATTTTTTTCAGAGGTACATTTTTTTCTCTATGTAACTACTGGTGCATCTATTAATATGGTCTCCATTTAAAAAAGAAAAAAAAAAAAAGAGTGTAAATTGTAAGCAGTAAGAGACTCTAAAAAGAAAGCCTCAGGATGGTTGAATTGAGCATGTTAGCACAAAATAATCAGAAGCTTTTCAGTAAAGAATTCTAGTTCACTGATGGCAAAAAGTGTATTAAGCAACAGGGAGAGGTAAATCAAAGATTTAAGTTACACTCAGTGTTTATATTGGTTCATGAGGATAATTAGGACTATGTAGACCAAAAATCAAACAGCAGGCTCACAAAGTCTGCAACTGAGCACTGCCTTTTCTTCCTGTATTGCTAAAGTCTCTCTGATTCTCTGCTAGATGAAGGGAATCCCCTCACTTACTTTATCTGCAAGACTTTGTTTTCTTGATACTATGCACTGTATTCCATCAAGGATTTGACATCTAGATGTGATGTCTGGAAATCTAAAACCAAGCACAAATAATCACAATGGGTCAAGCAAAGATTGACCATCTGGCCGTCTGGTCAAATATCCCAACTTTAAGCAGGTGTTGGGCAAATGACCATAAGAATAGCAAAATATGATTATTTTTCTCCAACTACATCCTAGCAGTTTTCAGCAATCAATGCTTTATCATCTTCTCTGAGGGAAGGTTTTTAAAAATATATCAAATAGCCATCAGTTGATCTATGCTTTAGTACTATGTTCACTTCAGATTTTTTTTTGCTTCTGCAATACTCTGTGACACTAATACCTCAGCTTAGAGATTGCCTGCGTGCAAAATTGTCTTTTGACTTCTACAGTCTCACTGTCTGATCATTTTATTGTGACACAATTTCTACAGTATTAGAAACAGTATAGAATAATACCATGTTTACCACTACACACCACTTACAACTGTACAAACCTCTGTCATACCACTCCCTCAGGCATACTTTTCCCTAAAATGAAATGTCCAGGAATTTATTTAATGTCTCTTAATTTCACAGCTCTTTCTATCATACACATTCTTCATAGTGTCTTCTCTAGGCCTAGAGCATTTTGTGATAGTATTTGTTTTATAACATCAGTTTTCAAGGTGTGATAATGCAATTAAGTTCAAGGAAGCACACAGAATGTAACATGATAACGAATTCATATTCTGTATGCACATTTTTGCAGTGTTTAAACAGAGTTTTAAGAAGCAGAAAAGATTTTTAGCTAACATTTCTCCCTAAGTGTACAAATACGAGATCAATTTATGTATAAAAGATTTACAAGCTGCTGACTGAGAAGTCCAAATGTCCTACTCTTCCATACAAAGCTATCAAAGAACATACAAGCTTCTTCTGCAGAAGAATATACAAGCTGTTTTTAAAGCTTCCATCAGTGGCTCTGATGAACTGGACTCACACTACAGACTATCAGGATAAACAGATATACATTTCCAACTAAGAAATCGTTACAAGGAATACAGCAAAATGCTTTAACCTCTTAAAACTCTTCCCTCCTCCGTTTAGCACACAACTCTAAGAAATACCAAAGAAGGCATCACAGATGACCTCAGCTTTTGTATAGTAAATAAAGATAACATAAGCCCTTAAGAAAGCTTATTCCCAAACAATATGGAGTGTATACAAAACTGAAGTTACACGTGCAAACAGGTAGGAAGCCAAAACTGTTCAGTTAGTAAATGATAATATATCAAAAAGAGGATGCATCCTGACTCTGTCTTCATATTATAGATTCTGCAGTTAAGGCTTTAAAATTTCACAGTATAAAAATATATTGGCAGTCATGCACTGGTTACTATTCTAGAAGATCCCCAGAAGATGGTATTTGTTTCTGAGGATAGCCTCCTGGGAGATTCAGTACATCTCTTCCTGAGCTTCCCGAGGGGACAGCAGTCAGACAACCTCACTTCAGCATCCTGCAGTACAACACAAACAACATCATGCAGGACATTCACTCAGCACAAGCAGCCAGCCACTGTCAGTGTCTCATTAGGCTGTCACAGCAAGTAAAGCCTTCACACAAGAGTATTAGTATTCCAGTCACTGAATCTACAGTATATAGAAAAGTCATCTTTTCCCTTCACATATTTATAGGTGTATTACTCTATACCAGAGGGAATCCCTTTCCAAGGCTTTCTTTCACCCAGCTTGCAGCACACAAATCCAGGTCCTGTCGCTAAGCCACAGGCCTGAGGCTATTTAATTTATAGAAACTCTAGCCTTAAGTTAAATACACAGTATGTCAATTCAGTCAATAAAACCAGCACCAATTCTGGCTTTTTCCAGCATAGTATCCATATCCAGTTCACTGTATCTCTGGTATTTAATAAACACATTTAATATGAACATAGCATCTAATTTAAGTTGCAAAAGTTTCTGATTTCACAGATTAAGTGAAAAGAACTTCAGAAACCTGAATTACTTGTCCACTAGTTTCACTTTCATGATATCAAGTGCCCCAAATTAGAAACAGAAGGGTCTCAAAACTACTAGAGAAATAATTTATGCTTAGGCATAAATAAATCCCCCAAATCTGCGTTGTTTAGCAAAATGGATTTTCGCATTTCGTTTAAGTGTTTCATTGGGTCTTGCTTCAATGAGCATTTCTGCTTATGGCTCTCCTAAAAATCAACCACATTTTCTGGACAACTGAAATTTAAAAATGAAAAAAAAAAACCAAAGCCAAAAAAACCAAGCACAAACCCTACAAGCAAACAAAATAACCAAACCAAACAAATAAAACCTCTTCTTGTTAATTTAGTCAAACTTATTGGCAACAAACAAGAGGAGCCAGAAGACATTGTGCATCATGAACAACTGGAGCTTGATGATGGTGGTGATACAGCTGAGTGGTTTTGGGTAAGAATGAGGGGCAAGGCCAGCAAGGCAGGTGTGATGGTGGGAGTCTGTTATAGACGACCCAAATAGGATGAAGATGAAATATTCTAAAGGCATATGGGAGAAGTCTCACTATCACTATATGATGTTCTTCTTGGGGCCTTCGACATACCAGATGTTTGATGGAAATACAGCCCAGCAGGGAGGAGACAGTCTAGGAGGTTCCTGGAAAATGTAGAAAACTCCCTGACAGCGCTGGTGATTGAACCAGCTGGGGAAAATGCCCAGCTGGACCTGTTGTTTGTGAACAGAGAAGGTGCTGTGATGGCTGGAGGCCATCTTGGGCATAACAATCACAAAATTATAGTTTTAGTTCTTGGAGAAGTAAGGAGTGGTGCTAGCAGGACTAACGCCTTGAATTCCAGAGGACAGACTTTGGCCTGTTCAGGAGACTGGTTGACAGCATCCCTTGGGAGGCAGTCCTGAAGGCTAAAGGAGTCCATGGAGCTTGGGCATTCTTCAAGAGAGAAATCTTAACGGTACAGGAGCAGACCATCCTCATGTGCCAAAAAATGAGCTCAGGGGGAAGAAGACCTGCCTGACTGCAGGCAAAGAGAGCTATTTAGCTGGAATTCAGGGAAAAAAGGAGAGTTTATGGCCTTTGGAAGAAGGGGCAGGCAACTCAGGAGGTCTACAAGTATGTCATGAGGCTACACAAGGAGAAAATTAGAAGGGTTGAAGTTAAACCATTTAGATGCACACATGCAGCCAGATAAAATCCACCCAAAAGTACTGGGGGAGGCAGCAGAAGTGCTAAACCAGCTGCTTTACATCATTTACCAGCAGTCCTGGCTAATCACGGAGGTTCCAGGTGACTGGAGGTTGGCCAATGTGGCAGCCATCTGCGAGAAAGGCCAGAAAGAGGATCTGGGGAACTACCAACCTGTCAGCCTGCCCTCAGAGCCAGGGAAGGTCACGGAGCAGAAAATTACACAGAACATACAGAACAAACAAGAGATCAGGCCCAGTCAGCATGGATTAAGGAAAGGAGGTGCTGTTTGACTGACAAAATATCTTTCTATGATAATGTGATGTGCTTACCTGGATGAGGAAAAGGCTGTGGATGTTGTTTTCTTGGACTTCAGTAAACCTTTTAATACTGGCTCCCATAGCATTCTTGCAGAAAATCTCTCTGCTCATGGCTTGGACACAGCTCACAGGGTAAAAATCTGGCTTCATGGCCAGAGAACCTAGAGAGTGCTGATAAGGGAGATACATCCATGGGGCAACCAGTCACCAGTGATGTTCCCAAGGGCTCAGTACTGAGGCCAGTCCTGTTTAATATCTTTATCAATGATTTGGACAAGGGGATCAAGTGCCCTGTCAGTATGTTCGCAGATGACACCAAGTTGGGTGGGATCTGCTGATCTGCTGGAGGGCAGGGAGGCTCTGCAGAGGGATCTGACCAGGCTGGATCAATGGGCCAGTGATGTGAGGTTCAACAAGGGCAGGTGCTGGGTTCTGCACTTTGGTCACACCAACCCCAGGCAGCACTACAGGCTGGGGGAAGAGTGGCTGGAAAGTGACCCAATGGAAAAGGACCTGGGAGTGTTGGTGAGGTCAAACAGTCAACTTGACATGGCCAGCTGTGCCCAGGTGGCCAAGAAGACCAGTGGCATCCTGGCATGTATCAGTAATGGTGTGGTCCAGCAGGACCAGGAGAGTGATCATGCCTCTGTACTCAGCACTGAAAGGGCCACACTTTGAGTGCTACGTTTTGTTTTGGGCATTTTGTGCTGGAGTGAGTCCAGAGAAGAACAACAGAACTGGTGAAGGGTCTGGAACACAAATCCTGTGAGGAGTGGCTGAGGGAGCTGGGGTGGTTTAGCTTGGAGAAAAGGAGGGTTATCACAACAACATGAAAGGAGGTTGTAGACCCATGTGGGGGTCAATCTTTTCTTCCTGGTAACAAATGACAGGACAAGAGGAAATGGCCTCAGGTTGTGCGAGGGGAGTTACAAAGGAACACGTTCTTCACAGAAGGGGTTGTCAAGCATTCAAACAGTCTTCCCAGGGAAATGGTTGAGTCACCAGCCATAAAGGTATTTAAATGAAATACAGATGTGCCACTTCAGGACATGCTTTAGTGGTGGACTTGGCAGTTCTAGGTTAGTGGTGGACCCAATGATCTTTTCCAACAAATTCTATTATTCTATATCTGCCAGCTTGAGAAAGCGTTGGGTTTCTTGCAGTGAACAGCATTCCTCTCATTTACTTCTAATGCCTTTGTTTCTGGCAGAGGTCCCAGCCTGAGACAGTAGCGAGCATAGCAAATGCTAATGAACTGCCATTTGACTCCTTATCCTCTTCTTGCAGGGAAAGTAAGCCAGAGGATGGAAATTTGCCCTATTCAACCCAGGAGAAAAAGGATAATAAGGTGCGTTTCATAGCCTAAATATTTATTTTTCCCCCCAAACCCATTACTTGCAGAAACAAAAATGAAACTGTGAAGGTGTTCACAATACCGCTGACATAGGCAACAGGGAATAAAGCTTTGAAGAGATTAATCACCAGCTCTGGTGAAAGAATAACTAGGAATTCAAACATCTGGAGTAAATGCCATGCTGGCTCCACCCTTTCTGCCATATAATTCCATTTAAACACTATATTTTAGAGCTAGGAAGAAAAATGTTCCCATTAGTTTTGCTACATTGAGACCCTGTAAGTAATGCCCCATTAGCCTCACATAGCTTACATCTGCTTTTACTTAAATACAAAAAACATAATAGCCCATGCTCATGATATATCTTGTATCTTTTCTGTCCCTCACACTAATCATTTTTAAGCATTCATTCCTCTCAAGTATGGGATGTTCAGGAGGAAAGCCAGACAGTCACAGTATTTTGCCTGTTGCCCAGCACTTTAGGAACAGCTTGGGGCTGTACAGAAGTTACAGTGATCTGCACACGGACCTAGCACCAGAACAATTTCTGGGGACTATTAAGAGGGAGATAATGATGATAACACTAATAACAGTAGGAATAGTAACAGCAATTATAATTATCTGTAATCTTCAACTTCATGAAAACAGATAAAATAATTTTTCATCCAGGAGCTATGAGGTGGTGAATGGATGGATAATGAACAGGATAGACAAATGGCTGGGGAATGCACCCTTTTCCTCACTTTTCCCAGCTACTCTGGCTATATCTGTTTTGCTCTAACCAGCTTCACTGAAAAGACTTCTTTGGAGCCTTGAAAGCAACTTCACATTACCCTTCCCCTGAACCCCCAGAAAAGCCAGAGCAGCTCCACCACCTGCTCTCTCAGGGGAGCCCCTTTTGGGATGCTGGCTCCACACTCCTGCAGAGAGGCACCTCCTAGCACTGTCTTGAATGAATCTGCTCTTTTGCCTTTCACACAGACGACTTAGTCATTCTCCAACAGTCCAATGAAGAAAGCAAGGATACTCTTAAAAGAACTAATTTCACTGGTCTTTCTTAAGGAAAGCATTGCCCTGTTCATGTGGCATTTCCTCTTTAAACTGAAGATGGAGAAATGAAATATTTGCATAAAGAGCAACGAGTGAGAACTATCTTGAGCATGACTTATGTACACAGTGGACGTTTGCACACAGGTTTATGGAAACCCCTGGTTAATCATTTACACTGAGTTGTTCTATCCCACTAACAATTTCCTCTCCTATCAAAGAGGTGTACTCATACCAAGCACTCTGACTAGTAAGAGGCAGGTCTGGATACCTTCATAAATATTAAGGTTGATAGATCCGTCCTTCAGATTTTTTCCTATTATAATAAATACTCTGAAAAAAGAGAGACTTTGTAGATTTTTCTTTGCCTTAGCTACCAGTCATAAGCTACTGACTTCACACACAGAACTAACTGAAGTTACTACACTGCCACAGCCCTCATCCTTCAGTAAGTGAGGGAAACTATGCACAAGGTAAGAAACAGTGCTAGGCTGAGAACTGGGGGAGTATAGCAGTCACAGTACAGCCAGAACACAAACAATATTTCACTATAATATTTCACTATAATGTTTCACACAACATAAAATAAATATTTCCACTAAGATGTATCCTAATTCAACAAAGCACCTAATACAGTTAAGTTCACATCAGGAAAGTTTACAAATGTTCTGAATCAAGGCTTGTTTTTATCCTTTGCAGCTGCTTTTGTGACACTGCCTGTGATACCACCTTCTTTCAAAAGAAAGCAAAAAAACAAAAGTATCTTCACTTGTGAGACACCAAACAGAAAAAACCATTATATGAGATCTGAGGAGTCTGACACTTCTGAGACTCGCAGGCTACTGTTCCATGACTTGCTAGGCTGTGACAAAAGCGATGTAAAAAAATTTTGCTGAGTAGGAACAGACAGTCATGTTTAACTTTAACCATTAGCTAGGTCTCAAAGGGATCTTCTCATGCCCCAGCTTGAATCCCTACAAACTCCAGGTAAGGAGCTCATGAATCACAGGGAACTGCAATTTACCTATTTTCTTTTGGTTTTGGTTTTTGTGACTGAGAAGAAGTATTTGTCACCTGATGGGGAAGTCACTGGAAAAAAGTCATTAATGTTACTTTTCATCCCTTTTGTCCCACTGAGTGCATTCCTGTTCTTGTGATGAATAACTAGGCCTAAAGGAAATGCAGTAAAATCTAGCTCCAACTTGCTGTTAGAAATTTTCAAGGTATACTAAGGTCACTTAAAAGAAGGTTTGAAGGTTGATTTATTTTCTGAGAAATAATAAAACCCTCAAAGGCATATAGAACTCAATAATGCCATAAGAAGCCACTAATTGTCGAACAATTTCATTAGAACACTGTTTGCTTCAAGGTTAACCACTAAGAAACATATTCTATCTAGTAAATTACATTTTAATATACTTCCTCATGTGAATATAGTTGCCAATCTTCTAAGTCACTTTTCAGTTGTTGAGTTTTACATTTCAACCCTTCCCTATTTCAGTCAAATATGATTTAATTAAAAACAAATCTAAGGGGTTAAAAATTCAGATCATTTAAATGATATACCTCACAAAGCAAACTGTGTTTAAGAAGAAGCATTTTCTTTTGGATGAAACATTTTTAATACTTGCAGAAATAATTGATGTTGGTGGAATTTTGATATCAGTAGACCTCTAGTGGCTATTACAGTAATTGATGGTTACATTATGTTTTTAAAATACAAATATGCTCTTCAGAAAACAAAACAGGAGAAAATCCATAGAAGAAAAACTGCAGCAAAATATTATAAGAGTTATTAACTCACAGTAAATGCCTGCATAATTTCACAACTCTTATACAGTGAATAGAGACATGATTCTCATTGATTTTTAAAAAATCACACAGCTAAATACCTTTGCAAATTTAGTCCTCAAAACCCAAATCTGAATCAGCAGTGGATGTTTTAAAATTTTCTGAGATTAATATTTGCCAAACATTCTGAGGGACCTATTTAGAAATAGAGTTTCAAAATGGACAGGAAAGCACTTCATGGCTCCCCAGCCCCAGGGCATAAGTCCTCACTGCCCACACACCCTGCTTGGAGAGACCTCAGATCTGCAAGTCAGAACTGGTCTGCAGAGGGCTTGGGACCATCCCCAGTCTGGACTGGGAGCTGTGGGACAGGAGGACATTGTCATATGCTGTAGCTAGCCATGACTCCAAGCAAGTCCTACATAGAGCCAGACACTGTCAGTATTTAGTAAAATATCATTTTAAATGATTTTTCATTCATTTTAGCTAAACTGTCAGATTGCAGTGCCTATCAGCAAGCGTAAAATAGATAGGATCCCCTGCAGCAATTTAGTAAAGCAACCAGTAAAGGGCAAGCCTCAATGACCTTTGAAAAATCAGTCTACATTAGCTTAATGCAATCTCAAAGACATGGATTTGATGCTTGAATAAGGGATGCTCAGCTATAAAGTCGAAGCTTTTGCTCATTTAATTTGCTTATTTAAAATTTTTGTCATGACATTACATTCCCCTACATTATCTGAAATGCAGTTCAGGAGCTTGGGTATAGATTTACAGGTTTTATCTTTCCCATACTCCTCAATATGAAAGAGTCAGATTTTCCACGAAATCCAGAAAGGCAAAGAGGACAATCTATATGAATATATCTGAATATTAGCCATATTATCCTTCCTGCCCATGTGACTAGCTAAAAGGCTTTTGTGATATTTAGGCCTAACAAACACTTAATGGCTTTTGCAGATGGTATTAACTATCTTTTTCTCTCAGGGAATCAAGGGGGTTTATCTCCTAAGAAGAAACACTTAGACTCATACAGTATTAGTAAGAAAGCAGTATGAAAATCAAATTCTCATTGCCTGAGGGCCTTCCTCTTGCCTGTTTAAGAGACTCCACTTTAGCTAGCTTTCTCATACTATTCTTTCAGATATACTTTAGATTCAGAGTAGCTGTCTCCCTCACATAGCAGTACACCTTCACACCAAATCCAAAAATCTCTAAGTCAAAATTGTTCAACAGATTTCTGTGTGGTCTCCTTCATAACCTGGTAAAAAAAAGATAAATCAAATTAATAATCTGAAAAGTTCATTCTTATTTAAAAGACAATCATGCCCACCTGTGCATGAAATCTACTGCTTTCTGATGGACCTCTGTGTCAAGGTACTTTCACAGCTTAAAATGGTCACAAAAACATAATTTTGCACCGTGTGTAGGTTTAGAACTTAAACAGTATCTAGAAAATATCTTCTATTCATAACTTAGCACATATTTGTGTACATTAAGACAGAAAATGCAACACTGTCAAAAAGGTGAACCTTTAACATGTAATAGGGTTTTTAAAAGAATGGAAATCCCACTTAACCAAAGGCAGATTATTTGAATGAAAGAAACAAACACTGCAGAAATGAGTCCAAAGAGATGTGAACACACACAGGGAAATGCAGTGATGTAAAATATGTGTGCCAGTGAAAAAATCTCTCCCCTCAAGGAACATCTTTCAGCACACACTCACTGAAGCTATTCTTGACTGATTATGATAGGCTGGGCAGTTCAAAAAGAACAAGTTCAAAACATTTGCAGCTAAGCATTCATATTTTCAAAGAGGTCAGCAGATAGTCTCTTGGCAGTCTATGTCCAATAGTTGTCTGTTCAGATAGGATGATTGTTTTTCATCATCAGATTAACTGTTTTCCTAAGGATGTTGCCAAACTTGCTAATGATAAGTTTAGCTGAGCAACCTGTGCACTGTTTACTATTTTTTAATCTCTATTAAAACAGTATGTTCCTTTCTCCTCCAAACCCAGGAAGTATATTGTGCATCAATGAGAAGTGCTTACAGCTCTGAGGATTCTTGACACATCCTGCCAAGACAAACATTGCATCAATCATTTAATCAGCTAAGATTCCAATTCTTACCCCGCTCCTCCAACCTTTCTCAGAGCCAGCCTTCCTGTACAACCTTCAGCTCTTCCTGTATGTTCCTGGTTATAGTCTCTTGGGAAACAGAGCAGTGAGAGCCCACACAACAGGGAACAGCTTCATTCACCTGTGCAACCAAGCACACAGATGCCTCTACTCCATGTGAAGTCAATGGGAAGTGGCAAACTCAATGGAAAGGGGTAAAGTTTGAGCCCACTTCCATATGTGTTTGAATTAGTTCTGAAATGGAGCAAGGGTCAGAGTGTCACAGCTCCCATTTGAGTGATAATAATGAAAGGCTGTGTGTTTGAGGCATTTTCTGCACTCACCTGATCCTGAGGGGACTCCAGCCCAAGGCAGACCCTGCAGCAAACTGAAAATTTGGAATCAGAGTAACTGGTGAAACCAGTATTATCTCTGCTGCTAAAGTCCTCTCCATGTTGCAGGGTTCATCAGTACTTTTCAACTCAATTAAATCTCATTTTGGCTAAAGATGTGAATGTGCAATCTGTAAGACCCCCAACACTGCTTAATAAAGACCTAGAACCAGGGCTCAAGCTTAAACCAATTTTTTTAAACAAATACTTTAAAAGGGTTCATTGATGACCATATTTATAGCCAAAAACAAAGGAACTCACTGGCTTTTTGTGTATCTGTCAAAGCTTGCCTGTACCAGATCCATATAGGTATAAGGAGAAACCTGAAAGCAAGGCCTCAGCCCTGTCTTAAAAACAACTCGCAGCTTTCTTATGGCTTTTTATGTAATCATGTCATGCAGTCAGCAAGCTCTTACCAGAGAGGAAGCTTCTAACCTATCCTTCCTGCATAAATGTGTCACCAAAAGTGCCTGTCACACTTCAGGCTGAGCTGTAGCAGGCAGAAAAAAAGGCTCCTACTTCAGATACCTTTGGCCAATCCATATGTTCTACTCATCCTTATATTTGGCATGTTTAGGGAATCTAATTTAGAGTAGTAAAGATTATCTCACAAGATGTAGGTGGCTCTTAAAATATCCTCCAGATTTCTGGCTTAGTGTAAAAGCTATTCATCTTTAGTATCAAAGGAGTGGATTTTTTGAAAGAAAAAAAAATATTATAAATATATTCAGTGCTGAATCAGTGTGAACATCCAGGGGAAAAAAACAAAACAAATGCAAACAATTTTCAGTGTTCCATCCTTTCCTTCCAAACACTGGTCACATTTCATTAAGGTGTAGTTCAGATTTAAGGTGGAATTTTTTCCACTAATTCTACAACTTACTCCCAACAGAGCATGTAGCTGCCAAAAATCTTCCATCATCTCTCTTCACTCTCATGAAAGGAATATGACAGTAATGTCCTCCCTCTTCTTTACCCATTCACCAGAGTTCCAGGAACACATTACTTACAGACATCAATAAATTCCAACATCACCAAATTGGAAACTCAATTTATTAAACCACATGGCTTGGACTTTTCTGTTATCTTTATTTCAGAGGATTCTGGCCTTCAGTTATACCGCTTCTTCAGTCATGATGCAACTTCCGATACCTCTAGTTTCTAAATAATATGTTTATTGCTGTGACACAAAGCAACACACATTCTTCATCTGTCCAAGTCCCTTCTTCTCACAGAAGACCCATCTTGTCTTGCCTCATTTCCCCAGCTCCACTACCCTTCTGATGTATCTAGGGAGATGGGAGAGTAACCTCCGTGAGCTGTGCCATCTCTGCTAATAGCTCTAAACCTTCTGGACTAATGATGATCTGAGTCACTGGAAAAAGCTGTCACTCTAGTTGTATGGATGAATACATTTGACAAAGACAGTAATATTCCTCCAAATGCTCCCAATTAAAAAGGCTTCCTTTAGTACTACTACTTTGAAAAATAAAACTACTGAATCAGACCTTCAGTTTAAATGCCTAGGCAAAAACTCTCAGATTGCTTTGAAAAGATACTCCACGTGCAGAGAGTGGGTGGAAGAGGTGACAGAATCTTTTTTGGAATGCAGACAATATAATAAGGCACGCCACTTATGCCATGTTACTGACTTGTTTGTATTCCAAAACAGATTTTGTCATACTGAAATCACACAGCTATTTACCACAAACATCTATGTGGTTTCTTCACCATTTGAAGGTGAAAGAGGATAATGGGTGGACATCAAGAGGTTGTTATTTCCACTGCACTTTGGACTGATATATTGTGCTAATAATTAATAAAGTTAAGATTGCGTTTTTCATGCCTACAAAAATGCACTGAAAACTATCAAGTGTCACAGAAATCTGCATTGTAAACAGAAAATACCTCTTTTTTAAAAAGGTTAGGACCTCATTTGCTATAAACCAGTGTAGGCCCTCTGAGAGTATAATGCAAGACATCCAAATTTGCCTGCACTGATGTTTTCCTTTTACACACTGGCAAGTAATACTCTTTTAAACAGCTTCTTCAGGGAATAACTAGAAGAGAACTAGCAAAACTTCACTAAGAGCAGTGGTTTAAAAGGTACCAATGGCAGAAGAGTTCTCCCTCTCCTGCCACCTCTCTGCAGGGGTCAGAGCTCTAACTACTACTTATGCCTTAAGGCCGTCGCTGCCAACTCTCTTCCTGTCCATCAGACAACTCTTTGGAAAACTGCTTTCCCTTACTGCTAAAACTGACTTTCTCATCTCATACTCAGAATCCAAGCCAGAAACAAGCACAAAGATAGGTTACCTTTCCATTTGCTCTACACTGGTCCATTCTCCTCAAAGGACAAGCCTTTCAAACACAGCACCCTTTCCTTTACTACCATTCTCCTCTCCCATTACACAGTTTTAGCTGGCAAATAAGAAAAGATGAAGTATTGAGGAGAAGTATTTCAAATTTCTTTAGACTAAGAACTAAGGATTATTAGGAGAAAACTGTTTCTCTCCTGCTAAAATCCACACCTTGTGGACAAAAATAGCCTCAGCATTCTTCCCCAATAACTACATGAACTTGTGAAAAAAATTGTTCCTTATCACTTGACATGAGTGCACAAAGCTTTTTACTCCAGAATGCATTTCCTTCTCAAACTGTCTTGATGTTAAATGATAGCAGGGGAGAAAAGCCTTTTAACAAAGGCAGACAAATGAAAGGGGGAGGAAGGAAACACCTCCTGATCATATTCCAGTAAAAAGAATATCCAGCTTTAGATTATTCAATCCACTCTTCAATTTTGGGACCTTTCATGATGCTTCTACCTTATTGGCTGCCCAGACAGGCATGGCAGGGGAAAAAAAATTTCCACCTGAAATGATCCAGAAATCTCCTTTCTTTTTTGACAGAGGTCTTATAAGCTGGAGTGTATGTGTTCTCTTCTTGATTAGCGCAATCAGAGAAATAAAGGGTGGTTTGACTTGGAACAGACATTGAGACCAGTCTAATTTTTCATAGTTTTCTAGTTCATGCCTGCAAGAGCATAAACACCTTCCACTAGACCAAGTTGCTCAAAGCTCCATTCAACCTGGCCCTGAACATTTCCAGGGTTGGGGCTTTCACAATTGCTCTGGACAACCTATTCCAGGGCTTCTCTGTCTTCATTGTTAAAAAAGAAGTCTTCCTTATGTCCAATCTAAAACCTATCCTCCTCCAGTTTAAAACCATTATCCCTTGTCCTGTCACTGTAGGCCTTGGAAAAAAAGTCTCTCTCTTTCCTATACGCCACCTTTAAATATAGAAAGGCTCCACTAAGATCTTTCCAGAGGCTTTTCTTCTCCAGGATGAACAACCCCAACTCCCTCATCTTGTCCTCACAGAAGAGTTGTTCTGTCCCTCTGAAAATTCTTGTGGGCCTCCTCTGGTGCAATTCTAACAAGTACTCATCTTTCTAGTAGTGAGGATCCCGGAGCTGCACACAGCACTCCTGGTGGATTGTCACACAAGCCTTTTCTACTCATCCTCTGACCTGCCCTACAAAACACCACTGCAAATGGCTCTGAGAGGAAGCCACTAAGATTCTCCTCTCCTGTAACAGAAGAACACTTTGAAGGATGGACAGAGTTTCACTATGGATTCATATTTATTTTGGCATGAATATATGTATGCACACATACGTATACATATATATATAGACAGCCTACTTATACAAGAGACAACCATCCAAATTTATTTTTGTTGTTGCATCCCTGGAGGAAGAATGTGCTGTTGAACTGTTTTAGCTACTGCTGTCCCTCTGATATAACCTATAATATTCTGATAGGAGCTACAGATACTGACATCTGCTGTTTCTCACTGCTGCCTCTGCTAAATAAGAAAAAACAAGCTGGTATAGATGGCACACACCTCGTGATATGTTTGAAACACATTTAAACAAAACCTCTTCCATGCACACCAAAACAAGGAAGCAAGACGTCACCACAAGAAAGTGTTCTTCAAGTACATAAACAACAAGCAGATACAGAAGGAAAATGCTGGCCCTCTGTTAGACAGGAAAGGTGAATTAGTCACCAGTGATGCTGCAATGACTGAGGTCCTCAAGACTTTCCTCACCTCTGTGTTTATCTGCACTATTGGGCTTGGCCTTGGGAACAAAAATCCAGGTTGATGCAAACACAGTCCCACTGACTGTATAGGAAGATTTGGTGTGGGAACTCTTACAGGAGATACTATTAAGAATCCACCCAAGGGTGTTGTTAGGTGACCTGGCTGACCTTGTTGCGAGGCCACTCTCCATAATTTCTGAGAAGCTTCGGATATCCAGGGATGTCCCAGGAGACTGGCAGAAGACTAATTCCACTCCCACCTACGAGAAGATCCTAAAGGAGGATTCAGAAAGTTATAGGTTCATCAGTCTTACTTCAGTCCCTGGGAATGTTATGGAACAAATCCTCCTAGGGGCTATCTTAAGTCAGATGAAGCATGTGAGTGGGAAAAGCCAGCACAGATTCACCAAGGGCACATCATACTCAACAGACTTGATCACCTTCTACACCAAAGTAACCTGTTCACTTGATGTGGGGTGAGGTGGGCACCGTCTACCTGGATCTCTCCAAGGCTTTTGACATGTTTACCCACAGCTTCCTTCTGGAGAGAGTGATGTGGTATGATCCAGACCTGTGCTCCGTGTGGTGGGGGGGGATCTGGCTGAGAGTCTGCACCCAGAGGGAGGTGATGAACAGCTCCTTTTCAAACTGGAGTCTGCCAGAAGTGGGGTCCCACAGGGATCTGTGTGGGGCCCAATGCTGTTTAATATCATCACAAATTATTTGGAAGATGGGATCAAGTGTACACTGACAAAGTTTGCCAATGCCAAAGTAGGTAAGTATATTTACCAATTCTGAGTAGGAAAGTGGGCATTTCAGAAGGGACAGCCAGACTGCAGGAAGACCTGGATAGGTTAGACGAGTGAGCTGATAAGAACCTTATTAAGCTGAACAAAGACAAGTGTAAGGTCTTGCACCTGGGAAAATATAATCCAGGGATGCAACACAGTATGGGATCAACCCAGTGGGTAGAGATCAGTTCTGTAGAAAAGGACCTGGGAGTTGTGGTGGACAACAATCTCAGTATGAGTGAGCACTGTCTCTCTGCAGCAAAACAAGTCAACAGGATGCTGGGTCATGTCAACAAGAGCAGAGATGCACTCAGTGCCTCAGTGTCAGACCACACCATGAATATTGCATGCAGTTTTGGTTCCTGCTATACAAAGGTGTGGAAAGGCTGGAGAAGGTGCAGAGAGGCATCACAAAGATGATCAAATGACTGAGAAGCCTGCTGTGTGAGGAAAGGCTGAAAGAACTGTGCCTGTTTGATTTTGAGTAAAGAAGGATGAGGGTAGACCTTGTTGCCATGTTCCAGTATTTAAAGGGTGGATACAAAGAGGATAAGGACTCTCTGTTTTTACAAGGAGTCACATGGAATAGTTGAGGGGTAATGGGTACAAAGCTACTTCTGGTGAGATTCTGATTAGATACAAGAGGAAAATTTTTCACAATGAGAAAAATCAGCTATTGAAATAATTAAGATGCAGCTCGACAGGGTGCTGGACCATATTGTATAGACCAGGCTTTTGCCAAGAAAGGTTAGACCAGATGATCCTTGAGGTTCCCTTCCAACCTGACAGTCTGTGACTTTACAATTCTCTAAGCTCTGCTTTATTGCCTCAGAGATTAACAAGTATTGGAATGTATACTGCTTTGGTGGAATTTAGCCTTCACAAAATTGCCTCTTTAGAAATTTGGGTCCATGGTATTTCTGAGCTCTCAGAGGTCATCTCTAAATAGACCACAAGAAAATGCATTTTAAAAACAGATTCCCATGCCATCAAACTCTACCTCTCTCCAGCGATCTGTACACTTTATTTAGAAATAGATATCTATATAAAGAGATATATATGTATGTTTGTGAAGAGAAATATAGATATAAATATGGGTATAAAATAGAAAATCTTTTCATAGTAATAGGTAGGTTTGTGCAAACTTGAATTGGATTTATATTTGTTTCATATTGTGTAACAAAATATAAAACTGGGCCAACATAAAACTCAATGCTAACTTTATTTTCCATAAGTGCTGCTGGAAGAACAACCCTGGCAAGTTCCATCTCAGCTACTCCCTCCCCACACAGCCTTCCTAATCCTCTGCTCTCTGGATTTTTCCTCAGAACTGATTTCTGTTCACATTTGTGTGTACAGACAGGGAGGAACAAATGGAAAGGCATCCACCACATACTCACATAGGAAGGTAGAATAAGTAAGATTTTCCTGCCTTGAAGGGTGCTGAAGGGAGACAGTTTTCACTCTGAGCAGGAATAATGGAGGAGTCCAGAGAATGGTTTCTCCTCATTTTTTTCATTCAGGTTCAAAGTCTAGCTAATTGCAGTATTCCCAAGAGGTAGTCAGACAACATGGGAGACTAGATTTCTTCCTGACCCATGGGACAGAAATATCTTTAAAGAAACTCCTCATTATTAAGAGGAATTCAGTCAGCAAGGCAGAAAGAGTTCAAAAATCAAATAGTTATTTCTTTTCTATCTACCTACACATTAAAAGAACCACAGACACTGGTACTGCTAGCATCTGCTCTCCCCTCATATATGTGTACTGTATGATCAGTTAGGCCTGAGAACTTTCTGGCCAGTCTGCTCATGTCCAGGCATTAGCCAGATCACAAGTTACACAGGGTCCTACAACATATTTTAGCTAAGAAGCAAAGGGCCACTGTTCCATTATAGCATGCTCAACTGGGACATGCCAGATTTGGGGCATCCCTGTTGTCCTTCTCCCCAAAACCATATTGCAGAATCCTTTTCTACTCACAGAGGCTCACATCAAGCATCTACAATAAACAGCAGATACACTAGAAGGCCTCAAAGCTAGCCTAAAGAAAAAAAAAAGCCATAGATTGAACAGAGCTGCCACACAGATTATTGACTTGCATCTGGGCAGGGCAATCCTGGCTGGGTGTACAGACTGGGAATGAGATATTGGAAAGCAGTGCCATAGAAAGGGACCTGAGGGTCTTGGTTCATGGCAAGTTGAACATGAGTCAGCAGTGCCCTGGCAGCAAGGAGGGCCAAGCATGTCCTGGGGGACATCAGGCACAGCATCACAGCCAGGCAAGGGAGGGGATTGTCCTGCTCTGCTCTGCTCTGCTCTGGGGTGGCCTCACCTTGAATATTGATGTAGTTTTGGTCACTACAATATAAAAAAGACATTAAATTATTAAAGGAGAGCCATGAGGATGGTGAAGGGCCTTGAGGGGAAGCATTATGAGAGTGGCTGAGGTCACTTGGTCTGTTCAGCCTGGAGAAGAGGAGGCTGAGGAGAAACCTCATTGAAGTCTGTAACTTCCTTGTGGGGGAAAGCAGAGGGGCAGGTATTGATCCCTTCTCTCTTGTGCCCAGTGACAGGACCCAAGGTGTGAAGCTGAGTCAACTTGGTTTAGTTTGCATATCAGGAAAAAGTTCTTCACCAAGAGGCTGGTTGGGCATTGGAACAGGCTCCCAGGGAAGAGGTCACAGCACCAAGCCTGACAGAGTTCAAGAAGCATTTGGACAATGTTTCAGGCACATGATGTGGCCCTTGAGGTGTCCTGTGCAGGGCCAGGAGCTGGTCTCGATGATCCTGATGAGCCACTTCCAACTCAGTTTATTCTATGAGTCTACGATTCTACGATTCTACAATTCTAAAATTCTATGAGTCCATGATTCCACGATTCTATTATTCTATGAATGGGATTACTCTAAACCAGACATTACGCTGGAAGGGGTTTTAAGAAACAGAAAGGACAAATAGGCTACCACTAGCTACCCAAGTAAATTATCTGTGGAGTAGAAGTTCTTCTCAAAAAACTCTGTTCTTCTGTGTGGCCATGATAGTGTCAAAGCTGCCTGTAAAAGGCTAGAAGTGCACACAGCTTCCTACGTGGTGAAAAATTGTTTCTCAGAAAAATAATAATTTTACCATGTCTACGCTTTCCTTTGAAAAGCTGCGTTTAAGCAAGCTTCTATTGAAATCAACACTTCACAATGCCAACAGAGATAATTAAGTTCAAGGATCACCATGAAACACTCTTTCTTAAATTATTGTGAAAACTTGCTGAGGCTGCTGTTTCACTCTTTGAAATCTACCTGTGCCACTTGCCTTTTAATGCTGTCACCACCATTTCTTCAACTTCTAGAGCAAGCAATCATTTTAGGCCCCATTTTTTCCAGGGGATGAATGGAAGCATGCTGCTGAATAGATGGTTCAGAGAAGAGAAAAATATTTGTCCCTGCTAAGAGGCTTTACAACATTTATGCCTTTAATTAAAGTAGGACATATTTGTAGAAAATATAATAATATGTACAACTGCAAGTCTATGACTGCATTATTACAGGGTTTTGGGTGGAAGGTAGCCTGCTCCAGGAATCTAAAATGAACAGTTCTTAGAGAGCACACATAACTAGTACAGAACTGAAGAAATGTAGCAGAAAGAAGAAATTAAGATACAGGAACAGACAGAGCTTGGCTAACCTGATGAATTAAAGATTATCATCACTGCATAAATTGCACTGATAGTTTAATTAAAGGGACTGTAGCAATTTCAGTGCCCACATTAACAACTTCAAAATTTGTTCAGCTACAGAGTACCTATTATGAAAGCATGCAGGGTGAAACTTTGTCTCCACTGGAGTTCATAGAAATTCTCATTATTTATTTCAGTAAGATTTTCATTGCATCCATGTATTTTGGAGATAATCATGCTGGATAAAATATCTGAAAATCAAGTCACTAAAAGTCAAAGTTCTTCTAAACTTCTGATACAAATAATCCTTGGACAACTACCTCAGAGGGATATCCTTTAAAAGATGGAGGGATACCTTTTTTAAATTTACCAATTGTTTTTAAACAGACAGAAATCCTAGAAGATGTATGCAGACCTGTAAACTATTCAAAGACTATTTTACTAAGAATTATAGCTTCTTTATAGACATGCAAGGAGACTTTTTAAAAACTGATTTGAAAGCACTGGTTGCTTCCATTTACTTTCTAGCTCCCTAGACCACACTGCTGCTCTCACTATTTGTACCACCTCCTTTTGAAGAGGGCTTATTTCTTCCTCTCAAAGTAATTTACATTAAGAATTCCCGCACCATGTAGTTCTGTCTTGCCATTCTCTCTTTGACAGCTTGCAGCATTAGCTCCCTTCAGAATAACCATTCATGAGAAACCTAAATAGTGTGACATAACAAACTCACTGTGTTTTCCAGTTAAGTCATTAAAATTTTATTATACTTCATTTTTTGGTTCTTCTTCAACAGTAACTTTGTGTAACTGAAATGTCATCTCTCTATTTTGTTTTTGCAGAGGAAAACAAAAATAACTATTCCCAGTTTGCATCTCCTAATTTCTTTTCCTATCAAACTAGTAATAGCAATTATCACTCTTAAGATTAGTCTGTTGATATAATGGCTTTATTATAGTTTTTCAAAGAAAAAAATCAAATTTTCTAATAAATTATTGCCCCAAATATTGCCTTTTAAATAAGGCAATAGTATCTATTACTATTGCCGTATTTAAAAGCTACTAGTGAATCACATGCTTTTTCTCTCATTTATGATCTTGTTTGAATCTCCTTGCCAATGTCTACGCTTACACAAAACTCAAATTTCAGAGTACAAAAAGCTAAGCATAGAGGTTTGAACTCCACCCTGCAGTCAAAAGGAATTACTAATTTTACGAAAGTTTCACGGTTTTTAGCAGGGATCTTGGATGGTTATTAACAAGGATCACTCTGCCTTCTACTTAGGGAACTCTACCCAGTAAAGCACACGGGATATCAGAACAGCTAGAAGTTCAGTAGAAGCAGTCACTAGTCCTCCAGAGATGCATTAAACTGGCTCCTTGATTTATGTCACAAGAAAGGGAGCTTGTAAAACACTGAAGTTAAACTGAAGCGCTGAGGAAAGACTTTGAACACAGAGATGGAACTATCCCCATAAGCAGAAACCTCTGCAGTAGAGACTGATCTCAAGGAAATCTTTCTGCTGGAAAGCCACATTCTGGCTGCAAGGCCAGTGTCTTGATGAAAGTGGAGAAAAGCTTCTTGAAGCTGACCTAAGGCATCAATTTCTCTTCAGTTCTGTGTACTTAAGTCTGAAAGTTGTATGTTACACAAATTTAGCGCTTTTTTTATTTATTCTATTAGTGATGCCAACACTTACAACTGAGGTTCTGAACTGGTTTGTCAGCATCAGACATAGCAGAGCCAACAAAGACAATTAAACAGTGTGGTCCTCCACATCTTTTCCCAGAGTGGGTCTGAGTAGCTACTGAAGTCTTTCAGTCTGTCAGTCTGGAAGGCTGCTCCTGCCTTCAGAACTGGTCAGTATCCACCTGGCATGCAGCAGTGGAGAGACTGCCTGAGCCTCACATACCTCCCAGCAGGCTGTTAACCAGTCACCAAGTGTTGAAAAAACCTGTAAAATTAGTCAAGCTGCATTCTAATCTCTGTTGATGCTAAATTTAATTGTTCTTATAGCTGTCTCCAGTCAGCCTGCAAACCAACTCTACCATCTTTCCCACAAACCAGGCTATCAGTGCTCAGGAATACTTGGAGAACACCACTGGAGTGCAGCCTATCCTGAAACTTTCAGGATGATTGCGTCTTTTCTTCCATCCTGTTATTAAGAAATGCCAGAGATGGCACGTCACTCTGCCTCAGGACAACAAATATGATGACTATCTAGCAACATTAAACCAGTTATTTGAAAACATCTCTTCACAAATCTCAGGAAAATATATATAACCACTTTGTGTTTTAATATTACAAAATGCTATACTACTGAAACATACTCTTTTTTCATGTAATCAAACTATTTGCATTTGGTTTAAAAAATACTACGAATTTTAAACATTCAGCATTACAAATATTTTATCCAAGAATAAATGCTTCAAAGAAATTTCCACTAAAAAATCTTTCACAAGACAGCCCAATGTCTTGAGGGAATTTCATTATTAAAAAAAGAATTAACAGCTTCCTTAATTAAAATATAACACAGTGAAGAATCAATGGCTAAATTAAATTTCTTTAAAACATATTCTTTACATTTCTTTTCCTGAAAAAAATGCTCTATTATATTATTCTATGGTATATGTAATAGGAAAAAAATGGGAATCAATGCCTAGCATGCATTTTAACAGTAACTATGAAAAAAGCCCTCTGCCTCTACTATAAGGAAGTAGACAAATTAAATCAAGCAATTTGTGCACATAGCCTCTGCTAAAGTCAACTGGTACATATGAAAGGATAAAATGGATAAAGTGCCTTTACTGGAAAGCAAAACTAAATCTCTGTAGCAGAATGCCCCTCCTTTTATTTGATGTTAAAGGGAAATAGGAGGGAACAGACAGAGATATGCTAAGATGGGAAAAAACAAAGAATATCGACCCAAACCAAACAATATTTTCAGAAATCCAGCTAAGCTTCATTACAAGGATTTGCACACTGAAATCAAAAGCAGACTGCCTTCAGTATGTGCATTAGGAAGAGATAGCTTGATGGGTAGTAATATTGCCAAAGTGATACACCTATTGCTACAGGACATGTACAACACTAGTACAACTGTTCTGAAGGTGCAAAAGGACATAGGTCTGCAGCTAGCCTTTTACATGGGGGCAGGCTTCACTTACCACTAGATTGCTGATGTAAAAATGAGTGGCTGTGAATAGAGTGAATGGACTGCAAGCATTTTAGCATTACTTGTGAAAAGATAATTCTAATTTCTCAGCTGTTATTGGCTGCAAGTATTCCCTGATGTAATTATGGAGTAATAGCTGAGAACCTGATTGTAACCAACAGTTAGTAGTTTGTTGCTAACAAGACAAACATGACAAACAATTTTGAGGCAATTATTGTCATTACAAGCCACACTCAATTGTTCAAGGCAAGCGTAATAGAAAGTGACAGTTGTGCAGCTGGGAGGGTGGTGCGGGAAACAAGATTGTTCTCTGGTTGCAACAGACCACTCAGACTCTAGCTGAGAGACTGCTCAATGCATAATTCATGTTTAATAATATTTTAGTCTGTAAAGCAAATTACAGTATAAGATAAGAAACAAACAGAGACATGTCAAAAAAAATCCCACAAGTTATTATAAGATGGAATAAGAGACACAGAAGTAACGTGGAGCAGGGGGAGATATTCACTAAAGCCAGCTCACAAGATGCTTGCAAGTAGCAACTGTAAATACAGTAACTACATATTCAAAGAGTCAGTTGTAAAAGCAATCCATTTGCAATGCTTCAGTGAGATGAGTGCTCATGTCCAAATCCCAGTTTGAGACCACTGTATGATTAGGTGGGTCCAGGAGGAAGGAAGGAGTGCTCTCCATTGAGAAACATTGATGATTAATTCTGAACAAATTTGAATTGCGCGTAGAGTCAAAGGAAAATTTTCATCTCTCATACAATAGAAGTGCCTCATGTACCAGCTCAGTATTCTGATGACAAAGCACACAGCAGCTGCCTCGTCAGCAGCCAGTCTATTAAAATACTTGATTTGCTGGAAATTCCACCCAGCTCTCCTTAACGATGTTAAGGGCTGAAAGTTTGTAATGCAGCTGCAGCAACATTTCAAGCTCTTGACCAGGCCCAGTAATATTCATTGTCACTGACATTGTAGCACTGCTCAAGTGTCATTGCAGTGTCACTCGTAGTGCCTTTTG
This sequence comes from Rhabdornis inornatus, assembly GCA_013397075.1. Lineage (NCBI taxonomy): Eukaryota > Metazoa > Chordata > Aves > Passeriformes > Rhabdornithidae > Rhabdornis > Rhabdornis inornatus. Next base: position 673,354 of record VWZS01006986.1, read on the forward strand.
CACTGATAAGGTATCATTTCTAAAGAAGCCATTAAAACACCACTGAAACTAGATTTCCAAAACTCTCTGACTTTCTGGTCATGTTTCACCATTTTCCTCCTCTTTCTTAAATCACAGAATCATAGAATGTTTTGGGTGGAAGGGACCTTGAAGATCATCTAGTTGCAACCCCCCATGCCATAAGCAGAGACACCTTCCACTACGATGCATTGGTTTATGCAGATAATAATCCATCAAACCTAATCTGTTGAGCTAAATTGCTCCAGGTGTAGCTCCACTGAAGCAAAATAGCATCACATGCCAATTTTTCAGGTACACTTTGACTCTGCTTAGGTGAAGATGATACTGATTTTCTCAGACAGGGAACATATTATAACTAACTCCCTGTCTAAAGAAACCTCTGAGATTTTGACATCTGTGACACACTTCAGTGCAGCCCATAGACTTACTCAGAAACATATATGTGTGACTGCACTGTCTTTTGCTGTATTCAGTAAGAAAGCTGGTGATTGCAAAAGGTGACAGATCAACAGCTGCAGAGCCAGGAGACCTTTGCTTCTGTATGTCACATCTGTGCTCCTTTTTCACTGCCACAAGAAAGGCAAGTGTCTTAGATTTTCACTTTCAGAAAACGAGTATTTATCATTTCATTCTGAGTGGTAAGAAGTGAGATTATTTCCTAAAGTGTTGCAAATTTCAGTGGCTTGAACAAGACTGGAAGGTCTAAATATATCACAAAATTGTCAGATCACCTGGTCCTAGCTCAAATGTAATTTTAATGGCCTGCCATTTCACCAAAGGAAAAAAAAAATAATTTTTCCCCTATCCTCTTCATAAGCTAACATTCTTAATCAGCCCAAACTCTCCCTATTAAGCAAAAATTACCTTTTTCTTCACAGTAAAATGCTTATTAATTTGCATGTCCAATATCTTGTATAAAGTATAAGATACTTACACTATATATATTATATAAGCACTTTATATATACTTATATATAAAGTGCTTATACTGTATAAAGCATAAGCATTATAAACAAATTTAATAGCATTTTAGCTTTGTTGATATGGATCTGCAGATTGCAAATAAAACCAGTCAAGTCACAAAAAGTCCCTGAAATGAAAAGGCTTTTTAAAAGTATATGAGGTTGGCATCTAGGAAAACTGAAAGACTGCTTTTTATTTAATTTTTAATATTTTTATTAAGGCTTTATGACTTCATGTGGTAATTTCAGTCTATCCTATATACCACAGAAATGTCAGGTGCTTTGTTTTGAAGTCTAAAAAAGTAAAAGCTTTTAGCAGAAGATATCTAAACTCCACCAACAGTTTGGCTAACCTTTAGTGGGTCTTTACTGAAGTCAAGTGGACTTAGACCTCATACAGAACAAGGACATTTGTAAAACCTTCCAGTGCTTAAACAAAAATTAAAAGCACAATACCTCTTGAAGTAAATTGAATTTATAAATTAATATAAAATAACATTTCCACTGAAAATTCTTAATTACCAGCAAAAAGAAAGGTTGCCATGGATTTAATGCTGGGAATCATCTGCTCTTATGTTGGCTTTGCTGCCACTCACTTGACTCAAAATGAAGAGCAGGCCCAATACATTGTCAACAGTAGAGACAATTTACTCCGTTATGCTCTTTCACCAGTCTGTCTTCACTTTGGCCTGCAGCTGGTGCTTGGGTCATATATCTTGAACTTAAATTGCTTTGAGAAGAAAGAAAAGTCAATGTTTCAAGACAGGGAGTCCAGGCTTCAGTGGAATAAAGACAAAAGCTGAAAGAAGTACAACAGTACAACAAGTTCAGAATGAGAAGATGGATTCAAGTCTTGGGTTGGACTCAGTTCAGAGAGAAAAATCAACAGCAAGTCTGCACTCTTGCATAGACAGTCAGTTTTGACAACTTAATCAGCTAATGCTACTTATTTCAGGTGAAGCCATTGTGTAGAGATTATAGCTTTGATGCAGAAAACAGGTATTTAGATGGCTGACTCCAATACTTGCATCTGTCACAAACACAAATGAGTGAAAGGAATCGTTAATGTTAACAGCCAGGTTTCCTACACCTATATTGTGTAAAACGTGGCAATTTGAACATGCCAAGGAAAGAGAACTGACACTATCCATGTGATCACAAACTACTCAAAGACAATCCTCCATTGTATTACAATATTATTGCTCAATTTTCTATAAATCGGAAAAAATACGAGGGAAAGCCTATTAATCTCTACATCTAAATTGACAGCACAACACCTATTAAAGGTTGACTTCTGACATATTTTGTCATGGTTAGCTCCTTTAAGCCCCTATATGTCTCCACACAGTGCCTATGAGAGGCAGTTGTATATGTATGTATAAATATGTAACTATGATTTTCTACAAACTAGATTGAAGAGAACACAGTCCATCCACCCAAATCCAGACTAATCACTAATATATTTTGGTATACCTCAGTACAGTGAGAAATACTGAAAATAAATTAATCCTGCATCTTTCACTGGGTTACAGTCAAATAGTCTAATCCCTGACTTTTGCTTGATAGCTCACATAGTAAAAAACAAACAAGAAACAATGCAATGTCAAATTTTTACTTAATTCTCTTCACTTCTAGGGTTGTATATGTTCTTAACTTCCTCTAATCAGAGCAGCCCCCTACATATCTCATGTCTTGGTTACAAATGAACTACCACAGTGAGGAGGGAAACACACCCAACTGTTCTGCACAGGGCTCCAGCTAACAAGCAAGGGCAACAGAAATCCTATTTCCACTCAGGGTAGAAGCTGTTGCTGCTCCTCTGAGGGCCTATCTAGAGGTCAGTTTTCACTGTGAAAATCATTTTTTTAAACAGGTTGAACCACTAACTTAAAAAACAAAAAATGCTCTTTTATTTCCAACTCTGTTCACAAAACTTGCCTACGGTCTGTGGTCTGAGATGGGCAAAAGGGCTTGATCCAGCAACATCAGAGCCCCAAGAGCATTATTAAGAGAAAGGAGAATTAAAGACAGCTCTCAAGTGGGAGCTTTGCCTGCAGATGAGTTACACACAGGGCTCACTCCAAAGAACCATCTTAGGACACACAACTGTGTCATGTCTAGGGAAGCAAGAAAACAAGGGAAGAAAGAGGCAAGCAAAAGAGAAAGGAGCACATGTGCAATTTGCAGCTCTATTATCCAGCTGGCTGCTAGAGAAAATACCTCTGAGGCACTGCTAAGCAGAGAGCCATACCCCATTCCCAGCTGGGGAATGAACCAATTGTAAATTAGAGCTCTTTTCCTTTTCTATCTCCCCAGGGAAGAGCAGCAGCCCTTTTCCAACTCCTACTCCATCATTGCAGCAGCCCTGCAGGTGCTCAGGATACTATTTGCAGCCATTCACCAGCAGGTGTGACTCAAGACCCTGTTATTTAAAAGTGTACAAAGGGTAATTTAAAGTGGGAACTGTCCTTAGTAGTATTGCAGCAACTTCAGTACCATGGATACAATTCACCAGCTCCCCACACTTTTCATTACTTCCTTAATTCCCTGTACCCTTTCCACCTAACAACCTTAGTACAAGTATTATGAAGCCTCAGTCCACTTGCAGAGCCCAGGACTTTTGTGCAGTACCAGCACCCATCTACTCTGAGCAAATATGCACCTTCTGTCTCTATGCTCTTCCTCCTCAGCATTTTTCTCACCTATCATGGCATTTCTGGGTGAAGAAGTCTATTGCTTTCAGCTGATACTGTGAGTTGCTCTCATACTTTATTCTATTTAGGTTCAAGCAACCCAACCATGAGAAACAGGACACAGTATTGGGCTGGAAGACATTAAGAAACTTCAGCTCAAATTTTCTAGTATGAACTCTGTAGTAGACTCCCAAAGAAAAATGCCTGTCTAAATAGGATGCAAGTACAGCCCCAAGGGATGAGGCTATGAGAGCATCATATTTCTTTTACATAGACAGTGTCAGCATTCTGATGCTCTGATAAACTGAACTGGAAGAGGAGCCTCCATCTACCCCTCAGCAGCATGGCCCAGTTCACTATTATATTCCTCTAGGGTACGCAGACTGTTTATATTCTAGTACCAAATCAATTTAAATCCATAGGAAAAAAAACAGGGCGTGTCCCAAAATGTTCTTATGTACCTCTCATGGAAAATCAGGTAAGTAAAGTGATTAAACACATCACCTTAAGGACTGGAGCTGTCCTTAATCCATCCGAGGCAGCAGTTTTGCTAATGATCCCCACTAGCAAATTATCCTCCCAATGAAAGCATGTTTGAGGCAGCAGAATGTGCTGTGCTATTCCACCCCAGACACCAATTCCAACTGCATGTACACAGGCAAGCTTATGCAACAGCAAAATCACCTGCCAGGATGCAGCAAAACATTCCAGATGAGGCAAATGCCAAGTGTCTTTATCTATAGGCTGAATGTGGTGGCTGACATAAACTTCCATAGACATACAGAATATTTGAGGGAAGGGAGCAAGAATCACTTTTGACACAGATTCATGCTTTGGTGATGATTTTGGTGTGCGTGCGCTATAATTAAGGATTAGAGTTGTAAAATTTTACAACGCAGCATGTGACAGCAAAATGGATTGTATTGCTAAATTCATTTAAGTTCCCTTTTATTTTCCCTCCTTCCTGTTCCAACTTCCCTTCCTCTACCTCTCATATTATTTTCTTCCAGTCTGCTTTTTTCCTGTCCTCTCCTCTCATTCTTCTTCCCCCCTACTTCTCTCATGTCTTATTGCTCCTCCTTCAGCCCCTTCTCCCACATCTAAAACAGCAGTGTTGCTATAACTAGCCACACTTTGGTTTGCTACCTGACAACAGCTAGCAAAGGAAAATAATGAAGCAGGAAGAGCTGCTATTTCAAATCTCTCTATCAGCAGATGCTTTAGCCAGAAGACGCAGCAAAAAATAGGATTGCCTTAGGAAGGTGAGCAAGTAGCATCTGGGAGGAAGGGAAGGAAAGCTGAGAGATTTAAAGCCATACTGTAAGACTGTCTGAAGTTCAAAGACCACAGTGGATTTATTTCCTATACATTTCAGATAGCAAGTGACAGATTTGCAGCATTTTATCATTCATACTTAGGTTCTAATATGATTAGATGTGTCATGTGAACCTGGTTGCAGCAGGTGTTAAGATATGTATGACAGACATTTCTTCACAGGTTACTGTACTGAGTTATAATTTTTATTTCAGATATATACATGCATCCAATTATTATTAAGAAACTATATATGTGAAACTTCTACTTCATAGTATTGCAGTGAAAGCCAGATACATTTAAAAAATGGCACCTTCCTGAGTATCCCTGAAACCTCTAAGTTAGCAGTATTACTATAATATATTATCCCCGTGAAAAGTCAAACTTCAACAGGAAAGTGAACTAACTTTTCATACATCATGTGCATCAGAACTGCTTCTTTAGTGAACATATGTAGACAGAAATTAAGTTAAAAGTTGAAAAAAAAAGTGATAGCTTGAGGACGCTCAAACAAAAGGCAGTTCTGGTTAGAATCTGGCCTATCGAATTATCACAGACATCCTACTCCTTCCTTCATTTGGAGAGCAACCCAGCCGAGGATCCAACCCATCACCAGGTCCTATCAGCCACCATGCACCACACCCATTCTCACCTAAATATCTTAACAGCTAGCAAATGGCTATGATGCATGAAGTGCAAAGCATCCAGTATTAGCCATCACATCCCATATATTTAGTGTTCAAGCACTTATGATTTGGCACACATAATCAGGAAATTCCCAAGTAGCAAGTACAGAATCCAATGTTGTTTCTAATGGCAATAGAATAGACCTGCACTTTGGATGTCGGGCATCCAAGTGCCACTCATGGGCCAGTGTCACAGTCTGTGGTAGACAGGCTATTTGTGAGCTCTGTAATCCAGAAGAAAGTTCATTCCAAACCAGACTCATTTAACTTGCAATATAACAAGGACTGAAACAAAAGACTACACACCTATGCACCTTCATTGCAAAGTAAGTCAGTTTTATCTCTGACCAAAAAGTAGCTTTGTGTTGTAAACAAGAAACAATTAACATTGAAATGTGCAATGCTGCTCACTGTTTTCTCATCTTTTGCCTTTATTTCTCATCTTTTGCCTTTATTTCTCCATAGGAATTTCTTGTTTTCATCCTTTCTTCTGAATATCACATTCCAATTCCTATCTCCCAAATAACCAGCTTTTGTGACACTACGATCCCTCCTTTTAAAAACAACTTTCTCAGCTTTCTGGGTTGCCTCAGCAAGGTTTGAGTTTCATTTCCTCTTATGCCTGTGCATGGTCACACTACAGATACATATATATAGAAGCGATAAGATAATACTGCTTAACATATAGTTGTCTAAACACTCACCTGTTGCATAAGCAACAAATTAATTAACCTGCAAAAAAAAACCAACCTGATTTCTTCTTCTTCATGCTGAGATACAGGGAACATGTATTTCAAATTACCTAATGAAACATGCTATGAAGAAAAGCAAATTCTTAATGAAAGCACTGAATGGGAAAAAAGACAAGGCAATGCCACATTTTTCTGTATAAAATAAGAGCCTTACCATCCTGCTGGCCCTGGAGGTTCTGAGGACTTTGCATTCTCTCCTCGAGATTGGAGCTGAGGTCAGAGTTCACAGCTGACATTCTAGTTGAGTCACTCATATCAAACTCATCGCTTTCTATAGAACTTTCGTCCTGCAAATAAAAAGAGACGTGTCAGAAAACATGGTGCACTGTTCACATTATATGTGCAGTTCATTCTCTTCCCATTTGTTTCACTCACACCTGGTGTGGAGTGTAATCATGCTAAATATTTTTGTATATAAGAAAACAAGCAGAGCACATCAAGAAGAGGAAGGAAATACAGCAGTTATGTGGTATGATAATCTGACAAATGTAATTTGTTCAACTATGAGGATGCTATATAGTAGTTCCATAGTATATTCCAGAAAAGAATTGGTAACTAGAGATCCCATACCAAGCCCTTGTTATTCAAATTTGGCTGAGGAGACCTCTCTATATTCCCTGCCTGAATCTTTTACCTTTCCCACGTGGAAATCAGTAGCCCTGTGAATGACCACTGTCCTGGTTTGGGCTGGGATAGAGTTAATTTTCTTCTTACTAAGTGGTACAGTGCTGTGCTCAGATTTATTATGGGAATAATGCTGATAACACACTGATGTTTTGGTTGTTGCTAAGCAGTGCTTACTCTAAGTCAGAGACTTTCCAGTTTCTCGTGCCCTGCCAGCAAGCAGGTGCACAAGAAGCCAGGAGGGAGCAGGGCCAGGACAGCTGACCTGAACTGGCAAAGGGATATTCCATACCATTGAGCATTATTCCCAGTATATAAACTGGGAGGAGTTGACCAGAGGGAGACAGGCTGGGCATCATTCAGTGAGTGGTGAGGAATTTTATTTGGCACCACATCTTTCTTGGGTTCTATTTCTCCTTTTCTCTCTCCCCTTTCATTACAATTAGTAGTAGCAGTAGTGGCAGTAGTCGTATATTTTACTTCATTTAAATGATTACACTCTTCTCATCTCAACCCCTGGGTTTTTACTTTCTTCTGATTTTCTCCCCCATCCCACCAGAGTGGGTAAAGGAGTGAGAAAGCCACTACCTAGTTCTTAGTTGCTGGCTGGGGTTGAACCACAAAGACTCACAAGAAGATATTTCCAAATGGCAACCTGATCTAGTAAGAATCCATGATCAAATTCCCTTCACATGATGTCACACTTACACTGTGTTTATAGAAGCATCTATGAAAGTGAGAAAGCCTATAAAAGTTCTGAGCATGGTCATGACAGTCAGTGGCAAATAAAAGTAATATAATCACGGGAGAATCACTGCAAATTTATTCTACATTATACATCTTTAATATGATTTATCCATCAAGTCCAGTTACAGAGCATTTAACAGGGATGATAAAAAGGCAAAAACTAAAAATCTTGATCATTATCCTCATTTGTTAAAAAAACAGTTTTAGACATAGTCCAGAAAATATTCAAATATATATTTGACTTCAGTTGCTTCAGTCCCACTGAAGTTCACACATCCACTCATGGATTAGAAATTAAGCATCCACAAGTCTTGCTCTGGAAATGGCTAAGGCACTGTACAAACCTAAGGCAATATATTTTCAGTAACAACTTTTCTGAGATGGTTAGTCCTGTTAAGAAGAAAAGCACTTGAAAGAACTCAGAGGAAAATACGACAAATAGTTTTGTACATCCTGAAAATGTTTGAAACATTTTTCAATCAAATTTTTTTTACATTTTTTAACAAAATAGGACAAGACAGGATTCTGACTATTTTTCTGGGTTGTTCACCAGAACTGACCTAGAAAAATAGCAATCTCTAGAATATGATTTACTGTGTACTTGTTGTGAAGTGGATACTATAGGTATTAATATAGCTTCTTGCTTCTTTCTGAGTGTTGGACACTTAGATCAGTTCCTCCAGTGGGTCTCAGCAATGTTTCCAGTTTGCATGGACATTTCTCTTGTTTTCAGAATGCAAGTTCCCTGCAGTGATGACTCATGTTAAATTAGGATGAAGTACTGAAAATGCCAGTCAGGAGTAAGAAGAGTGGGACAGTACACAAGGTGAAGCTCTGCTGCACTGCCACAGCAGGACAACGACAAATAAGGAAATGAACATATCTTGTTCTCAGGGTTTTGTAAAAAATCAAATTAAAGAGTAAGTGCTTCTCTAACAAGCACCTGTCTGTCTTGCCTTACATAAGGTAGGAGCACCCCAATTACAGCAGCAGCAAACATCCGAACACTGCCCTCACAGATGAGCCCTGGTGCCCACCAGCTTCCTGCCCCAGACAGGGCCAAGGCACTTGCCAGATGGGTCTGAGGTTTAGGGAAAATGCACTCTGCTTGTTCAAAGAGCAAGATAAGAAAACAAACTCCCCCAGACCTTCTGGATTACTGTGTGTCTGTTAAAATTCAGAGGTATTTCTCCTTAAATCTGCAGGAACCAGCAAACAGCAGCTTACATATTTCAGTTCTGAGGTTAGGAAATTTGATGAGCTCACAGAAAGGGGGCTCTGGCTGACACTTTCATAGTTATAAAAAAACACACATAGGCACCTCTGTTTGCCTACAGCACTACAGAATACCTCCACCTCACTTCCCAAACTGCGTAAACCTCCATCTGAATCTGCATGGACACAGGGGCATGGGAGCAAAAAATCAGAACCACTGGCATCTTTATAGCAGCTGCAGCATAGCTCTAAATTCCCACACAGTGGTGAGTTCTCCTTTCAGATGAGACCTGTTTCCCTCTCATCAATGATCTCAGCTTAAAAATGTGGAATTGAAGATGAGAGAATTAGGAGATTTTTCAGTCATTGTGCTAGCTAGCAGCAGGATCCAAGTTTACTCCTGTGTCAATTCCCCACAAGAATACAGATATGACTGATTGAATCTTTCCTACAAACCAAAGCCTGTTTTTTAAGTGCATGAAATAGTTTGAACCAGATGTCTTGCTATTTTGTACTACAACATTTTCACTGTCATTTTTTTCTCAGGGCAACAAATGTACAGCCCGGGGGAAAAAGAAAACCTTGGCAAAACTGTGCTTTGAGAAAAGACATAAGGATTATCTTGAGAACTTTCCTTGTGCCTACTCTGTCCTGGAAAAGTTATTATTGCTAAAACATTAAAAAAATTACTTTCATAAATTCAGAACTTTTCCTGTGCCCACTCTACCCTAAAAAAGTTATTGTTACTAAAACATATTAAAAAATTACTTTCATAAATCCACTGCTGCAGGCATTTCATATACAGTGACAACAGAGCTGCAAAACTGAGCTGGGCAGGGAAATACCAAGGAAAGTTAAGTCCTGCTGCCTGCATATCATTGCCACTGGCTTGTCTAGATGAAAAACTAGTTTAACAAAAAATTCAGAAGGACTACACCAAAACATTCAGGCTACAGAAGTTCTGTGGCATGGGGTCCTGTTCCAGCATGAGTGCTTGATCTTGTTGTGGAAGTAGTAATTCTCAAAGGGAAAGGTGTAGAAATCAAGGAGTCCTTTAATTCCTAAGGCTACTGCAGAATAAAGTCTCTTGTCTCCTGCCACTTGAAACTCTACTTCCAGATCCTTCAAATAATCAGGAGACTCAATAGAAGGAAAAGATGACCAGGGTGTATTTATGCATTAAGAACTTTGAGTTGGGGATCTCTCCCTACACCCTCTGCAATTGAAAAAAAAGGCCAAACTGAAACAAGGGTCCTGATATTTCTAGGAGAGTTGTGAAATGCCCATTCCAGGGAGTGTTGGATAATTCATGAAATCTCTACCAATAGTCCATATCTACTTATTGGGAAAACAAATCTGGCTGACTCTGCACAAGTGAGAAGTCAGTCAGAGTCTTGACATAATCCAGCTGCTAAGGTTGTTTTTGAAGGCTTTTTTTATTAAAAAATATCTTGTAGTTGGACAGGAAGACACAGAATGCAGAACTGTTTGTTGGCTGGCACATACTGAGGTTCTATTTTGCAGCTTAAATGGTAAATGAACAAACTTCGAGTAAAATGAGGTTACCACAAATAATTTGGTATGTGCCTGTCAATTGATGAAGCACTTCTTAAGATCTGGGAAAACTCTGAATAAATCGGAGAAAGCAAACAATCTTTGAGAAGAAATAAATACAGTTCGACCCCAACTCTCTATGAACAAGCTTGATTCTCAGTCTACTTCTCCTCCTTCTTTTTTATGCCTTTTTATGCAAAATTTCAAAAGCAACTCCTACTCTTATTATTAAGCTTTTCGCCCTAAAGTTCTCAACTGATGTTTCCAGGACTTTCATCACTGTCAGTACAATGTGTTGCATCATGGTTGCTGGCCTTGAGAACACCATGGCAGTCATTTCAGCTGTTGATGGTATTGGTTTCTAAAAGCAAACAATGGAAGTCACTTCTGGGCACAGAACTAAGTCTCGAGTGAACACGCTGCCCACATCACCCTTTCCACTGTTCCAGTGAAAGAGCACCTTCAGGCAATTCAAAGTACAGCTCACTATCCCCAATCACAGAAGGGTCATAAGTCATGATATTTTCTCTCAATCTGGTTGCTTGAAAACAACCCTGCCTTGGCTTCAGATTGACTGTTTTAGCAACAAAATTATAAAGATAGGATCAACAATCGTCTTCACTTCAGTTTCCTAGCTACCTCAAAAACAAGTACAAAAGAATGCAGGAGAACAGAAAAACCAAACTTAAAAGATTTCAGGTCTTACCTCATCTTGCTGTGAGTTTAGTAGCTGCAGCTTCATGTGTTTCATATAAGCCATAGTAATGGGCATGTTGTAATCAATCATACTTGTCACCAAAGTTGGAGGTTTTCCATTATCTGCAAAAAAATAGTTATTATGCATCATGTGTTTATTGTGGAGGCTATGTCAGCCTACTCTGTAGTCAAAGTCAGACTGTTATGTCATTTAGCTCTAACTTTTGCATTTTCAATCACCTGTAGGCCGTATAAGCAGAAGTCTCCCAAAGAAAAAGGAAAACCAAGATCAAACCCTGAAAACTGATGAGATCTTCTACCCGAAATGATAGCCCATATGCCCTATCTATTCCTTACGCTTAAGCTCCCATACAAATATTTCCATAGCAAAATAAATTATTTCCTCCAGATAAAATCATCTTTCTATTGAGGGTGCAGATGGCATTACACTCCATCCTTTACTGAAAGCAGAAGATTCACTTACCTTCCAGCTTAAGTAAATGAGATGATCTGACTTACTGAACTGTTACAGTCTTCCAAATTTATGTGAACCCTCACTTAAGCTAAGAAAGTATAAATGGGTATTAGAAATAAAATTACTTTACATCCCACTATTTGGCACTAACACTACCTTTATGATCCGCTCCATCTGGGTTTAAATGCATTCTTTTCTGGCACTCTGAGCAGCTCATTAGAAATCGTGTCACCGCTTCTCTCGGTAGGAAGGCATAGGTCTCTGAAATCTGAAATTAATAACAAAATATAGGTGTTATTATGTAAGCTGATTGAGCATGATTTAACAGACCTGATCATCATATTTCCAAATAAGGCACATTATCTTTTAATGCCAGGAAGCCCAATGAAAGCATGTTCTGCATACTATGTAGGATTTCAAGAAACGTCTCTCCAATCTGCCTACTTATCATCTAATGGCTACTAATGGTTGGTACTGAACAAAATTCCACTTAAACCAAAAGGGGGGTTGTTTTCTGTTTACAGTTCACTTCAAGTTCCTTTCAACAAAAAGATTCATGCTTAACAGCTGTCCCACTGTGGAATGATATCCCAGAAAGTTGAAGAGAGATCTTTTCTAATAGCCAATGCCAAAAAAAGAAAGTACTTTTCTCATGTGTTCTATTTATTTTTGTTGTTACAATACATGGACAGATATAGAATTTGACATATTAGCAGCAATGAAGGTTGCCTTACTATTTTTATTTTGCACTTGAATGTTTTGTGAAAATATTCTTCTAAAGCTTGTGGTTTTGTATTTTGGGGTACCTACAGTACTTTTACTAATAGTTAAAGAATTTGTGAACCAGTTGATTTTAGAGACTCTGCTTTACCTGGCAATATCTTGAAACAACAGATTTGAGTTGTTTCCTGGTTTCAACAAAATCACTGTTTCTAACCACATACTCACAAGCAGGCACCAGAGTGATTTTTTTTTTCTCTTTTGAAAGGGAGCAGAGGAAGCAGTTGTTACTGGTTTTAAAGATTGCATTCCGCCCACCGCAAAGGATGCATCTGTCTTTATAGACATTTAGCCTTGCTGAAAAGGACCTGGAGGTTGGTGCCAAGCTGAAAATAGGCTAATAATCAGCATACTCTCTGATCACAAACTACATCTCATACTGGTTCCTTTAAGTGTATAGCCAGCAGATCAAGAAAAATTATTATCCCTCTCTACTCAGTGCTGATAAGAAAGCGTCTGGAATAATGTGCCCAGGTTTCCCCTCACAGTTCACAGTTCCCCTCCACACTTCAAGAAGGCTGCTAAGAAGTAGGAGATGGCTCTGAGCCAGGCCATCATAGCAGCTGGAATCTAAAGGAAACCTTGAAGGAAAGGTTGAGGGAGATAGATCCCTTTCATGTAGGTTATGAGGCCAAGAAAGATCTAATTGTAGCCCACCACTGCCTGAAAGGGAGTTTAAAATCTGTAAAGAAAAACTCTTTATAGTGTATATGACTAGGGACAACAACAGTGGTGCCTTGGGACATTCAAACTAGACATCAGCAGAAACTGTTACACTCCAATGCACTGGAGCAGCTCTATCAGACAGGTGGAGTTTGATGAAAACATCCAAACTTGAATGTTTTCAAGCCAATAAAAGGTGAATCCATGGCTTTTATGTGATTGCTTATATGTGTTGATGCATATACAGTGAACAGTGCAAGTGTTGTAACGAGTCTCCAGCCTCTTTTTCCCAACTATGGTGCCTATTTTACTGTAGAGATAATCCTTAAAGAAAGACCAAGCCCCAGCAAGAGAGATTAAGAGAGTTGTTAATCTCCTTGTACTCCCCTACTGTAAAACCTGCAGCAGGATGTGATTTCCTATCAAGCACTATGCTGAGATGCAAGTCTCAGTAGGAAGTGAAGCATAGAGATGGTGTGTATGAAAATGTGGCTACAGAAAGGACAAGATCACTATATAACTAGATCTAAATGGGATTACATATTGTCCAAATCACTTCGGCCCCTCACAAGGGTGCTAAGAGGAGGAGGAATGGTCAGTTTTAACTTTCTTACACTCTTCTACTTGGCTTGTCACCTGCTTAACCTATGTTGAGTCTTACATTTCCTAAAACTCCATGGACCAAATTTATCAGGGCAGTATTTTTGCAAATAGGTGTTTAAATTAGTGTTTGTTGATATGATGTGTGTCACATCAATACATAGAAATTACATATTATAAAATGGGAATACAAAATATACCATCATGTCTATAACGTTGGTTTTTAGGCTGTTTATTTTTGTTATTTTCTTATATAACAGAAATCTTATTGGGGAGAGAGAAGAGAATTAGTATAAAAGCAAATATTGTTCTGTGATGAAAATTGGCAAAGGTTTTTTTCTGGGCCTGAAACAGCTTTTCAGAAAATTAAGGCACTAAATGAAGCCACTTTTGAATGGGAGGTCCTACTAAAACCTATTTTTAGATTATTTTTTCCTGTTTTTTATACCCACAGAACAGATGCTTATTTACCTTTCTAAACATGAAAACACTGGTGATACTCATGCTTTATGGAAACTAAAAAAAGAACCTAAAATCAGCTAGAATTTAGAATTGAAAAAATTGGAAAAGTGCACATACACAGCAACCTCTCTCTTGTAACATTTAACATGTTTAGCACTGTATTGAAACTAATGGAGCTTACCAATGGATTCATTAGTCCCTTGCATTTGATAGGAACACTCCATTTATTCTAATCAAGCATCTCTGTCAAAATTCCTGTTCTCCTCAAACAAGATGAAATTCCTCCATGGAGAGAAAGTGAGCTAAGGCCCAGATTTGATAGGTATGCTCCACTGTCTGTAAGGGAACTGGGTTTTATAACTAAATTTGTCCACAGAGCAGATGCTCATGTCTCCAACCTCCCACTGTAACACAATTTTAAGGATGCCCTTCCCTAAACAACTCCAGATTTCACCAACTTCTTCCCCTGTTTATTTTATAAATTGAATCAATCACTGACATTCCTAGACTTCAGCCTAGGTATAAATTGGCATAACACAATGGGAATCACATTAAGAGAGGTACTAGGAGTATAACCCACAACATTCCTTATCCTTGTTGCCTGAATATATAGAAAAGAAAGGTCTCTCCAACTTTCACTGCCAGAAAGTTTATGAATTGTCTCCCCCCAACAGCAGTTTCACACCCTCAGCAGTGCAGACCCTTGTTTGCCTTTCATCTCTACTTTATAAGATGCAGATAGCCACTTGCTTGCTCTGGCCAAGCTCTGAACCAGCAGTAGCCGAGAAATGCTCAACCAAATTAGCACAAGGCTGAACATAAAATCCTCTATTTCAGCTCTCAGTAGAGTCTACCAGGTTGTGCACTGATGAATGACTGATGTCATTCATGGAGGTGGCTTGCAGGGTTGTATTTCAGAGCACAACCTGGAGGCCTATGGCACCTTCTAAATAATTATACAGAAATACCTGAGTGGTCTGATTTCATCAGGAAAAATTCTATCCAAAAGAAGGAAGTAATGACTCAGTCCTTGCTGATGCTGTATCTGCTCACTGCCATCAGTGGCCCAGCTCCTAGCGCTCTTCTCAAGGCTATTAGCTAATAAAATATATAGCCAGACCATCTTTTTCAGTGATGTGTTATGAAAAAAGAATATTGGTTTATTGTAAATCCATGCCAAAAAAGTAATAAATTTAAAATATGCACATGCTTCTACATTTTAACAAAAAATAAAGCCAGAAAAAAGAAGTGGGGGATATTGCATTATTTACATCCATACTCTGACAAATGAGACTGGCATGTTTTTGGCATGAATTATGAGATATTTCTCATGCACATGCACTTTTCTATCAAAGACCAGTGAGTGCTGATTTACCATATTGATAAAATTACTTGGATTGTTTTTTTTTTTAATTATAAATATACTTTTCTCAAATATATAAGCTCTAGAAATATCCTTATGGGATTCCTTACTCTTACTAGTGTTTTTATTGCACATTAGTATATCTTCTACTGCTTGTAGAGATGTTTAATCTCATAACAGGATGTATTCTCTATCATGGAGAAATCAGAAAAACAGCAGATTCTAGCAGGTTTGTGTTTAGGTATTGTGTACTAGGTATAGTTATTATAGCTATATGCTTTCTTATGTTGTGAAGATATATGAAGAAGAAACAGAATTTCCATAGCATTAAGAAAAAACTGCAAAAATTACATAGGGTTTGTTTTAGCCTCAGAAATCATAGGATAAGAAAGCAAACATTTGCTAACAATACAGTCCATGCACATCTACATATATTTGGTTTTAACTCTGAATTGAGAGGAAAATTAGTTGGTTTCAGTGGCTTCAGAGTCAAAGGTTTTATTATCTTACTTCACCATTCACAAAAAGTCCTTGGTATATTTTGACATATATGACTGCATCCAAAACATCGTGCAGCAATGTCTAGGCTTGTTTATTGGATCCCCTGAAGAGCAAAACTAGTACAGGCAAGTAATCCACTACCTGAGAATGTAATCTGATTTACATTGGAGATAAGCAATGAATGTCCTAATTGTCTGTGAGAAGTCTATTGCATTCCTACTGCATCACTACAGGCAGAGAAAACAAGCAAAGTTTCCTTTATGCTCTCCCATGCTCAGATGATTTAAGTGCAGGATGCTGTGATGATGTAGCTTTCAGAGCTAAATTTTTGCTTGGAAAATTAACAAGTCCTAAACTGAAAGGCAGATTTTAGGACACATATGGCAGAGTAGGATAGACAAGTGTGAGGAGAGGGAGTGAAATTTTGCAAGTGAACCTATTAACCTCTAAAGAATTAACATGGAGGATGTATGTGTAGTCTGGAAGATATAATGTGTCAGAATAGAGATTTTGCATGTGTGTTTGTATCTTTTTAATTAAGGAGGGTAGAAGGGGGAGGGAAGATGATCAAAAGAAGACTCCAGGAGGAGGGAAAGAAGGATAGGGATAGAGTGAAGATGGTAATCTGTCCTGGGCCCACAGCCATCAAACCAGGTGGCAGAAATTGGTTTCTTGCTGACAGGAGGGCTAGCCAGCCAAGGGAAGCCCTCTCCTTTCCTCAGCAAGAGGTCAGAATAGAGGGCTGACATAGGAAATCAGATCTATCACTGCTGGGAGTTTTATCAGGAGCTTGCTACCCTGCTACACTGTGGGAAATGCTGTTCCCTCTTGTGCTAAACTTGCACTTCACAGCTTCCTTCCCTTCTCTCCCCATATAGCAGAAGCTGCTTTCTCTGAGGGAAGCAATGGGAAACACCTGCTAGTAGGACAGTTGCCAGGACACTGAATACTTACCCCTTGCAAAGAATCAGGAATAAGCTCATAGAGTAAAAGTGCACTGGGCTTGGCTGTTTTGCCATGCACACAAGAATGGTGTGGATGCAAGAATTTAAGTGTGCTAAGGCCCTGCACAAAGCTCAAGTTCTTCCACTTCCCCAAGGACAACATCTGTCCTGTACAGACACCAGCCAAGCCCCAAACCTACTTTAGCCCTGTTTGATCACTAAGGAGATGATGTTATCCCACAGTGCAACCTGTCAAAAAATTTATTCCCTGAGGAAAACACACTCAGTGTGATGCTTACAGGGGACTCACAAGCACATTCCTGTTTTGGGAGGGAAAAAGAGTAACCCCTTTTGTTTCTCAGTCTCAGAAAGGCTTTTCTTACACTGACAGGAGAGATGGGAAGCTAGTCAAAATCTTGATCCAAAATCAAGAAACATTTATCACTGAGACAGGTAGATGAGGCACAAGACCCCAGATACTGCTCCACATCTAAAAGACTCCTATTAATGCCTCAGATGTTTTACATTTATGTACTACCTATCTGATGAGAGTCTTGTCTCAAGCTACTTTCCCTTGACACATTGGTATCTCCCTCCTGTTTTACAAGCTTGCTTCTTCCAGTTCATCAGCCCCGCGGCTCTTTTGTCATTCATGGGTTGGGAGTCTTATTAACCAACCCATTTCACCTGCTCAGACATGACAGCCTTCACTCACAATTCAAGTTCACTGCTGTAACATTTCAAGGCTTTGCACAGACACTCACAGGCTCAACAGGCATATATTAGATCATCCTTCATAGTTAAAATATTCAAGTAGAATATGTACATAGAATTAAAGGTGCTTAAGGCAGCTATGAGACTTAAACACAGCTCTCAGCTAGATGATGCACCTAATTGTGGGAAAATATGTCCAGATAGAACATAGAAAGGTGAGGCACCTCCTCAATTGTTTAAATGAATGAAAATCTAATACCTTTTTTAAGGATTTTAAAACTAAGTAAGAAAAATCAAATCTATTCTGAAATATAGGGCTTAATCACTTCATCTGGCCTGACAGTACGTATAGCTTGGCCTGAGAGGTAAGACAGATGTTTTAGGTCACCAGTCTCATCACAGACCATTTGCACTTCTTGAAAAGTGTAATAAGGCTATTTTTTCCTGGTTTGCACTGAATCACAGAGTTGTCCTGACAGCTTGAGCCTGTTGCATTATGCTGCTACTGTAGCCACAACTTTTCCCAGTTACTCCCACCTCTGATATACCCCTCAGCACTTGCATTTAAGTTGTAGACACAGATGAATAGTTTAAATCGAGAAATGTAGTTCTACAAGGCACAGAAAGCCTGCTACGCACTTGTTGCAGGCCTTTCCCAAATACACCAGATGGATTCTTTTCCTGAACACTTCTCTCCCATGCATCCCCATCTCCAGCTTGATGCCACAGTTCTCCGTTCAGAGTGGGATGCCTATACAAAAATAACTCTCTGAGAACACAGACTGGAAAGTACTACCCCAAAGCAAAGCAGTTCCTCTTAGACACTGAGCTGTGGCAGCAACTGCTAGCAGAGATACCCCTTGCGACATCCCAGTACTTTCTCCTGGCAACACTGCAACATCAGCACTTCACTCCAGCTCCTGTGAGGCCCAGCAGAGGGCCCAGGGGAATTCAGGACAGGCATGGACCTCTTTGGGCACTGCTGCCTTCCCTTGCCCTGAGGAACATGCTCTTTTCACCTTCTGCATCTTCCCAGTCACCTGTGCCCCTGCTGAGCAACAGACTTGGCCAGGCCTTGTGTTATATCCTGCCTTTGTGAAGGAATTATCTCCCAGATCAAAACCCCCAATGTTTTCCCTATTAGTAAACTTCCCTGGTAACTGGGAAAATAGCAGAGATTAAAAGCCCCGTATTAATTATTCCTTCAGTCTGGCATACTTTGGATATGGTTTAAAGTTCTTGGTTTCATTTTACATATGTAAGCCACGTCTGGGTTATTTGCTGATATAGATCTACCTAAGTTATGCTGGCAAGGAACACAGCACATCAATCTTACCTTGTATACAAGTCAAGCACCCAAAATGAACAAAATCTGCCAGTTAAACAGGACACTTCTCCTGTTTTACATACTTTCAAACCTTGAAAACTCTCCCACATCGTACACGCAGAGTTTATACAATTCCGTTCTGGTCTTTTAGTGTGCAGAGGAGAAGAGAATGGGACCTTATTCTAAACTTAAATATTAAAGAATAGATGCTTTCCTAATTTATCTAGAGGGTTTGTGCCAAAAATCCTAAAGTTTGAGCCTGGTACATTGCTGCCCCAAATAAAATGGAAACGTCCTTTTTCCGGTAAGCTGCTCTTTAAGAGGTCTCAAGTACCACACCCTATTTATCTTCCTGCACAGTGCCAGTGCAGGAAGTTCCACACAAATCAATCAGTTGTAAAAGTATCATGCATTTCCATGCAGTTAGCATAAACAAGGCAGTGCAGATTCGCTAACTGAGTTTGTCAAGTGCTCTGAACACATATTTAGAGTGACATTCTGATGTATTTTAGCACTCCAGCACCCAGGGTGACTCCATCAAAAATTTAAAAGACTCTAGCTATACCAAATTTGTTACTCTATGTAAATGCAGACAGTAGTTAATTAAGTCACCTTTGACAATTTCATCACCCTTCCAATCATGCTTGAGCGGTATTCAAAACTTTGGGTGGAGCAGATTCACTATTGAAAATTAGACTCACACATATATAAGAAAATTAATTACTTATAGCCAATATATTGCAATTCTCAAGGGCTGTGCCATTAATTTTTCAGATATACTTAGGTACCGAAAGTCCATGATAGTATTTCTGAACTTCAGAAGTTCAGGAATTTTTGTACCAAAATTTGCTGTTTTCTCCCCATAATTTCTCTGTTAAAAGGTTTTGGTTACCCAGTTAGAGAACAAGGCAATGCGGCCATATCATGCCAGGGGTGAGTTACAAATAGCAATTATAGAATACAGCTTGTGAACCATGTCTCCTATAAAAGTTCTTCACTCAAACCATTTGGTGAATAGTTATACATGATAAATACATGCAGAGATCTCAGGGATGATTCACTTGTGACATGTGAATAAAGAAATAAGACTAAATTAATCTTGTTCCAGGTTCACTTAATGAAATTAGACCCCACCAAAGTACTTCAGTTTGATTTATAAAGCTTTTAGAGTATAATGTTTTGGGAGACAGTTACCAAAGATATTACCTTTTTCATCCTTACAGTGCCACAGAGGAGGTAGATACTGCATGGCTTCCTGTAACAGACTGGCACTACAGCTCTTAATTTTACTAAAGGCATTTTCATGGACAGGTCCAGCAAAGGAGCATGCACTTCCCTGGATAGTCTGGTAGAGTTTGATGCCTGTTTCCTTAACCTAATTCTTATGTCAGAATAGAGAGCAAGAATTGGAATTTGTTTCTTCTGGAATCTTTTTTCCATTTTTTTAATCTATGGAAGTCTTTCAAAATTATATGTGAATTCTGTCATTGGGAGAGACAACCCAATGCCCTTGATAAATTAATAGACAATTATATAAATGCACAAACATTGCAGACTGATAATGACAAAAACTTACATTTTGGCATCCCTAACAATGCAACAGGCTCATGTCTCAATTGCAATAAAAGTTGACAATAGATGAAGCTACTGTGTAGACTACTGAATCTGCACAAATAATTTTTCTCACTGAAGATACACTAGTCTTTCATGCTATTCACAATAAACAAATTTCTTATCAGACCTGAAATCATGTGATTCTCACAGTAATAAATATTATACTTGGCACACATTTGTGGGATGATGACTTGAAGTATTGTATTTATAGTTGGCAGCAGTCCTTATAGCTGTATATTACTCTAAGATATTTGTGACCTATACCTTTGAACAGCCTACTGAGGTAAAACAAAATAGAAGGAGAAAGATCAATGGAAAATACCACTTTTCTAATGCTTTCTGAAAAAGAAGACAAAGTATCAAAATGGCTGAGATGCCAGATGAAAATTAATTTAGAGAGTTTGTGTTAGTTCACCCTGAAATAACACTCCAAGCCCTACAAAAGCACACCCAGATGAAAGATGTCTTCATATGTCTATCTTAAGGTCAATACCTCTGGGAACAAATTATAAGGAATTTTGCCAAGAGCTTATCCCACAACAAACCATCTGAAATAGCCTATAAATAAAATATCTGTGAAGGGATTCACAGATACAGAGAAAAGATTGCTATCTGGGTGAAAAAAAAAGTAATGGAAAAACAGCTGTTTCTTACAGCCAAAAATGAATCAGAAACCTGGAGCTTCCCCATGTTCTGGTGACCTCTGATGAAAAACAGCTCGCATAACTGCAGGCTATTTTTAAGATGAAGAGCTGTGTTCAGAGTGATGGGTCACCTCAGGGCCCTGTCCACAGTTCCCTGCCAGCCTTATCCCACTGGGACCAGGTGGAGAGGTGCCTTGGATACCCTGCAGTCTGACCAGGGGAGTGTGATGGGCCCTGGCTGGGCACCCCTGCCCTGCCACCCTGGGGGAGCCCCTGGTGCTTCAGCAACTGGAAACAGCTGGGCCGGTGGGTCAGGATCAACCTCTGAGTGTGCCTGGTACTATCACAGCCCTGCACACCGAAAGCTGGTCACCCAAATCCAGGCAAGACCATGCATTTTAAGCACCTTGGGAAAGTGCAGCAAATGTTTCATTAGTTCTCCATAAGACAATGAAGTGTTATATTTGTGTCACTAATCACAAAAGCTATTTATATCTATTTTAAGACTGTATTTATGCTATTAAAATTTTAGAAATAATATTTTCTCTCTACTTAGCTAGTTTATGAGGGTGTGGGAGGTGTCCCTTCAACATTTTCCTTATGGTAGCTAGTCGTTTTCCAGCCCTTTAAATTTAGGACATTTACAAGTTTTCATACCATTAAACCATTAGGTATTACTTAGTCTGCAGCAGTAAACTATAAGGCACCTTCTTTTATATGCTGAAATACAGCAATCCATTTAGCCAAGTTGTGACAATACCTTCTAAGTCATCTTTAACACTTCATCCATTTAATAGCAATTAATTAATACAGAGCTATTAGAAAAATTGTGAAACCATTACAGAAATAGCAAATTCTCTTCTTGTACCAGTGAGAGAATCTCTAGTGAAGTCAGTGGATGTGGCCCTTATTACACAGCAATAATGATTTCTAAACAATATGTTTTCATGCACTAAAGAAAGATCTCTGAAATAAATTTGAGAGTGAGGGTGTCAGTACTAATCTAGTTGGAAAAAAAAACCTCCCCGAACCTCATACCATGTGACTAAACCCAGACAACTCACATTTTTTAGAGACTTGTGTTCACTTTTTTTTACTTACTGCTTTATATGTTCTCTTTTGTCCAGCATGTTTTCTGATTTGTTCTCCATTGGGCCCAGTTTCAACATGCATGGAATAGATAATGTCAAAGAAATCTTCTACGACGGCCACCCGCCGTAAAGACAGCTTCTCATCTACACCTACTCCATCCTGAAAAGCGAAAAAAAAAAAGAGAACAGAAAAAGTAAGGGAGACAAGATGCATAGACAAATTATGATAATCATGAGACATGTTGTCCTTTTTTAGAAGGGAGTTAAAGACCCATTAATATCTGAAGATCACCCGCCCTGAAAATAACAGACACAATATTGTAGGAAAGCTGTGTGATAGACCCTTGCAAGCAGCCCATTTTGCCAAACCAGGGCATTTGGCCTCTTGATAGGAAGTGATCTTCCACCCCAGTATTTAAAAAAACAAAACAAAAAGTATCTGTGCTTCCTTCTCCAAATGCACAAATATGATTCAAAGGCAGAAGCAGTCTCAAACACACAGCACAAAAATGTGTTATGTGGTTGTTAGTAAGGATGCAACAGCTCTTTTATTCTCTCATTCACTTCCCATTAAATCTGTGCCTAGCGTTTCATAAGGGTGTTTAATAGAAGGTTTTAATTCAATGAGCTGACTGTAATTATGAATATGAAGGAAGTTGTTATAAACAATTTGCCCCTGTAAAATTGCTTGAAGGCATACTATATGGAAACATACCACAATATGAGGAAAATAAAGGGATAATTTAAATATTTTCTACTTTTGCACACAGATGTCCAGTTGGAAGAAGTGGAAAAGTGAGAACACCTAGAATCTGATTTTCAAAAGTGATAGTGTCATGGTAGCTAAAGACTCCTGAAAAGAAACAGTCCCAAACATCTCTGAAACTAACCAGTGCAGTTCAGCTCCTGCCTTTTTAACAGAGCCATCCACATGAGGTTTTGTTTTACAGCTGCCTATGGACTTAGTTCTAATGAAGGAGCAGGAACTGGGACTCTTGTTTTTCCAGAAAAGACATCTATCAAGCAGGTTGCAGTTTGTAATACAACACCAGTATGTGAAGAATAAAATAAGAATGGCCAATTCACTTGTACTCCAACACTGTATTCAAATTTAGATCTTTGGAGGCAGCAGTATAACCTAACATTCACTGTGTATTTTAAGAAATAACACTGCTCCAAACAGAATGTATTTTATAATACCATTACTGCTCGTTTAATTCATGCCACAACAAAACTGATTTAATGGGCACTTCTGTGACAAAACACATGCAATTATGGCTGCAGTGACCAAATAAAGACAAAGATGAGGAATTAAAAGGTAATAATTATGTATGACTCCCACTTGCTGTCCCCCTGACCATAACTTCTTGCTAATCCATTCCTCAAAGTTTGCTGTATGTGGACAAACATGATTCATTTTTCTCACTCCCTCTATTTTTATTCCAGCCCACTTCCATTTTTCATCTATTTCAAAGGAAGAATCCAAATAATCCCAACGGCTCCAAAGAACCCCCAGGGTGACATAGAGGAGCTCTGACACATTCCTGGTAGCAATGGAGAAAATGTCAATGCCTTTAGAGCGTAGCCCTCTAAATGTGCATTATTCCAAGTGATGGTGGGTTAGGAGATGTTGATACACTACCAGCCAGACAGGTTACGCCCTGTCCTGCTCTGGTGTACCCAGCATTCTTCAGAGAGATCCCTGCCCAAAGCTATGTGGTCTCTTCCGTTGTGTTCTTTATCCCCAGGAGGCAGCTGGACCTGGGCAGAACCCCAGCACATGTGTGATGAGAGGACTGCCACAGTTCTGATGGAAATAACTGTGTTGAGGATTCATGGTGGAAGAACATGAGGAATTTGCAGGGCAGTCTCCACCACAGGTTAAAGCCACTGGGAATAGCTGATCTGAGAAAACTGTGAAGTTCCCAGCCCATGATCAGTCACTGACCACCAGCTCAAAAACTTTGTGGCATTGTGACAGGTTTTGATTTAAGTTTCATTAAGAATTTGCTTGGTACTATCTACCACCATTGCCTACTATTTAAAAAAACACTTGCTTTAGAGATAGGGCCAGCATCAAATTCGGATCTTTGCAGCTTTAATCTTTAGGGGAATTCGCATGTGAGCACTGTGGGGGGGCCCATCTTCAATCATTATTTTCTCACCACCCAAACAGCACAGTGGGATCCCTGATGATTTCAAACACTCTCATAATGACAACAGTGTTATCTCACACTGCTCTCCAAATACTCAGAAGTTTATAGTGTTGATTAACTGACAAAGATTTAATCTGTTTATTACTAATGAGTTTTGTTTTATGAAATTTCCTACGAGAGAGCTCTCTTTTTTAATTAAAAATAAATGCATTACAACCATATTAATTTAAAACCTGAGATGCCACCTCAGCAGAGCTGACACATGCCAACATTATGAATACATTTAAAGAAGAAACCCGAAAATGAAACTCATTTTGCTGCTTTTTGTGGCCATAATGTGCAGTCCTCCTACCTCCCTCCCCAGACATGGACACCCAAAGGTTGCCAGGTATGATCTGGGGGTGCTCTTGAAGGGGTATTTCTCAATGTATCTGACTAAATCAATAAGTATTGGTAGTACTTCTAAAAATACACAGAAGAAAAGTCTGCACGAGTTGTCTTGACTCCTAATTGAAGTGCTAGAAAATGAATACCAACTTTCCAAACATTTTCAATCAAAAAGGGTAGGAAAGAAATGGTTTAAACAGAGTCGAAACTGCTTCAGGAGAAGACAGGCCTATAATTCAATATCTACATCTATAACTTTATCTAGAGGAGCCTGGACATGGCTAAGTTGGCTTCATCCTACTTGGTGCTGTCTAAGACAATAAGGTAGACCTCGATTCAGAACACCTGCAGAAGGTGCCAAGGT
Organism: Rhabdornis inornatus; assembly: GCA_013397075.1. Classification (NCBI taxonomy): domain Eukaryota; kingdom Metazoa; phylum Chordata; class Aves; order Passeriformes; family Rhabdornithidae; genus Rhabdornis; species Rhabdornis inornatus. Next base: position 698,702 of record VWZS01006986.1, read on the forward strand.
GCTGTGAGTGAACTGTTCAGTTCATCCAGCAACACGCAATGTTGTGCAGAGCTGTAAGCCTCAGCTGCAGAAGCAATACACCAGCTGAGTAATTTAAATAAGGTAACTATTTACTGACACTTTTGATATTCCATACTGACATCCCAATAGGTAAAAAGCTGGGCAAATGATAAAACCTCAAATCTCCGTTTAAACCATGAAGTCTCTGAAGTGGATGCAGTTGTATCAGGCTTTCCTGCCATATGCCATTACACTATACTTTTATCATGAAATTGCTAACAAAGCAGCTCTGCTTTCTAAGCAGACTTTGGGTTAAAAATTTCACAGTGCCTAAGGGGACAGTTTCTTAGCCTCAACTAAGGCTAAAAAAAAATCTGAATGAGAGAATGCATCATAATGCTATTGCCATGACTGAAAGGCTATGAAATGTCCACAAGGGACAGGACAAGTAATAGGCTTAAACCACAGCACAGGAGATTTACATCAGACATTTGGAAAAACTTACTGTTGATGTGGATAGTCAAGTACAGTAACAGTTTGCCTGGGGAGGCTGTGGGATGGATATCATAGAAGGATTTTGAGACCAGGTTAGGCAAATATCTGTCAGGGATACTGTGAGTAAATCCTGTCTTGGGTAGACTATATATTAATTGAGTTTCTTCTTGATAACTTTAGGAAGATTAAATACCACTTTTGAAGTGAGTTGGACAGTAACAACTCTGGAATAGCAAGGAGGATATTTATAAATCACTAAGGTATTTTTAGGACTTTTTATTCAGAATGGAAGGAGTCCAAGCCTCACTTTCAAAAACTACTTTGGAATGGAAACCTCAGTGAATGCTTTACTTCAAGCATTGGTCTTAGACTCTCAAATCTTTCAAGCCATTTCATCCCTCTCCCTTCAGCCATCACTGAGGTGTGCCGTGCCCTGTTCTAAACCAGTTGTCCCAAATGCCTCTCTGGCCAGCAATGTAACAGACACTGAACTACATTCATCCTCATAGCTGCTGGAGTAGTTTCAATCTCTGTCAGTAACATGTTACTTCATTTTACTCTTTGCATTATAGCTTTTCCTGTTTACTCTTGGTTTTATATATATCCAGAAATCTCCCTATGCTCTTAGGATAAAAATAAAGAAAGGTTTATTTTCATTTTTAGAACTATGAAATTCATTTGTACTCTGAGATTAAAGTTGTTTCCTTGTTTGTTTTTTTTTTCAATATCTAGACAAAGAATAAATTTCTGAACAGAAGTAAATTTTACAGAGAGTTGTGCACCTCCCAGAAAGTGCTAAGGATCCTTTTGAACCAGGATGAATGGGGAGACAGGCAGTCTCTTTTATTGAGGTTGAATCTACAGGGCTTGTCAGAGTAAAGAAAGGAAGAAAGTTTGCCAGTAAAGCTAATAGATAAAACTCATAAGGCAGCAAAAATATCTATTAAATGAAAGGTCATCATTTTTATAGTTACTTTGCAGAGGAGAAAAAAATTTAATACAAGCCTTTAAAATTAATGCCACTGAAACAAAAGTGCTTGTAATTCCTTGCTTGAGAATAGCTGCCCATCTCCTGTTGAAATTTCCAGGAGGGAATAGGTTTCATAAAACACCCTTTTGCTTTGTGGATGACTATAACTATCAGCATCTTGACAGTGTTTGAAAAATATTCCTATAAAGACATGATAGACGGAAACAGAAAATAAAAGGAAAGTCTTGGTTGGTAGTTTTATAGAAAACGTTCAGGTCTATAAAAACCTCTGTTGTAAAAGCATCAAAGCCAGAAGCACCTACAAAACATTAGGAATAGATGCAAATAACCATGCACCTAAATATTTCATTATGTGACATAAGTCACATAAATCGAAGACTGCTTTGAATGCCAAAATATGATGTGTAATATTTTTCTCATATAATCAGTTCAGACAGCAGCAGAGTTAAAGCTCATTTATGTCCCCACACCTCTGCTGACTCGTACCACATTTTGAATTTTCCCTGGATGAGAAGCAAAGTCTTTTGCTGACTGAAACACTGTACCCTGAATGAACAAAAAAAGTTTTGCTCATATCCCTACAGGTTGTTAGTTCATGCATAATGAGCTCCTGACATGATTGTATGTAGATGTTTTACTCCCTCTGCGTTCAAGATAGGAAAATTTTGTATGGAAAGTGTTAGGAGGAAGCAATAGTAGTTGATGTATAACATAAAACCCTATATATCTGTCTGCAGAAATAATTCAAAACAAATTAACAAAGTGAAAATCCCATTGTACATTATTTCTTTTATCTGCTTGTTCAGTAACTGCAAAAAATATTGATATTTTAAAATAGGGATGACTGTTTTATAATGCCTCTTACTCCCATAGAAATGAACAAATTACTTTAATCAGCCCATGTATTTGAACTCCCAGGTTATGAGTACATCCATTTGAATATCTGACTCATTCCTGTCAGCACAGTGAAAATCCACAAAAGAGCAAAAGTTATTAGTATTTGGTAGCTATTATTAAGTAGCCTAAAATAAATAAACTGATAATTTCTATTCAGTTCCAAATGGAAAGTGTCTATAATAGCAAAAGGGATATTTATTATTTGAAATTTATAGTTTCTGTTCCTCATTATATCATGTTTGAACAGCAAATCTCATTTTTTACCAGCAGATGGAGACAGGAAAAATAAGAGTTACATTAAAACAGATACACACCAGAACCATTTCCAGCTGACAAGTTCTCCCTTTAGAAAAAACATACACTACAAGAACTAAACAAATAAGCTAGGACATGGCAGCAATGAGTCAAACTAATTGTAGATATAGATCTTGAAAACAAAGAGAATAAAGTGAAGTAAAATGGCAAATTAATTTATCCTTTGAGACAAGAGACTAAAACTAAACAACAGACACAAAGTTTTGGTATATTATGAAAGCTGAAGGTGACAAAAAGTTCTCGTACTGGACTGCTTGATAGGTGAGTTCCAAACAACCAATACACAAAATCAGCACTGAGCAGAAGTCCCTTTCTCCTTTATTTCTTGAACTGTTCCAGATGATGGTAAAGCACCAAAGCCAAATCTCTGTCCATAAACAGTGAGGGGTGAATGCTGGGTGCCCTATAAGTCTAAAATATCCCACCCAAAAGGGCTATCCTACTGAGGCATTTCAGGTGAGGCCATCATCTGGTGTGGATGACTAGCTCCATTAAATTAACTTGCCAAACTGTAAAAGGAAGGTCTGTCACCTGTCTTTCCTTGAAGCATGGTAAAATAAGCCAAGAGATTATATAATGATACATAAAATATTTTCAAATATATTTTCAGAGGTTCCTTCGGCATGAATAGGATAATAACCTGGCCAGTGGTCTCTGAGATAAATATTTAATGCTCTTTCCATAATAAAGGGCAGAAACTTTTCTTTCTCATCTTTCTTCAGATATGGATGGCAAGAGGTAGAAACCGATGCACAGGAAGTTTCACCTGAATATGAGGAAGAACTACTGTGCAGTGTGTTCCACACACTGGAACAGATTGCCCAGAGAGGATGTGGAGTGTCCCTCACTGGAGATGCTCAAGGACTGTCTGGACACAAACCTGTGCCATGTGCTTTAGGATGACCCTGCTAGAGCAGGGAGGTTGGACCAGAGGGCCACACTGGTCCCTCCCAACCAAACCCATTCTATGACTCCGTGAAAGGGAGATCTATCATCAGAGTGCAGAAGGTATTTGAACTAAAACATGGAGTGCATGTACTGACTCTCGAGTCTCCTACCAAAAAAAAGCATGGACATGGGAAACAAGAGGTAATTTCAAAAAGATGCCTGCACTCAGAGCTTGAAGGAATGGCAGGAAACCCTGTGAGGAATTCAGGACAGGCAGAGCCCTGGTTGCAGTTCACTCTTCACAGTTAAGAGTTGCTTCTTAACTGAGGTCTGAATACCCTTTTCCCTCAGCACCTGATTATTTCTTTCTTTTGTTGTTTAAACATTTACACAACCGTTCTGAACAAAAGCAGGTCAGAAGCTGGGTCACACTTCACTGTTTGTGAAGTCTGTAGCTGCAGGCTAATCAAACACCATGAGCTGGATCTCCATCAGCAAGCAGGAGCAGGACATCTGCAGAGCAAAGCACATGATACCAAGAAGCTCATGCCATACCATAAGCATTTCAGGATATCTCTAACCTGGACCTCTGCAATGGACACAATTCAGGTCACAACACAATAGGTGTATGTCTATCAAATGCCAGTTTTCTTTCAGTGAAAGGAATCTGTTTCTATACTGAAAAAATATTGCACTGTGAAACAAAGCCCAGCAAGCATGGTCAGGAGCTTTGTTCCAAAGATATACTTGTTTTCCAAACTAAAATGCCAATGTAAATGCAGACATAGCTTCCTTAATAAGGCAACAAGACAGGATTTTTCACACACACATATTGCAATGAACATTATCCAAACTGATGAGAAAGCTGCATAGTTATCCAGCTCAGGGACACACATGGCCCTGGTGTGACTCAGGAGAGCAGAAAGAAGCTGAACAAACACTGATTCTGAAACAGAGACCTTATTTGCCACATTACTCCTTCTACATGCTTCCCTCTCTAGCAAATTCCTGCCTACTTAGCCTGTTAAAACAACAGGTGATGCCTCCATCATTACATGCAGTCTGATAACAGCTGGCCTTTTTTCTTTTATTTTTTGACAGAGAAAGCAAATTAATGCTTTATTCTGTCTACAAAAGTTTTGAGAGTTGGTGTATTTAGTACATGAAAAAGTAAGCCAGGCACTACATGCATTATGTTGAGTGAAATGTATGTTACTATTTCAATTGAACCAAAGCTAGAATTGGACGGAGAGAGAGATGAAAAGCTCATATAATACTGGCAGGGGAATGGTAGTTTGCATTTCAAAGCTGAAAAATTATGGTCAATTTATAATAATAATAATAACAATAACAAAGTAAAATCTGCAAATTGTAAAAGAAAGCAATTTCTTGAATTAAATTTTTTGTTAATTTGAACTTGACTATAATTTACTTATGAATTCTTAATTTTGAAAAGTTGTCTCAGAAATAATTTCTGATCTTAGGAAGTTTCAGAAGAGTTTTTCCTGAAGCATATATTTTAAAAGAGAAGCAATAACTGTTTCTTTTTTTGATAACCAGATTGTGTTATTTCCTGTTCCCTGAAGGATACCGTCTCTTTTCTAATGGGTTAGTATTCTATTAGAAAGAATTAAGTTTTGACTTTGAAGTTATTTTTTTTTTTTTTTTTTAGTATTCATGATAGGTCTGGAAACATCCAGCACACTTCACTTGCCCTCTTCAAACTCATTGTTCAGTAAGAGGTTGAGAGCTAATAAACCTAGCCCGGACATCAAGGATAACTGAACAGAGAGCTAAACTAACTGAAGCTTTTTTGTTTAAGTTCACATTCAAAGTTTTAATGCATGTATTCCTTCTTCATGACTCATTAAAGGATTCATCTAGGTATAAGTACCTTCTACCAGAACTTTCTGTAATACTATGAATTCTAAGAAATTGCAGATTTTAAGCTTAAAAAGCTGTCAACATTTCAGTTCTACCACGAAACAATATGAAAATGTGTGAAAATTCATCCCATTAAAGTAGCATTTTATTCTTTTACTGAAAGCAAAACTGAACATAGAGGTAAGTATTACTGTAAGATTTCTCCTAAGACACTGAATAAGTTTCAAAGAAGGTATCCTGAGGCTGGAGGTAATCTTTCTGTGTACAGATTTCTTCAGCTGTTAAAAAAACTGTAAACAACCATCAGACTAAGTAAAAACACTGAAGGATAACAACTCACTGAAGTACAAGTGTCCACTAAGTGTATGAATACTGAAATGACATTGTCTTTTTCATGTCTTTCTACTCTTCATACATTTTATCTGATAATTATATCTGCCAAGCTGTGAACATTTGCTCCAGGACTTTTCCAGAGAAGACTGCAATGCCAAGCTAAATGCTTGGCAGAGGAACTGCCTTTTCAATCTAACAGCTAATCTGGAAGGGTCAGCTACTCCTGGTGAGTGTTTTAAAGGGAAGGAACTTCAGCTCCCCATTCCAACAGCTCAGTACACTGTACAGTGATTTCCATGAAACTTTATTTCCGAAAATTAGTAGCAATTATAATACATACAAAACTTAGTTTTACTTTAGTCTCAAGTCTCAAAGACAGTTCTTTGTATCTGCTGAGTATGAAAAGATTTGCTTTTCCCGAATAAAAGTACAAGGATAAATCAACTAATTCTCCTCAAATTTTTTTGACTGTAGGGGATTTTAAAATGAATGCGTGTGAATCCTAATGTGAGCCTGCTTAGTATGCTCAGGGTTTTTTCCCAAATTATAATATCAGGTGTTGTCATTAGCTCAGCAAAAAGAAATGGGCAAGCTACTAAATAAATGTTAACTCTTAACATCCCTGTCATGCTCCAAAAATGGGCAATTGCTCCATTACAATTTAAAGTGTGCTATACTTTACAGGTATTCAAGCACTAGGGGAATGCAATGTAGATCTATAATGCCACCTTTTTTCAGACTGATGAAATGCAACTACTGTACACCAAAAGTAACCTAACACTAAAGTGAAGCTTAAATAATAAGAAGTCATTACCCAAAAGTGCTGCCTGTGAAATTATGCATATTAAATATATATTTTAAAATTATGTTCTGGACACTCATAAGCCTCTGATGTAAGGTTGTTGGCAGAGAGAGCTTTTTTAATACATAATGTGAAATGCAAGTGCCAAGTGTTACATACTGCAATGAAGTGCCAAAAGCATTCCACACCACAGATCAACCCTGCACAGTGACAAAACGTCTACATAAAAAAATTGTTTCAAAATCCTAGTTAATTGATAAAATATTTCAAAATGTCAGGGAAAGAGGATGAATCAGAGGACTACTGATGGGATATAGTGGTTTTGTGTCTAGGTCTCTGGCTGCAACTCAAGCAAGGGCTTCTGTCCCTAAAGTTGCTTCCTCCTTTCACCTGCTGCCTATGGCAAGGAACAGCCTTGGGGTGGCAGGGAGATGAAACATGTGACCTAATCTCTCCCATCTATGTTTCTGCAACAGCTGTTCACTTGCTTATACAAAATGAGTTCATGGTCTCAGCACATCTCCCAGAGGACAGCTGTGTCCATCACCAGACCATTGCTACAACAGCCCATTAGGTGTCATTAATTGGGAACCTCATTAACATCATCAGTAAAGACACTGGGGATCAGATTTTAAGTTGCACTGGTGCTGTACAGGCAGCCTAAGGTATGGAAAACATCAGTGGCTTTGTATGACCCATACAAATCTTTGGCGCTGATACAGCCCAAGCACTGGCTCAGCAGCTTCACTTGCAAGGCCAGTTGCAGAATAATGACAGCTGTCCCCAGCTCCAGTGCCAAAGAGGACAGGAGACTCCAGGGCACACATGTTCTGTACATGGCCTGGTTCTCTGACCACATTACCAACGTGTTTCCCAGACTGGAAAAAAAAATGCTTGTTGCAGAGAGCAAAGAGGTACTTCCCAGTCTAAACCTTTCTGGAGTACAAATTAGCAGCCTCTAATGGAGATCCCTCTAGATTTCTGCAAGGACAAATGAGCAGACATTATGAAGGGGCTCTCTGTAACTGCACAGGTAATGTTACCTGGCCAGGGACAGAGGCCACTGGGGACTCAGGGTCATATCACTACAAGCAGAGTGCAGGGTCATTGACTTCCACCTGCATGGGGTCTCAGCAGCAGCAGTGTGCCAGCCCTGATGATGTACAAACATAAGCAAAGTAGGAACTGTAGGGGTTAGGGTCTGTTCGCAGATGTAGCAGCACAGTACCCAGAAAAATCAGGCAAAACATTGGATACACAATCTCTCTACCAGGTTTGAAACAAAAGTAGCAAATATCATGTCAGATATTGGCAATAAGTTTTTGGTGTAGCCAGCAATGCTATAAATCAAAGATCTAACCATGTTCTTCAGGAAAATTCTTCATGGAGGGGTGTAAAAAGTTTTCCTTCCAAAAAGACAGGAAAAAAACAGTTTTTTCATCCTCCCTCAGACCTGAGGCAAGGCTTGTACCCTCAAAAGTACCATCAAACTAAATTCGTAAATAATGGATATTCTTTTTTTTT